>CAJQUW010008062.1:230000-403740 GCA_907163375.1 Prostheceraeus crozeri | reverse complement strand
TGAATTTCGCGCCAAACGCGCCAAAATTAAAATACGAGGGTTAGGGTTAGGGTTAAGGTTAGGGTTAAGGTTAGGGTTAGGGTTAGGGTTAGGGTTAGGGTTAAGGTTAGGGTTAGGGTTAGGGTTAGGGTTAGGGTTAGGGTTAGGGTTAAGGTTAGGGTTAGGGTTAGGGAAGCAAGAAGAGTATCTATGGCACCCGGAACCCATGGGCAAATAAATTTTCGAGTGCGCGAAGCGCACGAGAAAATTTATTTACCCTATAATCCGAAAAATTTCGAGGGCGCGAAGCGCCCGAGAAATTTTGAGGCCCCCCCCCGCCGCGTATGAAGTGTATGAAGTGTATGAAGTGTATGAAGTGTATGAAGTGTATGAAGTGTATGAAGTGTATGAAGTGTATGAAGTGTATGAAGTGTATGAAGTGTATGAAGGTCAAAGGTCAAGGTCAGGTCTAAGGTCAAGGTCAAGTGTAGAGGTTTGTATATTATGGTCATTTTTGGTTGTAAAACTTTAGCTTTGAAAATTTGTATACTTAGTCATTTTTGTAAAAAAACTTGGAATTTTTCAAGTTGCATACAGATGCATACAACTAGGATTTTTTCATCAAATGGGTACATACAATATATCATTCGAATGCTCTTTTCATGCTGATTCTAATGGTGTATTGTATGACACATGTATGACATATAACTAGAGAGCTACATGTCTTTAAAGAATGGGCTAAAAACTTAGTGAATTTAAAAATCTAACATTTGTCTGCTTGCATACAGTTGCATACAACTAGGATTTTCCCATCGAATAGGTACATACCTTATATCATTCTAAAGGTCTTTTCATTCTCATTCTTATGGTGTCGTGTATGACACATGTATGATATCATCCTGGACTGCTACAAGCATTTTAAAATTAACAACATAACTGTTTCTTTAAAAGTTATATGTTCCTATTTATTTCAAGTTGAAGTCTTCATACTTGATTTTTTGTTTCAATTCAGTTATTGAACATCATTAATTGTAGATAGTTATTCCCCTTTCCCATGCAGACCTTGATTGAAGACCGATTTGTGAAATGATAAAACAAGTCTGTTCATATATACAAATGAATATTAAATAAAGAGATTAAGAAAAAACACACTAAATGTCATCAAGGTAAGGAAAGGGTACAAGTTTTTTCAAGTCCACTTGGACATGGATCCTGGTCTTCTTGGGCGCACAGGGACAGCGACGTGGTGTGTCAAGGTCGATGATCGAAAATTCGAGAGCGGTTGTGAGGTTCCGCTCGTTCGGCTCCATCCTCATGAACACCCGTTTGGTGTGATACTTTTTCGGGGCGTTCTTGACTTTGACCGTGACCCGTCCATAAAGTGGCGTTCGCATGGACTTCTTATTCATGTGACGCATCGTCTCGATTGATACGTCACTATCTTCATCACTCGAGTAGTCGGGCGATGCAGGGGCTTGGGTGAACACCACCGGCTCGTTTGGTGTTGTCGATCGCTCCATCGGAGATTGGGGAGGTGTACAGGTACGTTCCACTGGCGAAGTGGTACGATCAGCAGTACCGTTCTCAACTGCGGCTTTCTGTTTGCGATCCATTATGACTTGTAGATTTAAAATAATGGTAACTTGTAAACGTGAGGATTAGAACCTTTGATAAGAATTGGTACAAACCTCGGACTTATATACTTTTTAAACAAAGGAAATCCTAACAGCCAATCAGAGAGGTACCGAACTTCCCTAAAGAATATATAACTATATAAAGGATGTCATTGTTCCAAACTGTTAAGTACTTATCCTCAACGTTCCATAACAAGAAGCATGTCCTCAAAACCACTATTTTATTTTCAAAATGACAGCCAAGTCATTATGGGAGGTCAGTTGGACATGACCATGCATCTGTCTTGCGGCTGCAAAGTGGCCCTGTGGAAGACCTTGACTGTGTCAGCACTTCAAAGGCGGAATGGACTACCAGTGCAGTGTCCGGTACACGAGTGCGATCATGACTTTAGCAACAATAAAATTTTTCATGAATGGTGTGATGACTTCCTAAAGATCATGGAGTCGCCTGAGGGACGTGATCTACACCCATCATTTATTTTTCATGCTTAAATTAAACTTACATTGTAAATCTCTTGTCTTTTTCACTTTAAACATAGTTCTGGAATTGGTTTTCTTATTGGGGAGCAACTAAATCATAACTGCACATTAAAGTTTCACATCTAAATAGCGCTACATTTAAAATAATTGTCACAATAGTCGCAATTGAGCAAACCCATTCAAAATCAAACAACGGACGTCTATCGGTACGTACCCAAGTGCTCAGAACCAAACCACACAAGTTCGATCATAGACGTTCCCAAACACAGTGTACTCAACTGAGTGTACCAAACACATGTACCTATCCAGTAAAACAGATCTCATACAAGTTCTTATTCATAACACTGAATTATACATGTACCTATCCATGTGCCTATCGATAACTAAAGTATACATGTACCTATCCATGTACCTATCCATGTACCTATCCATGTTCCTATTGATAACACTAAACTTTACATGTACCTATCCATGTACCTATTGATAACACTAAACTTTACATGTACCTATCCATGTACCTATCCCTGGCAAGTAGGGCACAGTTTTCACTACTACTATCATATGATCATGAAGCAAGGAGCGCAAGAAAATCGGTCTCATTGCTCATGAATGAATGTTGAGAATGAATTTAAGGTAAAATGAAGGATATTTGACACCACAAATTCGTAACTTGAGGGACACCAGTTCCCGGACAACTGGAAAAAGTTTGAACTCAGTCAAGTGTATGTCAGGAAGTGGTAATGAGCTATCTGCTAAATTGTTCATTCAGTTCCTCTCAATTGTCATTGCACTTTGATAGAGATTGAAGAAACGCACAGATCGTAACTTGAGGGACGTCCCTCAAGTTACGCATTTCTATCTATGTTAGCACCTCAGCAAAATCAGCCATATATTGTGTTTTTTATTAGTCTCGTGAGTTTTTGGGCATTTTGAGTTGAATTCTGCACATTTTGCGATCACAATTGACTTTGTAGAGTGATGGGAGCTATCGAACATTGAGACATAATTCTCTAAATTCATCTTGAATTTTTGCTAGTTTGAGAGACCTTTCGCCGCACGAACGAAGTCCTCCTTTTGTGAATGATCAGGGTTTGCTAAAATATGTCACCACTGATAAGTCCTTTTAGAAATTTTTCCGTTTCGAAGATGTCACCACTTTTCAACAAATCCGAAGTAAAAAGCTATCGACGTGTGTACGTCATCGAATCGTCGCACAAGCAATAGCTGTGATTGGACGGCTCTCAGACAAAGAGATTTTTGCTGCTTCACGAAATCATCAGTTCATGCTAGGTCGACAACGACAGTGGCTGTATTCTGCAAAATGGCCCCTGATAGACAAAAGATGCTTGAGAGAAAGAGGAGATACCGAGAAAAGTTAAAGAAAGATGGCGGAGAACGTTTGATGAAGGTGAGGGAGCAAGCACTAAGATCTTATCACAAATGCAAGGAAAATAGTGATCCTAGGCAGAAACGTCTTCTTGCAAGAAAAAGAAAACTATACATGAGAGAGTACAGAGCAACTAAAAACCAATCTCTACAAAATGAACCAAATGAACCAGAATCTGTGAGCGCAACAAATTCAAGAGTATCATCTCCATGTTCGTCTTCTGCTAGATCTGCCAGTGATTCAAAGAGGCGTGCAGCAAGAAAGCGAGAAATAAAAAAGAGGAGGGAAAAGGTCAAACTCCTAAATTACAGAAACATTGCACTGCAAAAGCAAGTGCGCAAATTTCAAAAGAGAATTGAGAGATTGAAAGCCCAGGTGGAAGTGTGGGCCTACCTTTGTGTCAGGATGGTCCAAATGCCTCATCAGAAATTGCCATGAAATCTTCAAAAAAAGTAAAGTTGATGATAAATGTTCACCTAGCCCTGATAAAGTCAATAAAGAGAAAGTACCAAATACGCAGAAAATTAGCCAGCACGCTAAAAGACGTCAGTAGAAATTTTCTTGGTGCCAAGAGTCATCTGAGAGAGTTGCTACAGACAGATTGCAGGACCATAAATAATGCTACCATCAACATTACTCGGTCAAATCCAATTCGTCACTCAGTCATTTCCTTCTATTGTCGTGATGATAATTCCAGACTTGCATCAGGGAAGAAAGAGTTTATTAGGATTCGTGGACAGTCTTTTCAGAAGAGGTATCTGCTGTTTTCTATCAGTGACCTGCACATGAAATATATGTCCGAAAATTCAACAGAAAAGATTTCTCGGTCCTTGATCTTTTCATTGAAGCCAAAACAAGTTGTGAAGCCCAAGCTTTCTGACAGACAGTTATGCATGTGCATAAAATGTGAAAATCCTCGATTGCTCCTCCAGGAATTACGAAATATCAAAGTTCTAAAGTCATCAAGTATGTCTGAAAATCTTCGACAAATTGTATGTTCGCCTTATTCAGAGTTGTGCTGTTCGCGCCTGTGTCCAGAATGTCAATCAAGGAGTGTGTGTCCAAGGGAGGAAGATGGGTCATTTTTGTCATCGTTGTCAACAATTCCTTATGTCCAATGGCAGCGAATCAAAGACAGAGAAGTGTCGGTAGCAGTCACCAAGCGTGTTCAACTCACTGATTCTGTCCAGAAGCTAGCTCTGAAATGTGAAACTGCGATGGAAATGTATGCATATCACCAATTCTCCTTCACTAACCAATATCATGAAATGAGGCTAGCGAAGCAAATGATGTCAACAGATGAAATCTGTTTGCTGGTGGATTTCAGTGGAAATTACACAATGAAATTTGGGAATGAAGTCCAATCGGCACACTTCGGCTACAATGAGCAAATTACTATTCACCAAGGAGTAGCATATGCACAAAATGAGGAACCGAAATGTTTTGCGACACTAAGTACGGACAGGCGGAAAACAGCCGAAGCAGTGGTGACACATATTCACAAAGCTCTCGATTTGATTGACAGGACATATGTAAAGAAATTGATCATCTTCTCTGATAGCCCTAGTTCACAGTACCGTAACCGTTTTACTGTTCAGCTTCTTGCTCGACTTTGCGATTTTTTGCATATCGATTCCCTAGAATGGTATTTCAGTGAGAGTGGGCACGGTAAAAGCGCAGCGGATGGCGTCGGCGCTGTTTTGAAACGAACATGGGATTCGCATGTTTCGAGTGGAGAGTTTATTGATAACCTGGGAGATTTATGCGATTTGACAAAAAATGTGGATATTTTGATAACCACTGTGTCCAAAGAGGAAATCGACAGAAAGATAGATTGGAAGTCAAACTTGCCTGACATGAAGGGTGAGTTATTTTATATTTTATCATGTCACTTTTTGTGTAGATATGAATGCTTACTCTGATGATTGACGATCAAAATTCAACTGCAGGATTTGCTGCATTTTTACCAACCGTGGCCTACATGTAGCCTATCTACGAAGAGCGGCATGAATAGAAATGAACTGTTGTTGCCTTCTAGTCTTGCTCATTCAGTAGGCCTAAAGCTACATTATCAAGCCTCTTCCTATAGCTTCTGACTGCAAACATTGATCAGGCCTATTGAAAAAATCATTCTGCTGTAGAGGTCTCATAATGATAATTGCTTGAACTTGATATAAAGAAGAAAAATTGAGAGCTTGGTAGATTTTATGCATAAAATCACATTTGATCTAGGGCCTATGCTTATTCTAGAATTTTTATGCATTATTTTGACATCATGAATGCATCACGAGATAGGCCATACACTGTAAACTGTAGGGCACGAATTTAGGCACGAAGCCGAAATTTCGTGCCAGCTAGCGCCTAGTTCGTGCCTTTCCAGTGCCTCGAGGCGCCACTAGGCACTAATAGGCACCAAACCAAATATCTGTTTATCCAATGAAATCGAAGGAAAAATCATTGGACACGAACTCGGAACTATGAACTTCGTGCCTTGTGTTGGTTAGAATTGATGCCTAAATTTCGTGCCTAATTCAAGCGAAATTTCGTGCCCTAGAGTTTACAGTGATGGGCCTATACACGTCATTTTCATTTTCCCCGTGTGTCACGCTAGAAATTGCTTCTTTAGGCCTGCCTATATTTTCATGCTTTCAAAAACGCTTTTCGATGTCATAAGCATGAAATTCAAAATTTCAGGTATTTCGAAATGTCATTACCTAAAGTGGTCGGCTCAAAATGGATATCTTATTAGAGACTTGGCTTGCCACTGCAAATCCTCCTGTGGTTGCTTCAATCCAAGGACATTTAATTACGCATATAATTGCAGCAGTGGTGGACTTGACACGTTTGACAAAACAAATGGAAGTGATCTCACAACGTGTCCTGAATTGTCCACAAGTTCATCTGCTGTGGTTGCAGTCCCACTCAAATCCGATGATTGGATACTTGTTGGTCTCGAAACGGGTGACAACAGGAAAAAACATTTCGTGGCTCAGATTATCAGCAGATTTGAGAATGGGGATTTTCGTGTTCGTTTTTTGAAGCAATACACGTTTAGAGGACGATTTAATGAATTCGTCGATTCTCTTGTAACTGATTGTTCCGTGATATCTCCCTGGGAAATTGTGAGAAAGTTAGATGATCCAACTATTGATAGAAGAGGGATAAAAGTGTTCGCTGACATTGATATTTGCGAGTGAATACAGGATCGCTGCTTTATTTTTCATCAAAAAAACTTGTAGTCCTGCAACGATAGGCCTGTGAATAAATGCAAATCATGCAGTGCCCATAAAGCTGTATTTTTTATGCTGGCCATTTAATAAAGATAGAACCCATTTGGGTATCATAGTTCTACAGTTCTACATAGAAGTAAACACTAAATCACAGGAAACACTGAGCAGAGCAATTACTGCCTTCAAGGTAAACATAAATTCCAAAAATGCTAGCTCCAGATAACTCAGATAAATTCGAAAAATCACCATTATGCATTTAGTGGGCTGACGTCCAAACAGAAATAAGTGCTAGAGCTGCAACCTTTTATGTAAATAACTGTTGATGTTATCTTGATTAAGCTTCTACGAAAATAAGGTACCTGAGCAAAATAAATTGAACATTGTAACTTGAGGGACGCCTGGTGTAACTTGAGGGACGCTTCATTTTTTCTTCTAGTCTGATATATATGGCCACATGAACTTGTTGTGGTTGTCACTATGCCAATTTAGTTTCTTATGATGTCACAGACATTTTTAGGGCAAAATTTCAAAATTCTAGTACTCAAACCCCTTGCGACAAAAAAAGTGTAATCTAATCTGGATTTACCCTAATAAGCATCCCAACGAAGCGGAAATCAGGCTGATTATCAATAGAATTTCATGCTTCGTATTATAATGGAAGTCTTCATGAAAAAGTCGCGATATTATTCGTGCTTTCTTGGCTGAAATCTCAAGTTTTTAATTCAATTTTCACCGACATGAGTTTATGATTCACTAAATTCATGTTTCGTTTGTTGAGTTATGTGGACCCATTTACATCTTTCAAAGTTAATTGAAATCACTGTGACTTTGCCATGCCAGTGGCAGGTTGCCTGATCACGCTTAAGAAGATTCTCTTGAGGTTGAGCATGACAGCAATCGCAGGTCATCGAGTTGCCAATTTAACAAACATTGCCTCTATCATTGAAATAATATCATTTCCTTCTGCTTTATGCTATCATGATCAGTCAATTCCGTTGTAATTTCTTCAAAACTGCATAAATGTGCACATCTCAGACTGTATCGACCTTTGAGTTCATTTAATAAAATCGAAAGTGTATACTTTGGTGTATACATACACATTGGGATTTAATAAATGCGGAGTTACCACTCTACCTACTACATATATTTATTCTATGACTGAATCTTTTCATATAAAATTTTTCACTGTATACAGACAGTTTTTTGAGTCGATACTCTACCAATATATACTTACTCTATGATCTAAACCACCCATTTTACTTATAAATGAGTCCATGCATTTTGCGGTATTACCATCCGTGAAGGCTGAGATCAGCTTCCAAATTCTGCTCGGCTTGCTTTTTAATTTGTTTGCCCAAATACTTTCGCATTTCTGTATCTCGCACTTTACAAAATTATTCAAATTTAACAAAAAGTAATACATAAAGACTAAATACAATTATTGCAAGAAAATACTTTCCACGAAGACGAAGAGTGTGGAAAGTATTATATACACTCTCACAAACGGCACTTCATCAGAAACATGAAACTATGTATAATTGCTTTATTGACCTAATAGAGAATATGATAAGACATGTATGAGGTCAAATAGTTCTTGGTATTTTGCGTGGAAACAATCATCTAGTTAACAGCACTATGAAAAAGTTGTTGTATTTTTTTAATTTCGCTATCAAAAATTATCCAATTGCTTGAAATTATGTGCGCACGATTAATCATGCCTAATACTAGGCCTCTATGCCATTGCTTAGGGCAATCAGCTTCAAAGTTCAATAACAGCCCACTACACGAGTCCTTTCGGAATACTTGACATACTACTTATGACAGATCTAAAAAAGAAATATTTGAGCCAACAACTTCTGAGGTAAATTCCGAATTCGAATTCTGTTGGCTCAGAAATTGTTTAAACTTATTTACTTTGCTTAAATTATCAAAAATACATATGCAGTCATCTACATATTTGCAATAACAGACGGGACTATCAGTCCACTTTAAACCAACTACGTTCTAATCTGAAAGAAAGAGGCTTGCTAGAGTAGGTGTGAGGGGCGAGCCCATGCCTACACCATCGACCTGTCGTGACATTTTGTTGTCAAAATGTTAATGTCCTTCCGTTGCAAATTTACATGATTTTATAAAAGTATCATAACTTTATTTAAGCTGCTGGATGAGCAGCTTAGGATGCTCCTATGAGCAGTCACACTAACGTCGCATAGCGTTGAGTGTGTAAAACTCCTCTTATCTGATTTGCAGAACATTTACAGCCTCAGAATTAGACAACTGCTCGTCATTTGTCTGCAGACAACAATCACACGAAGTTCATGATTACAGCTGTACCTTGTATTCTAACTGAGTATCCAAGGGACCAATCCTTCATCCCAGGGTTCAAGTAAGACTTCTGAATCGTGTTGTAGTGTCACTCAGTGACAGACCAAGTCTATTCTAAACACCATGTGACAAACTTTGGCGAAATTTGATAATTTTGGAAAACTTGAAAAATGTGGGGGGGGGGTGGAATAGAAGTACCCATTTTTATATTGGCGGAACAAATCGCACTTTTTGTTTGCGTGTTTGTGAACATTTAAGCTGTCATAGCCTAATACTTTTTCTATCAACATTTTGACTTTCATCATGATGTACCTCCAAATGTTTCTTGGTGTACTTCGGAGATTTTACAGCGAGGATTTGCTAATACAGTGAACTCTCGTTTTAAGAATCACTCGTTATTAGAATCAAATCCATTTTCCCGAAACATTTCTATACAGCGTTATAAGTTTTCCGCTCGTTATAGGAAAAATTATCATGTCACTTTCGTTATAAGAATCAATGGATAAATACTCATTCAACAATTTAGCATGAAATACTATGTATTTTGCCCTAGTTATAAGAATAAATAAGGACACACTTTCGTTATAAGAATCAGTGAATGACACTTAAACTGTTATTGGCCGAAACACTCACCAATGGCGTAATCCTACTTTTTATTGATTATATTTGCCAATGGACGTCAGACAAAAGCGTCATGATATCATGATTAACCTTGAGAAGATGAAATCCACTGAAATCCTCGCCAATTGCGTTATTTTACTATAGCCTTCGATTAGAATTGACAATGTGCGTCATCAGAACTCATGCCCCTTGGCATCAGAACTCAACCTCATCCCGGCCCTTGGGAAGATGGAAGAAGAAATCCTAAAACGAACCAATGAGAGCCTTTACCCAAGCCAGATATCAGACTTTTTTAGACGAAATTGAAGCTGAACTTAAAAAGAATGTTTCTTTTGTCTTCTTGTTTTCTTTAAGTATGTAAGTATAATTAGGGTAATAGGAACCACAAAGAGACATCTTATTTAATAGTCACGTAAGCATTTATCTATACCGATTATTAATAAGAATGTAGCCTATATGGATAAGGATGCTGTATAAGGATAAATGTATAAATATAAGGATAAGGATAAATGTATAAGGATTCTGTAACTCTCGCTATAAGAATAATCTCGTTACAGCTCCATCCTCAACGTGATTGGAAAATGTTTCTTTGATAATAAGGCCTAACGTTCCAATTTTCTGACTGTTACATCTTCACAAGTAAATGGAAATGAATTTTCAAGGCCGGTCCACCTACAAGTTAGCCAATGATACATAACTGAAACTTTGTCCGTTCTGTACATGGTTTGAAAAGAAGTTGAGTACAAGAATGAGAATGGATTATACGAGTACAAAGTTTGAATGCCAGCTTCGTAGATCTAACGCACTAAAATGACTTTCCCATCATAGTCATGTACGCATACTTTCACCATTGCAAAGCAATGATTGTGGTACTCGAGAGACTGTTTATTCGGTTGGTAAGTACAATGCGCAAAACAAACAAACATGATAAGAGCGGTGTCACAACGACGAAGAATTGCACAACTCAGAGAACTCTCTCGATTGAACTTTGCAGTTATGCTCAACGGCGAATACTATTCTATAATATTTACACTTTGAAATGTGAGGAATCCTGATAAATAAAATACAGAAGTTTTAGACAATTTGAAGAATCATGCCGCTTCCAAGTGAGGATGTTTTTATCAAGGAATATATCTCTGATGATTTTGGGAATGATTTCCGATTTCCGTCAAGTGATTCATGCAAGGACACTTCAACATCAGTCCCTCGTGTTAACTCTCAAAAAGCATCTTCATTGAAGGATCAAATTGTGAACTGTGATCAACGATATACAACGGATATACAACACTCTGATTTTTCACTACACAATCACAGGAATTCCACTGATTGCAGTTCCGAATGTGGAAGACAAGAACTTGTCAAGGATGGTGTTGGAATTGACGACAATTTAAAATTTGAAGGGAAAATGTCTAGTGATCAGCGAATGAGGAATGTTAATAGTGTAAAAATTTGTGATATTATCGCAAACCGTAAGAACAAAAATGTTATCAGCAAGAGTGATGATGAAAAAGAAAGTAGTTCGGGGAACAGTTGTGATAGCAGCAGTGATAGTAGCAGCAGCAGAAAAATTAGCAGTGATAGTAGCAACAAGAGTAACAAAACTAACAAAAACAGAAGAAATAGCAGCAGCAGTAGTAGTAGCAGCAGTAGTAGCAGCAGCAGCAGCAGCAGCAGCAGTAGTAGTAGCAGCAGTGATGGTAGCAAAAGCAGCAAGAGTAGCAAAAGCAGCAGCAGCAGCAGTGATAGTAGCAAAAGCAGCAAGAATAGCAAAAACAACAGCGGCAGCAGTAGCAGCAGCAGTGATAGTAGCAAAAGCAGCAAAGGAGACAAGAGTAGCAAAAAAAGAAAAAGTCGCAAAAGCAGCGGCAGTGATAGCAGCAAAAGCAGCAGCAGCAGAAGCAGCAGCAGCAGTAGTAGCAGCAATGAAAGTAGCAAAGGCAGCAGCAGTGATAACAGCAAAGGCAGTGATAACAGCAAAAGGGACAAGAGCAGCAAAAGAAGAAAAAGTCGCAAAAGCAGCAGCAGTGATAGCAGCAGCAGTAGTGATAGCAGCAATAAAAGTAGCAAAGGCAGCAGTATTGATAGCAGCAAAAGCAGCAAAAGTAACAAGAGTAACAAGAGTAACAAGAGAAGAAAAAGTCGCAAAAGCAGCAGTGATAGCAGCAATAGTGATAGTAGCAAAAGCAGCAATAACAGCAAATGTGATGAAGGCTAAAGAAGTGGCGGCGAAGATAATGTTAGTGATATCGGTTGGATTAAGGAAGCAGCATTTTGGCAAAGACAGCTATGTACATTGAGAATTAACAAGGGCGGGCATGCAGATTTACATATTCCTGCTTGGTGTTTTTATATAAACACCAACTTCTCTGCAAAATATCTCTGCTAATGTGCTATTTGGCATTGTGCAGTGCATCTATAATATCCGTAGCAATACAAATGAAAGTTTTGACAGTAAAAGTGAATCAGCAGTGTCAAAAGCTGCAAAGGTCCTCCAATAAAATGTACACGAAGGAAGCTGAATAAAGTTCTAGCTACCATGAATAACATTGGCAAAGATGGTTAGCTGTTTGTGAAATTGGTCCAGTAAGCCAGCGCTTGGAAATGGAATTTCGGATAATGATAATAAGGAATACAATTCCCACAAAATGAAATAAAAGTTTTTTTCATTTGCAAATCTTCAAAGAGTGTTGGAAGAGAATCAACTACAACAGCATAAATATGAGATAAGATGATACACCACAAGAATGTTGATCAGATTATCGAATGGGACATTATCAGAAGCGAAATCACAAGCAATTGCTTAATGCAAAGAAAATTGAGTTTAAAATCAAGATAGCCACCAAAGACTGTACGGAATATCGTGTCCAGATGTGAGTAGCAGAACATTCAAACACCCTCTTAAGGGATTTTGAAGATGTTAGGATTACAGTGAAGGCAAAAACATGTTTGCAAAAGCTTTCACGTACAAAGTCGAGCTTGAAATTGATGGGATGATTGGAGCCCATTAACTGTGCTCCTGAAAGTGTTTGAATATTTAGATGGACTATCTTTTTCGAAAGCGACGGGTTCAGATGGTATTAGTGACAAATTGTACAAACTGGCTGCTCCGTTTATCAACGAACCTTTGTGCCACATCATAAACAGCTTCATTTTTGCAGAAAAGCACTATCTCATTTCAGATCTTGTACAGTAGGCCTTGGATTCATCATGCTTCTATCTGTACCCGCTTAAATTCTTGAGGATCGCATTTTGAATAATATGCGTGACACTTTTTTTCAAATGCTTTCCTTCATTTCATTCCTATAAGCCTGAAACGCAACTGCAGTTGCCTCATTTCGATTTATGATTCACTTATGCGGTTCACATGTGCTAAAACCTTTAAAAAAGCAATCGAATGATAGCCAGTTGTGGACTGATTTTCTGGGAATCATTAAATGTCTGATCTTGTGTGTCTCACCGTTATTCGATATTTTAAAATAGGAATGTTTTATTACAGTAAAAATAATTTTCAAACGTGTGTTGAGATTTATGTGTTATGCTGATTGCCAGTGTGCTTTATACTTTGATCGCTTTTTCCTAGACGCATTCAGCAAATGTCATTGTTTCTCACTTCCTTTACATTGAACCAACAAGATGTCCTGAACAGTAGTGTTTACTAAACATTTTCGTGCAGCATTCTTATACTTTTTAAGTTATTTTAAATGGAGTGAGTCAAGTGATATCGAAGTCACTTCTATGCCCAAATGATGCGACCCAATCCCGAGTACCGATCAAAGTGCCCAACTGACCGGGGTAATTACAATTACACGATAAATGCACTGTAAACATGTTCCTTTATAAATATGTTCCTTATTCGCTCAAACATAAACTAATTTTGCTTCATAAAATAAAATGCATTATTATTTTGAATTTGTTATAATTTTAATTTCACATATTGCTTATTCGTGTGCATACTTGCTACCTACTTAAAAGTTGACTTACGTGCAAAAGCATTTAAAAACAAAGATACTCGTCAACAGACTCATTATTGAAAGAAAATATACATATATACAAAAGATAAATTTTTCACACGAGCACTTTCGAGGTCTCTAGTCATGTGTGACGACCGAATGAAATGATAATGTAGGATGACAATTGCCAGCGTTAGCATGATTTACATGTACATGACGCCATAGAAATTTTCAATACAACTATCGAGCAATAACTACATGGACGTTAACAATAAAAATATCACGGTAATAAAGGGTTATATACAAAAACATTTTTGGACAACAGTACAGGTTTGTGTCCCAAAATAAAAAGGGCTCCCAAAATACGCAAAGACACGGTCGAGTTTAAGCTAGCCAACACTGAAAATATGACGAAAATTCGCTCCCGACAAAAGAAGCAGAATCAACAGTGTGTTTACATGTCGATGATGCGGGATTCCGTGACTGTGGAGAACCTGACATCAACCGCCGCTGTAAATGTTCTTTTACTCCTGCACCGAGCCTACGCTCAGTTCGTTCAATGCAACTGCTTCCACAGTCGCATTGATGTTTATAAATAACGTATGATTTCCTGAGCATAGGACCCGGTGTCTTTGGTAGAAAAAACAGGCATACGTTTGGTGACATATGAAAAAATTGGACTACAATCAGGAAACGCTTCTTTAGTTGCTGAATAAATTCGTTCGCGAATTAAGCCAGTTAGTGAATCACCGACAAAAGGAATTCTGATGAATACATGTATATTTTGCACTTTACATTTTGAACCAAGGAAAGGATCATTCACAGCAGGTAACCGATTATACTTAACAATAAAAACTGCTGGATAGAGTTATTCTCTTTTAGAGTGTCAAACAACAGCGATTCGTGAACAAGAAGAGTTGACGGAGAACAAAGTCTGCGAGCTCTACTGTACAACGTGCGAATCTGATCTGATTTATAATGCAGTAGTGCAAAACTGAAAAAATTCAAATAAAATCCAAGTTGACTGTCTGTAAATTGAAGTCAAAGCCTTTTAGATACAAGTTCGTGTAAATGAATCGAATTCAATATTGTAAGTTCGATTTTTAAATGTTAATACACGTATATTATCATAACACAGTGAAAGGTACCAAGCAACTTTTGACATATTTATGCGATAAGAAAAAAAGAAGGATCTAGTAGACACTATACGGGTATAGTAGCTTGCCACCAGACAGCAACAAGGCTACCAGATGAAAGGAAATGAAGCATTTGGCTACAAGTAGGCCTATTTCATCGGTGTACCAATTACTTGTTGCTTTTCTACTAGCATGTTTGACGCTCTTTGCCTCATAAACAACATTTGGCGACTGTCAGCCGTAATTCAATAATAAGAATCTATCAGATAAATGTCAGTGCTTTCATCCGGAGTTCAATTCACCACTCGGTGTTTTAGGCAATTTGGTGGAATGTACCTAGTCACTGACTTGACCGATGTGTCTTATGTTCGCTTACATAAGAAAACAAATATGTTGTCAAAATAAAATGACCCAGGATTGTCTGTGGTATCGGAGTGGTTTAAAGTGAATATCAGACCTAATACTTCAATAATCACTTTTGTATTTCAAATTGATTACCTATTTGTATACTATTATGTTATATTATGTATTATTTTTGTACCTATATTGTATTTCTATTGATTACCTGATTGACAACATAACAGAAATCCAAGAAAAATATATGCTTGGTTGATTCAATTGTTATTCTTCCGAATTCCAGAGCAGATCTAAAGTGATATTTTGTAATTTCCAAGTTTTACAACATGTCTGTTTGTAGCTTCGTCATTTCAAGAACATTTCTGATAAAGTACTTTTCAGTGGCTTTAAGGGATAGGTTGCAATTGTTCTTAAATGTTCGTCTTGCTTCTTTTGCAGTTTCTGGCCGCAATAGTATGTTGTGTTGTCATGCTTATAGTACGAGTATGTATGTGATAATTCGTGATAATTTCATCTAGACTCATGTGCTGCAGATTGAAATATCGAACTGGACATTTGATATTTAATTTACCATTAGGCTCGCGGAAAATGATGCTATTTCTCGTATAGCGTACGTAAACCTTTCCTATCATAGAAGGATAGGAAAGTTTTCCTTAGCGAGAAATTTCATACAACGTGTTCTACGGATTCCTCGTGGTAATTAAACTTATATCACTCACATTTTATAATTTAGAGTATTTAAAATCTGCTCATAAATTTGTTCATGTGCGACTGCTCACTCTTGTTTATCCTCATCGCCTACACGTCTCCGAATTGCCATAATTTTACTAGAACCGACAATGTGGCACTTGGTTTGGAATTTTTATAGCTGAAGCGACCGACAGATTTCCAGTTATTTAAATGAAATCACATAAGATTTTGCTTTCATTATGCTATTGATTAGACAATTTGTTCTTGAAATTGAAGTGTTTCACCTCATTTCTGTAATTCTACAGTTGAAATGTTGAAGTTACAGATGTGAATGGTATTATGTACTTGAATGATCAATAAATAACATGAAGCGGATGATCATCTTCTTGACCGGTCAATCTATATATTTTAGAAAAACGTAAAAATATGTCGATCATGAGATCTTTCGATAAATGATGAATTACTCCTAACATTGAAAGACTACATGTCAATACTGTTTGATTAATAACAAGATGATAGGCATGTTAATGTTGTCCACTATTCAAGCCCATGCTTCATTGTTTCTGATGCGCTCTTTCCCTCAGTGCTATGTTGTTTCAGAGACATACGCAGGATTTTCAAAGGGGATGGCGGTGAATCTGCAGAATATAGGCCTACACTGTAAATCGCTCAATACCAATCACATACGAAGGATGCATACCAAAATATTTTTTTGGTATATTTCTGTATGATCTTGGTATATATTTGTATGCTTTTCGCATGTTATTTCAAGTGTGGTATGCTTTACATACTAAAGCCATACCAGCACAATGTTAAAAGAAAGCATCAATCATATCCAAAGTATGTTGATTTAAGGCTATTTGTCAATAAAAATCACACTAATGCTACTACTGCTTTGTAAGTAGTGAGATAATGACATTTTATAGTCAAACTAACAATACTGAATTCGATTTTAATGCATGTAAGTCTAATGCATTTCATAAATAATCAATAAGTATTTGACCATCAACAATTATGCATTATGTAATTTTGGAACTAAGCATATTATCAATCCAAAATAAACACACATTATAATTCATGAACGCAAAAATAGTTATGTTTGAGATATATAAGTCAACATGGTTGCTGAAAAGTTATCGTTTTATTGAAATGATGTTTATCAATTTAGTTCAAGGAAATGAGCTAATTATGAGTCTTGTGAATGCTATAAGACAAGTTGCAAAGATGACATGCGGCTTTAATTCCACAACAAATCTAATCTAGTTAAATACCACACTTTCACAAAGAAATATTCACGGCTGGTATTACTGGAAAAAAGTTATTTGTAAGTAGTATGTAGTATAACATATTTTTTGCCATATGACATAAAGCTATTGATACGAAAGACATACGAAACACATACCAATTTGCATCGGGTCTCGTATATAAAACATACCAAGAATTCGTATTTCAACGTAAAACAGCCAATCACCGTTAGCATAGTTCGTATCGTTTACATACCAATCACATACGAAAGTAAATGGCCATTCGTATGAAAAACATACCAGATTTCTTTATATATACCAGAATCTCGTATCAAATGTTGGTTTCAAATTGTATGTAAACTTGGTATGTGTTTGTATGTAATTTTCGTATCCAGCGATTTACAGTGTATGCCCTGATGACATGCGACAGGGATTTACCCCCTAACCCCTTGAAAATGTTCATTCTTAGTACATGAAAATCTTAGTACATTAAGAATGAAGGAGCTATCTAGCTGATTTGTGTACAACCATTCCTCGAAAATTTGGTTCATCCTGACAATCTTCCGATGCATTATGAGGGGCGAGGATGTCAGTCATCCCCGACCAAACTTTGATGACTTGACGAAGCTGGCGTTACCTCTAGTGAATAAAGACACTGTCCTACCCACTTCAGATCTATCACTGGGAGTGAATAATCTTGGCACCCTAAAATAATCATGGAACTGACACTAGAGAAACATCACAGGACATGGGCGCCTCCTTCGCTTCTGATCTAACGCTATTTATATTAGGTGTTGTTGGGTGCCCTTTTTATTTCTCAACTATGCAACGTCATTTGAAGGATTATGTGAGGAGGTGCGCTTAAAATCTTTCAATTGAGATTCCCTGAAATTAAGAAAGTTAGGCGCCAAAGCTCGCTTGCACAAAAATTGTGCGGCATCCAATGCGCCCTTGCAATACGTCACCGTGTACTATTCAGTGCATTGAGTTTATCTTTTTAAATTGACTGCCTTTCAATATACATGGACATAGCGGTGATTTACTGAATATTTCTATATACTTTTAGGTCAGGGGTCATTGCTAGAGGTCAACTGCTTAGGTTCAGCTCACGAAGAACTCCAAGCACAAGCTCAGTAAAAAGCAATTGGGCCAGTGTAATATGAGTCGCGTTTTTGGCAAATTCGGTTGTGCGAACTGTAGTCCCTGAGCTACATGGTTACTGCAAATTATGAAATATTTCCTTTCAGTAATATTGCAGTTTCTTGACAATTTTCCAGCATCGTAGAATCTCTTACATCTTGGTGTCCTTTCTCTAATCTTTCTCGTCATGCCACTGTGGCCTCTGAACTTTCCGCTCACAATATACCATTAAACTCATGGAGTAAGTATGTTAGGTAGAGTGGTAACTCCGCATTTATTAAATCCCCAATGTGTATACACTTTCGATTTTATTCAATAAACTCAAGTAGTCCGGGAGCTAGCGTGAAGTTGTGCAGGGAACGAGGTAGTACATAAAACTTTCACATAGCATAGTACACCTCTAACCTACTGCAAAACTTCGCGTCTGCCGGATCAGATCATTTGCTTTTCAGAAATAGAGAGGATAACACAATCCTATGTATTTCCAGTGGTAAAATTGTGACATTTAAGGTGTTGACTCCATTTTTTCGAATTTTTGCTCATAAAAGTTACACAAATTGGTATTTTGTTGAACTGGTTATTATAGAAATCATCTACAGATCATGACCTTTCAAATGAGTTATCATTCAGTGACAGAGGATGAAGTAAAGTATACAAACAGACACTTTTCGTTAAAGTATATCAACAATTTTCCTGAAATTTCTATGTTAAAATTTGCAGTTACACCAACGAAAAGTGTCTGTTTATACACTTTACTTTATCCTCTGTCACTGAATGATAACTCATTTGAAAGATCATGATCTGTAGATGATTTCTATAATAACCAGTTCAACAAAATACCAATTTGTGTAACTTTTATGAGCAAAAATTCGAAAAAATGGAGTCAACACCTTAAATGTCACAATTTTACCACTGGAAATACATAGGATTGTGTTATCCTCTCTATTTCTGAAAAGCAAATGATCTGATCCGGCAGACGCGAAGTTTTGCAGTAGGTTAGAGGTGTACTATGCTATGTGAAAGTTTTATGTACTACCTCGTTCCCTGCACAACTTCACGCTTGCTTCCGGACTAAAGGGAGATACAGTCGGAATTGTTTCAAAATGTGAAATATGCATATTTATGCAGCTTTGAAGAAATTACAACGGCATTTACTGATCATGATAGCAAATCAGATGGAAATGATGTTATTTTACAGATTGTCCGTGTCATGACAGCCTTGGAGAGGTAATATTTGTTAAATGGGCAACTCGATGACCTGCTATTGCTTTCATGAATTCGAAATATGAAATTTCAGTCAAGAAAGCACAATAGGATGTTGACTTTTTCATGAAGACTTCCATTACAATGCGGATCATGAAATTCCCTTGATAATCAGCTTAATTTCCGCTTAGTTAGGATGCTTATTGGCAAATATTCATTCCTTTTGATGTCCAACTTGTTTCATACTACTTATATAAAGGAGTCATCTCGGTAGTATATAAATTGGCAAAATTTTGACTTTTTTAAAACTGCCCAAATAATTTTTTGGACAGCAGAAACGTGATCTCCGCAAAGAACTGAATCTTTCGATGTAAAAATTTTCACTGTATACAGATACTTTTTTGAGTCGACACTATACCTACATATTCATTCTCTATGATTAAACTTTTAAGTAATAGAGGTGACCTAAGCATGTAAGACCACAGGTTGTGCCAATCGAGTAATAACGATGTGGCCAAGTTTCTGGCTAGATCCCCAATAACCGTTTCCCTTTCATGATCGGACAAGTGATTGTTTGTTGTATACACATATATAGTGAATGCATTTATTTCTGTAATATCAAGTCGATTATGATAATGGACCACCCCCTGCTTGAACATAATAGCACACCGTATTTTCTATAATCAGCACCCTTGAGCACAACCCGCATGCCAATTGAAAGAACTATCGATAACCCGCACTCAAATAAAAAATCCCGCACATGAATTTATCAATGATGAGGTTTTACGAGTTTCATTTCAAAACCACCACTATAGGAGTGTGACTGCATGTATAGCCAAGGCAGACGTCTTATATTGCCTGACAATGATCAACAATTGGCATTGTTCAACAATAATGGTCTAGTCGTAAGATATTGATTCAAAATAACATATTCCGCATCATCATTATTTATTTGTCCCCGGTGATCCCTTCAAAAATCATTGAATACAACTAACTGCCTGTTAAAGAAGTACGGCATGCATTAATTGACATCTTTAGCATGGTTTACACTTCTTATCAAAATGATAGAAGCGACAATCGCTCAACTGATTATCGCACTTATAAAAATCGAAATAAAACAACATTGATAAAGCAAAGTAGTCAATGTAACGTCACTCAAAATAAGTTTCTGGTTCTACGTCTCTCAAATTTTACGTCTCGAGTTCGTCGTCACTGTCATAATTTTTTTCTCTTAGATCTCTTCCCTTTTGGTTTCCACCTCATCAATGTATACAATGTCTAATATTTAATTAACAAAAATAGAGTTAAAGTGCAAACTCGAATGCGTATTCTTACAACCTGCCCTGAAAAGAGCTCGCACTTAAATTGCTAAAAGAAATAGCATAACCCGCGGGTTATATTCGAGGAAGTACACTGTAAATCGCTCAGTACGAATCACATACGAAGGATGCATACCAAAATATTTATTTGGTATATTTCTGTATTCTCTTGGTATATATTTGTATGCTTTTCTTATGTTATTTCAAATGTGGTATACTTTACATACTAAAGCCATACCAGCACAATGTTAAAAGAAAGCATCAATCATGTCCAAAGTATGTTGATTTAAGGCTTTTTGTCAATAAAGATCACACCAATGCTACTACTGCTTTGTAAGTAGTGAGATAATGACATTTTATAGTCAAACTAACAATACTGAATTCGATTTTAATACATGTAAGTCTAATGCATTTCATAAATAATCAATAAGTATTTGACCATCAACAATTATGCATTATGTAATTTTGGAACTAAGCATATTATCAATCCAAAATAAACACACATTATAATTCATGAACGCAAAAATAGTTATGTTTGAGATATATAAGTCAACATGGTTGCTGAAAAGTTATCGTTTTATTGAAATGATGTTTATCAATTTAGTTCAAGGAAATGAGCTAATTATGAGTCTTGTGAATGCTATAAGACAAGTTGCAAAGATGACATGCGGCTTTAATTCCACAACAAATCTAATCTAGTTAAATACCACACTTTCACAAAGAAATATTCACGGCTGGTATTACTGGAAAAAAGTTATTTGTAAGTAGTATGTAGTATAACATATTTTTTGCCATATGACATAAAGCTATTGATACGAAAGACATACGAAACACATACCAATTTGCATCGGGTCTCGTATATAAAACATACCAAGAATTCGTATTTCAACGTAAAACAGCCAATCACCGTTAGCATAGTTCGTATCGTTTACATACCAATCACATACGAAAGTAAATGGCCATTCGTATGAAAAACATACCAGATTTCTTTATATATACCAGAATCTCGTATCAAATGTTGGTTTCAAATTGTATGTAAACTTGGTATGTGTTTGTATGTAATTTTCGTATCCAGCGATTTACAGTGTACGCAACTAAAATTCTTGAAAGCTTTATGTTTCAAAATCAAATGTGATAACTTTATCACACCTTGGTTTGATATGACACCATGTAATCTGCTTTTGACAGCCTGTAGATCAATATCTGTACTTATTAAGTATCTATGCGAGAGACACAAGAATAACTCCAATAGACGGATGGCACGTAGCGCTTCCAACCGTCGAATGCAGCAGATTCGAGAGCTTTTTTCAACAGGTCCTTCAGACAAATAGAGGGGATCAGCGTCTCCAATCCGCCGAAGGTAGCAGATTCGACAGCTTTCAGAACAGCTGCTATAGACAACTCGCCGAATGCAGCAGATTGGAAAGCCACCAGAATCACTCCAATTAACGGATGGCGGGGAACACCCCCTACCGTGGAGTGCATAGGATTGAGGAGTTTTCAGAACAGCTCCTATAGACAAATGGAGTGGAGCGCCTCCAACCGGGAATGCTGACGATTGGACAACCATTGGCAGAACCAGTAAATATGTGAAGCCTTCTTTCGGCGATCGTGGAGTGGACCGACTCTGGCTGATCAGTGGTGAGAGCTGTATGTTTTGAACCGAAAGAATTGAGCCGCTCCCACCGCTCCTCCTGGCTATGCATCCCTGCGTTTAGCTAAAACATTTTTGATCAAACATTTCCAATCAAATAATTTGAAGATTATGATGAATCGATTGACTTTTTTTGTTGATATAATTTGCTCTGCTTTTGTTAATGTGGTAGAAAGCTTAGCCTATAAGAAATTTATTCTGAGCTTATCGAAGTTCTTGTGGGCTTAGGTACGATGCATTGCAATTGGGCATAAAATATTTGTAGCTTCACATTTTACTTATTTGTGTTTCTTAAAAAGCGGTCGTTAATAACCTGGTGGTCAAATTATGATCTGGGATAAAGTAATAATATTTATTCCGTTAAGCAAATATTTTTGGCTGACTATGCTCTTTAGCTAGACGGATATTTTTGCAAAACAGGGATGCGGAGTCGGAGTCCTATCATATTGATAGGACTCCGACTCCGGGTGGCAAGCATATAAAGCCTAGTTTTTTGAAAAATTAACTGGTAGCCTATATCATAGATCATTATAGGCTTACCTAAACCTATCTTTAGTGATCATTGCTGTATCAATTGTCAATCATTTTCGATGAAAGTTTATCAAATGTCGCTTTAAGTTGGATGCATACGACTCGGCTCTCCCATCTTCTTGATGTGTGCTTCACACAGTTTTTCTCCAGTCTCTATCAGGCACGAAAATCCCCCATCCTTCTCCAAAAAATATGAGTACACCTTCGATTTTAATATGCACTTTGGAGGAGCCTTCACACACGATTCACGTGAGGGTAAGAGGTAATGTTCTCAAACAAACAACTATTTCACTTTTCTCTCTGATGTGACTTTTGGTGCGTAGGTGTCCGAGGCTAAGAAGGCTTGTCTTCTCTATTAAATCACCGAGTGAAAAAGACAATCCTTTTTTCACTATTACGGTTCATTCTCTCAACAATTACTTGCTTTGCATGCAGCAGTGTCTCTACTTTTGTTTGACGGAGAAAGTTGACATCAAGACAGTGACAGCTATGCACGAGAATAAATAATTTGTTTATATTATATTTCGGGTCTAGTTATAGGCCGGAGTCTGGAGTCGTATCATTTGATAGGACTCCGACTCCAGCAAAAATGATAGGACTCCGGGACTCCGACTCCACATCCCTGTTGCAAAACGACAATCATTCAGCTTCACTCATTGACTAACTATGAAACTGAGACGTTCATCTGCTATCTCGTTACCTTGCAAAATTAACCATGATATATCTGCATGATATGTTGTATTTGAATCTTAGATATAACAGCTTCAATTGAAAGGGCAATGTTTGATTCGATTTGTAAGTTTCATATCTGCCTGCAGGTACAGATTGCCAATGACTTGGATGAATTAGTCTCTGTATTTCTTCTGTTGGAATGTCAGCGATGAACTCGAAGCGTCAATAGTGCAAAGAGACATGTCACTTTGAAGCTGAAAGAAAGGTCTATACTTAATATGAAGCGGATGATCAGCTTGTTGAACGGTCAATCCTAGAAATGATTGAAATGATTCCATGGAACATTTCGAGAATTGCTTCAAAATTTGAAAATTGTCATTTCTTAAAGACGCTAGTAGCAAAATGATTTACTAAAAGAAATTATATTAATTGTAATACATGTACTGGAAAACATACCTATATAATCTTGAATTGAAACCAGATGATATAATACCAAGCCTTCGCATATACTCGCAAAATGAAATTAGATTCACACCAACATGACAATTTAAGATTTGCACTCTCTCTGACTTTGAAGGCGAACATCATGGTCAGCTTGGTTTAGTTGCTGGTACAGATGAAAATGCAGCAGCTAGAAATCATCTTCCAATCGAGAACTTCACTTGATCAATTAGGACCGAAATGAAGTTCGAAACTATAGCCTCGCAATATGTGCTCATCGAGCATCTGAAGAAACCTATGGCGCTCCATCTAAACGATGCATTTGCTAATTACTTTCAAAGTTTATCTCAGGGTTTATACAAGTCCACTATAGTGCATTGAACTTTTCAGGTTTTGTTTGAGAAATTTTCAGTTATTGTGAGCACTTAACCTTTACCTGAACACACTTTTTGACTCAGTTTGTGATATATTGCAGGCATTATACATCTAGTTCTACGGAAAACTATATCACATTGAACGAGCTAAATTATTGATTCACTTAATCGTAATTAGAGTTCCAAGAGGTTTGCAATTCTAATTGCTTACCAAATGCTTAACTTCGATTCCTCAGGGAAAAATGAAAAGCAACTTCACTTTCATTTTCAGTGTAAAATCAAACTAGAATGATACATATTCTAAATTCATTACTCTTCCTATTAAATATTCATCAGAATATCAAGGAAGGCATTTCATCACAAATGAAGGATAGTGGAAAGCTTATAACAAACTCGTCTGTGGAAAGTGATTCATTTATGACTGTCAGCAATGGAGATTACATCGCCTACCTTAGTATCCTTCACGTTGATAATCTGTCTCCATGTTTTTCGATCTTCATGCACCTCAGTGCCTGAAAGTAAGACCATTTTTCATCATTTTGCATTTGTATGACTTCGAAGTATTGAACAGAAAAATCTACGCCAGGCTTGCTTGCTCGCAGAATAACCCACGAAAGTTGGATAACTGAATTGCTTACCGTGAAAGTAGAAACATTTTATTCACAGTATTCTTGCTTGTGCGAAACTCAAAGCATTAATATTATGCTATGAAAATGAACTGCATATTGTTTTTACTATTGTTAATTGAACAATTGGGTCTATATTTTTAAAGAAATAATATTAGCCAAAAATATAGATTCATAATTTTGCAATGTGACTTACAATAAGTCACCGATGAATATGTGATTGAAAGGTTCGCATGAATTCAAAATAAAGTTCCAGTACGCCCAATTTCCTTTGAGGACGAAAAAATGTCTGCTTCTTGATTGCATTGGTGCGGACGTGATCAAGTATTGATTGCAGGACATAATGACCAATTGCAAGAAATACTGCAAGATATTCACGTCCATCGTCCGAAGATAATCCTGCAGGACACACAACTGATCACCTCTTGCCATATAGCAGTCGATGCAAGTGTGTTTGCATGCAATTGATGATGACCAAAGATATCTAATGTATAAATGGCTAGATAAGACGTATTTTTACCTTGTGTGCAACGAAGTTAGTAAGAATCAGCTGACATTGCATGAATTTGAAGATATTTGTAAGCGAGCAATTAAATTTGCTTTTCACTGCCTCTTTTTAGTAATTGCAGAAACAACAAGCAAAGCAAAAATCTAGCGTTTGTAAAAAATTTGGGGAGGGCTTTCTGTAATTAGATGAATATATATGACTTAAGAAAATAGTTCTAAATGAGTTTTCTGAACAGAAAAATGAACCGCGTCTTTACTTGTGATCATGCAGTTAGGTTGTTTCTTTGCAATATGTAGGCCTATGTGGCCTGGCTATGGTTATATGTTGCTGTGCCCACCGGTGCCCGGCCTTATCACTAACGCCAGACGTGATTGCCAAGCTTGGTACTAATCTAGCGTGTATGTATAATTTTGCGGCAAGAAATTACATGATATAACAGGAAAAATAAAAATGAACTATCAGAAAATTTGTTATGAAATTGACGCAAGCAAATAAAAGAAACAAACAGCATGTGCTACGTATGTAATGCAATCAACATTGAAATGTTTGAGATGATCGATTCCACCCAAAGGTCGACCCTAAAATGCACTCTGTTAACTATTTGCAATACATTCAATATTGTAGTTTCAGCCTAGTGAATAGCTCGAAGAGCGTTGTCGAAATGGGTGTTAATTTGTTAATAGCCCATTCCTTAGTGTAATATTCGCATACTCACTGAAATTGTTAATAGTCATGAATTCTACAGCGGGAATAAGGTGTTTATCAATTAATCCACCATCATTACTTTATTGCCACGATAACGAACGACCGAAACTCGTCTCACAGCTGGGGCCTCTACTAGCCCTTTTAAACAATCAAACATCTTTGATGCTGACTATATAAGTTGTTGAAACAGAATATGTTGCTACCAATGGAGTTAGATTTTGGATCAATCTTTGATGACATATGCTTTATGATTCATGTAGCCTTGAATCTGCGAGATGCCACTTGTGATATTGCGAGAATGCTCAAAAGCAATGCACTATTGAACTATTTTCTTGAAACTACAGCCATATTTTTGGATATCTTAACTTGCACGAAACTGCATCAGTTTACCTTCATAGCTAGAGTTGGAAGCAGAGTTGGAAGTGGGTCGTGGGTCAGGTGGGTCAGATGGGTCACAAAATCGCGTGGGTCACATGGGTCGTGGATCTTGTTTTTCCGAAAAGTTGGTGGGTCAGGTGGGTCGTGGGTCAGACTTCGTTGACCCACTTCCAACCAGTTTGACCCATGATAGATTTGACAATCTCAAATACAGTAAACTTCATTTATTCGTATTCTTATCATTCATGAAAAATGATTGAGTCAGTGTCATTGAAAGGGGTGATGGATGCACACAGTCAAAATATGCAACACTATATTGTCAATACACAGTCAAAATATGCACAAACCTCATACAGTTTCGAAAGGGGGCGGAATTCACACAAAACAATTGCTGCTCTACTGAGAGATGTTGGTTGATGGAGAAAAGTTATTTGAGTACAATTGTGTGTGCTCGATTCTATGTCTGACGATACCCAATGATGTCTAACCTTGATTTCAGAGATGCAGCTACTGAAGAAGTCAGGTATTCAGAGGTTTTATTCATCTTGAAAATTTTCTTGCAATGCCAGCTGACCTTCGTTTTCTTTTTTCGTTTGATTTTGCTGATCTTTCCTAGAAAATATCCTCTGGTAGAGATTAGAATCGTATATCTCTGCTAAAGATTGATCAGAGCCTAAATATTTTCGAAATATGTAATTGATCACAATATCGTGATAATATAGGCCTACATTCTTCATATCTAAAGCATTGAGCCGTTCAATCAACTTTTGCATCATACATGTTCCACGAATCTCATTGCTCATTCGATACATGATAATCTGAAATACGATGACGGTCATTGATATAGACTTATCCTTTTCACACAGACTTATTACGGCAGAGCTCTGTGAGATATTTCTTGACACTTCGTATCAATAAAAAGTTTGTTTTGATATTTGATTTGCCATTAATAAAAATAGGAATATTTACATGATGTCACTATAGTGATTGTCATCACAACGTACTCGTACATGTAGCGCCACTCAAGCATATCAGTTCACCTACGTATATGTACATTGTAAGCTAATTCATGAATTATAATCTTGTCATCGTGCAATTTTCTATTCACACGTTACGCATTCTTACTCCATCTGCTTTTCAATGAATGTCATTCTTACATCAAATACGTGCTATATAACTTTCTACTTAAATCTAACATATGTGGAAGTTAATGAAATTTGAATCGATTGCCATCAGAAGCAACAAAATATTAGTTTGACGATTTTTCTGGGATAATTTTCACTCATGTAGTATCCAACATAAATGCATGAATAAATGATTTAGGCCTACTGTAATTTCATTTTTTTACTTCATTTGATTAAGAAATGCAAAATTTGAAATTTAGTCTGTAGGGTCCTCAGCTTAACTAATCATCTCTCTACGAGTTAAAAAGGTAGCACTAAAAAGGACAGTCAAGAATTATAACAAGAAGCAGAATCGTTTAAATATTTTTTGAACCTTAGGAATTTTTGGTGCATGAACTTTGATTGTAAGATAATTCTGATGAGGTTCCATGTCTATTCATCATGTGACAAGTGATCTGATACACTTGAATCTTCATAACAAATCTTAGCAACAATTTTGATAATACGAGAACTTACAAGATAGCAATCCCGGGATTAGACCAAAATCATCGGGATTGCAATCCCAGGATTGAAAGACCGGGATCCCGGGATCCCGGGATTGAAATTAAGAATTTCAGTCTTGTGACTAGTAGCAACATAATGACATAATAGAGATATTTTGTGTGAATTGTGACACACCTGTTGAATATGCAACTTCAAGGCTATTTCTGCCATATCAATGATTAAGTTTGTGTCCAATTCGTGTGTGTGCATGCCTTATTCTCCCACCACGTCACATGAAAATGAAGCTCGCTGTATGTTTCATATATTTCTGCCATACAGATGAATGGACTTCTCTTTCTCAAGCATGTTGTTACAGTCAACATGCAGTCAACGTACGAGATAGCAGATTTAAGGAAGTCTGCACGAAGTTTCTCTAACGTGCGCATAGACGTTAATGAATTCTATAGCTTTATTGAAAAAAGCATTTGTTTTCTCATTATCAAATGTTTTGAACTTCTATTGATGTGACAATCAAACCGGGAAAGACAGCGATTTGATGATCTCAAAGTCATAAAAGGTAACTTACCTATGACTTACAATCATAAATAATAAATAAATTACTTTAAGATATGAGTAGGCTATTAAGATATACCGGCACTTCACATGAAATTACAGTTGACGATATGTAGAATAACCACACAAATAATCGCTAAAGATCTATTGACATCTAATGCTTAAATATCGCCGAGTAGCAAACTTAGTATAACGAAATATCAATCGCCGGTTCCCTAGAAGACGGACATCGTTCGTAATCATACTTATTAAAGATGAAGGGGTCGCCAGCGATCTACAACGTAAAAAGCTGTCGTACGGCGAAGAAGTTTGGGAACCACTGATATAGACAATATATAAGTATAAGCAGCATAAATCGTTGCTTTAACAAAACTTAGCATGAAACAATTTGCAGTTCAATTCATATATAGCTGTTGAATTTATGATATATGATATAATGTATAATATATCATGCGTCCAATAATAGACCCGAAAGCATTTATAATAGAGACACTATCAGAACTCCGGGATCCCGGGATTGGAGAAAATGGACCAGGATTGCAATCCCTAGGCCTCTACCTTGATAGACCTAGAATCTTGAATGAAAATGCAACTAGAGATGATACCAGAAAAGGAAATTGCACTCACATCATTCAGCAGCATTGCCCTGTAACATGTGGGTCATGTGGGTCGTGGGTCATGCTTTCGTGAAAAGTCGGTCGGTCAGATGAGTCGTGGGTCACATATGCCGTGGGTCAGGTAGGTCATGGGTCAAGTTTCGTTGACCCATTTCCAACTCTGTCTACAAGTGTTTTTGAGCTAGTGACTGAGAGATCTAGGAAAAGACGCATTTCAGAAAGCATGGCTGGTATCGGTGAGAACTATAAAGAAGATAAATGAAGCAAGTGAGACAAAGATCTGTTGCTTGGATGCTGCGATCTGCATCTGCGATTTCATTAGTATAAATGTGCTTAGTGAGTCCAATGCCGGTCACTATATTTCGAAAGACTCCTGTGTTCAACTGGAAAATTCAAGGTCCTTCATAAACCAGATTTTCCGAGATTTTTGATATTATTCAAAGTAGCAAAATAAAAAAAAACAAGCTAACGACTAATTAATTTTTTAGAATGTGAAAAATGTGATTTAAGATAAAATTATTATATCCTAAAAAGTCTAGAAATTAAAATACTTACTATAAGGACAAACAACGGTTCTCCTCTCCTCATGTGAAATCAATTGGCGAGTAATGCATATATGTTAGTAAGGGATTTTTTCTCTTGAAACTATTGCAATTTGTGACGGGTCAAAGTGTGCGTAGTTGAAGCGCAGACAAGAATCAAGGACGTGGTGGAAAATGCAAAAGAAAGCAAATGGAGATGGCGGGACATGTCACAAGAATGCAAGACAATAGATTGACAAACTGAATCCCACGTTATGGAAAAAGAAGCAGAGGCAAGCCAGTAACAAGATGGAGAGATGACATCGACAGGTTTTGTGGACAACCAACATGGAAGGGACAAGCTCAAGATCGAAAAAATGGAAGAAACATGCTGAGGCCTTTGTCCAACAGTGGAACAGAACAGGCTGATGATGGTGATGGTGAAAGTGTAATATGTAATTCGCTGTGCATTGCCGAGGCTATAACATAAGTAAGGCGAAAAATCGCATTTTATTATGCTAAATGGGATGTGATCATTCCTCTATCATCATGTTAAGAATTTTTTCTGCAAATTAAAGCCTCTTTTTCTTGTTTTAGTGGAAGAAATGAGCACGACGGATTTCTTCAATACCGAATCCCCTCCGCTGACGGCATCCCCGAATAGATATATCGTTGTCAACAAGTTCACTATCCCAGCCATTATTGATAAGACTTATATAAACGTTGGTGAGTTCTCAATTAGGCTTCACTTTCAGATATCCTAGATTATCTTCATTTTTAATTCATTTAGATGGATTGGAGGAGCGATATATCGTTAGACTTAGCGGTACTACTGCATCAGAGTCTCGAGTCGTTCACTATCATGAATACGGCATGGTGGCGTATAGTCGGAGAGTCGACTTCATTTTCTGGAAGCAGGTAATTAATAACGTATTGCATTTATTTACATCATGGATATTTCTTAGAGGTCCTGAACGCCACAGTTGGTCAGGAAACGTGCAGATTGTGGTTCAGCGCAGCCAGCGCCAGCATTTGAATCGCATTGAGGACCAAAATTGGTGTTAATTGTCGATCGATAAAACGACTTCAGTCGCGAATTGTGAATACAGTGATGGGTCGTGATTAACCTCACGACACACACAGGTTGCCAAATTTTATTTTGTTCTGTTATACATACTCGATTGATTTTGTATAGTTGCTTAAGCTACAAACCATATAACCCTGTGGAAGGGGCGCGTGGTGGGTTTGCCGGTTTAGTATCAGGTTGAGTTTGTTTCGCCTCAGGCTGAGTTCAGATCCAGTTATGCACAATAAATATCCAAATTACAAAATAATGCAAACAAGAATCCCCTCGCTTAAGCGGAGTTACTTCCGAAAACTCACTCTCTCTCTTAACCAGAGCGTTTTGCATGTGTTAGAACTGTTTCTTGATTTTTCTCCCGCTTATCCGGAATGCACTGTATTTGGACATGAGATAAGCTGCTAACAAAGGAGCTAAAAATTTGCAAAAGAAGTATGCAGCTCAATATTAAACGTTTGATGTAATTTGACGGAAGTGAATTCTTATTCATTGTTTTTAAGCAGATACAATAGATGATCACATTGTAAAAGTTTCTATTTATGCAGCAGATATAGCTATGTCCGTCTTTCTGATTGAAATATGTATTGAGGTTTTTTTCAGATCTGCTTTAAAACTGTCAATGTACAAATATTTGATGGTCCAGCTCACAAATATTATGGCCTTTCCATTTTTTATACAAATACATCAACATGGAGTTCCTGGACTCCATGGACGATTGCAACGAGCATGGAATACAGAGAAAGACATCGGATATGCTGCGCAACAATGCAATTGAATAACAGGACTTGCATTGGTCCATCATATGAAAAGAAGGATATACAAGTAAACCAGCGGATGACAGGTGAGATAGGTCTCAATTCTAGCAACAAGAAATCCGAGCTTTGCATCTGCTTCAGTTATGAACAATCTAATTTTTGTTGTCACCACATAGAACATACAGATAGGACACTGCATGTACAACCTGGCCGCTAGCACAAGTTTCTGCGAAAATACGTGGACACATAACTGTATGACCTGAGGCCAAACATTATTGCTCTATACAGCGCTTAGTACATCTCACTTAATCAGAGAAAACAAAGAAAATCTCACTTTCCGGAAAATTCAAGATGCCTCCCATTACAAGAACGGTCTGACAAAAAGAGGTATAGGGTAGAACTGGGCATGCGAAAAATTAGTGACCACATGTGAACCTATCACAGGCCCTTTGAGGCCATGTGTCTCTACAGAGCTACAGAACACAAAGAAAATCTTGCTTCAACATTTATTTTGTTAGTATGCCGAATTTGCACATGAAGTTCACAAAACTTCATTAACATCACACAAATTTTAGGTGGTCCACTTTTTATGATCATCACTGTAGTAACTATGGTGCACATCATTCTGTGGAAGTCTCATATTTGGCCTTTTTCCCTGTGAAAACTCATGTTGGCATCCTGACTATTATGCAGACTATTATACACTTCGAGAAGGCAGAGAATGTGATAGAAAAGACAAGTTGCATGATGAATCTAATAAAATCTGAAGAAAGTAAACGGTTTTATTCATCGATCTCACCTGTTGGAAGACTATACAGGATGCTTGCAATTTTTTTCAAAAATGATATTAGGGAAAGTTATCTAATGAACTTATAAAATACCATTTCACCTTCATTAATGTATCTAGGTTTCAAAGTTTTCTAATGCTTTTCTCAAAATAATCGAGACAGCATTGGAACATGAAGCGGAAATTTCAGAGATAAAAATTGAATTATTTGTGATATTTTTTGCAAGACAAGCTTTCGATATCATTAGAGGAGGCTTTCACAGTAAAAAAAATCAAGTGAAAATCAGATTCTTTACGGATGAGCATGTCACAAATCAACGTGTATCTTCATCTTCAGGATGTAAACAACCGGTTGCGAGTACTACTTCGCGTTTGGATATGCTAACGAAGAAAGAAAATATTCTCATTGATCATTTTGGTGAAGTTGATGGAGTTTGCTATTATGCGTTTTCAGGAAGGAAGAGAGAGGTAAATGAATTTGATAAATTTTATGTCTGGATTTTATTTCTGTTTATATAGTTTAAATGCTACATTTAATTTCTATTCCCTTGTTAAAGCATTGAAATGGCCAAGCTATAAAATCAGAACCAACTATTTATATTATTAATTAAACACACTCTAACTTATCGACGTATGAGTAGTTTATAATGCTTGTGCGTGAAAGATGCGTATCTGAAATGCAACGAGACAAAGTTTTCCTTTTTCTTTGAGTGCAAGTGAAATTATTCTGCTCATTTGCGTTAATCTAGAAGCGTAATTAGTATTAATTAGCCAATTAGCTGATTCACAGCATTCGATAGATCTTGGCATTCTTGGCAATCTTGCACCCAAGATTATGGAGTCAAGATCAAAAACTTTTCCTTAATGTAGATTGTGCATATATAAACTCCATTTTGGCTTGCACGTGTAGCAAAGTGTTTAGGTATGTCAAGTATGCAGTCAACTCATTGCTCTAATGCAATTTTTTGCGACATGTCTGCCGTCTTTTTTCGCTAAGATAATTTTCAGAAATTAAGGAAAAGTTTGAGACGGTATGTGTATAAACATCAAGACGATGCAATCATTGTAAATAGAATAATTGAATATTCAGCTGCATCCTTAGTTGAAAAATGGGAACAGACCTGAATAGCTGCTATTTCATCCAATATCAGGAATCATCAGCAGGTCTAGTTTACATCTCTCAACATCGACACAACTCCCTATTCAAAGTCGCAGCCATGCCCGGGTAAATTTGAGATATGTCATTAACAAGTTAGTGAAATTTCGACCGGTATTTATTGCCAGTAGTGTGCATAAAGTGATATTTATTGAATGCCCGTCGAAATTTCACTAACTTGCTCATTGCAAATCTCAAGATACGATCGCTATATGGAGATTTTGAACTAAACTGCCTTTAGCTAGGTGCTCGGTTAGTGAAAGCCTGCTCGCGTTTAACGCCCTTCCTTTCTATAAAATCAGCTATATACAAAAAGGAGTGAACTATCGCCTCCAAAAACAATATGATGATGCCCTGTACTCGCCTCATTGATAATCGAGTAGTGTTTATTCGAGTAATGCCGAACACTATCAACAATATACCAACATAGATTTTACTGTCATTCGTGTATGATTGCCCATTAACTTTCTTATCTAATATCTAATTAAAGAAATTCTAAACGGTCAAATATCATACTTTTACTTTTTTTTGGATATCCAACATCGAAAATATGAATCTATCTCAGTTAATAAAAGAACTAGGTTATTCAATTGACAAATGATAAATAAATTCATCTCTTATGCATCAATTTCAGTTTGACTCCATGCAATCGATTTGCAATCAGCTTGGACTAACATTGTATTCAATGGTGAATCCCGATACCACAAGGGGTAAGAAAGAGCCTTTACAGAAATTCGCGAAGATTTGGAGCTCTAAGAGACCATCGTTCCATGTTCAAATCGACCTTAAACTTCGTAAAAGCATGTAGTCTTCAGGAAGGGCGTCCATATTTAATTATATGCTCAACAAAATGATGATTAAATTAATGAGAATTTTAGAAATCAAATTCAACTTATGATAAAATTCTATGCAATAATAGTGCTGTATTCGTTAGTGGTTTGATTATCTATCTATTTTCTGCTTTATTCATTTTTTCTAGCATATAGTGTGGTACTCATCATATTCATCGTTTTTCACAACAATGAGATATCTTTTTGATATTATGATACTTAAGTTGCCATGTTCGAATTTATGAGACTAGGGATTCTCACATCAAAAGGAAAGTAGACAAGCGGTAAACAAATTGCAAAATTTTCTATGGAACCTGGCATTCATCTGCGTACCATTCATTGAAGTCGACTGTACTTCATAACAGCTGCATTCAGAGCATCAGTCAAAATAATACAATAGTGTGTATGGCAAAATGCTCACGAGTATCAATATAATTGCAAAGTGCGAGTAGAATGCCTTCTAGCCGAATTGTCGGCATAGTGTTCTAACAAACTGACATCAATTCCTCAATGTATGTATGAGTTGTATGAATAATACAGTAGATATCGGACCGTATGACCAATGATTTCTGAAAGCGTTTCTAAATTATCGGAGGGCATATTTTTAACAAGTTGGCTTCTCGGTTTGTCACAGTATCATAACTACTTCAACTTCATGATTATCCTTCATGATTATCTTCATGAGCAAACTTCTTGATTATCTTTCAATTGCTAGTGCTATGATTGGGGATTGAGAGCTCTATGATGCAATTGAATCAATAGAGTACATCTTTAATTGTTTACTCTTATTAAGACAATCGCAACCCAAAGAGTATTCTGCCTCAACATGGGCAGTTTAGATGAGTCTGTTGATCTTCGAAATGTTGTATCATATTATTATGCACCAGGGAACAAAGTCAGAGAACCTCTATATTAGAACCTCTACTTTATATTTGATTGTTGAATTGTTTAGCATCGATTCCAGATAAATCTTTATCAAATGCATAGAAATCAGTCAAATCTGGTGCATCACGCTTGCAAAGAATTCTCGCTTGTCATATAGTGAGAGAGCTACTGACTTTTTCTTCTTAACCCTTTTTCTACTGATGTCCAATATATTGGACAAATTTTAAATATTTTTTGAAATATTGAGCCATGTTCATTAATGACTAGATTCTACATATTAATCATTAAATACCATGTTTTTCATGCAAAAGTATTTTGATCCATCAAATGAATCAACTTGCTAGATAAATTTAACTTGCAAGTAAGAGATGACATATAAAAATTAAAACATAATTCAAATTTTGAATTTACCCCTGATGTTGACCAAGTTTTAAAGCGAAAATATGAATGCACTATAACTATAGCATGATATCACTAATTCACAACCAATATTCGTTATTACTCATGCATAAGTCTCCGTAATAGCCGTGTCCAATATATTGGACATCAGAAGCCAACTAAAATTTTTTGTACAGTATATTGGACATCAGAAGCCAACCAACAACTCGCAGAAGATGTGTGAATGAGAACTGCCACGATTTTGACCTATGTTATCACTCAGTCACATTCTTTAGCAAGGTCAGTGCGTTGTGGGTAACTTCAACACTGATTGCACTGATTGTCTGCTATTCTTAGTCGCCGATACGTCACACACAGACTCGATGATTAGCAGGACTTCCCATTCTGTCTCATGATGACTAACTCTATTCATTGAACAATCCTAAATGCTGACACAATCACACACTTACGATCAGGTCATTCTATCGCCGTCTTCATGTGAGCTTGACGCACTGTAGTCATGTTTGATTGTGGTACTCAAGTAAAGATTTTTTGGAAAAGTGTGGAATCAGAAACAGGACATTGGTGGCCAGGCACTATAGTAACGGTTTTCAAGAATTCATATCGTGTAGATTTTGATGGCTTTGGCAATGAATGGCGTCAGACTGTTAAGAAAAAGTTTGTACGTGCCCGCAAAGGTGATATGGTGAATGTTTCTTCACCTCATTCAGAAAGTCCTGCAAAATCACTACTGACTGACACTGCCCGCAAAGGTGATATGGTGAATGTTTCTTCACCTCATTCAGAAAGTCCTGCAAAATCACTACTGACTGACACTGCCCGCAAAGGTGATATGGTGGATGTTTCTTCACCTCATTCAGAAAGTCCGGCAAAATCACTACTGACTGACACTGACCGAATCGATAGTGACATCCATCGAATGGACATTGACATCGGCCGAGACATTGGTGACGCCCACCGAATCGACCCTGACGCCCAACGAATCGAGACTGACATTAAGCGAATCGATACTGACATTGACAGAAACCGTCATGAATCCAACAGGGAAGAAAGGGATAGCAAGATATCTACTTGTAATTTGGGTGAAGAAGTTGCAATGAAAGAAACTGACAATGTTTCGTGTCAAACTGAATGCACGCGTGAACCTAAACCTAAACGTCGACGTCTTGACGCCAATTATTATTCGACTCGTATTAGAAACACTGATGAAATAACGACAGTCGAAATTCCCTCTGATAGCGAGGACGATGGATCAGTTGTGGATGACGAAGCTGACATTGAGCGACCGACTTCACATAGACGTAAATGGACAAGAGAAAACATGCCATGCTTGGATGGAAATCATTTTGATACTGCTAATATTGCAGGAGCCGGACTAGAATTATCCGACAGTTATCAAGAATTGGTTAGTGAGAACAGTACGCCTCACGAGATCTTCAAGAAATTATACTTTACAGAAGAAAACATTGCAGAAATGGTTTTCCAGTGTAACTTATATCGTGAATTCAGGAACATAAAATGTCGCAAAGTAGACCCGGTTGATTTTTTGAAATTTATTGGTGCTCTCATCTTCTCTGGAAGTATTGGCTTGCCTGGTATCGCGAAATATTGGGCACGGTTCTCCAGACAACCACTAGTAGCCGACAATATTTCCAAGAATACATTCGAAGAAATCTTGTCCTGTCTCCACTTTGGAGACCCTGTATTGGAACCGAAGAAAGGCTCACTAGGCTATAACAAATTGTACAAAATCCAAATGCTTGTGGATATGATGAATAATTCATTCAATATTGTCAAACCAGAGGCACGAGTGACAGTGGATGAACAGATGGTGACATTCAAAGGCAAAACTGCACCAGAGGGCATGAGACAATATATGCCAAAGAAACCTGTAAAACATGGCTATAAAAATTTTGCCTGTCTAGGTACAAGTGGGTTCATCTATCGAGTAGAGTGGTATACCGGAAAAGAAACACCTGGTCCAGTGAAATTGTTTGTCAGTCGATCTCGATCAGCTACTAATGTTGGAGAATCTGCAGATCAGCCAAAACATTTCAGTAAGTCATCGCTGGTTGTTTGGCGAATGATTCAAGGATTTCCAGCTGATACGGAAATCTACTTTGACAATTGGTTGGTACATTGCCGCTATTCGAAGCACTGCATGATCTCGGATACAAATGTCTCGGGACAATGAGAGAAAATCGATTGAATGAAGTCAATCTGATGTCTGAAAAGGCAATGAGTAAAACACGTGGACTCATTGATAACAAAAGTTACTCTCATGGATCGGTAGAATTACAGCCTTGGCATGGTATGATAATAAGCGAGTGCTGCTATGCTCCAATTTTGTTGGCAAAGATCCAGTTACTTTATGCAAGAGATACAATCGGAGAACCAAACAGATGGAAGAGATCCCAGTCCCAGCTATTGTCAGACAATGGAATTCCTTCATGGGAAGCGTGGATTTTGCAGATATGATGATATCACAATTCCATATTCCATTTCGCTCAAAGAAATGGTATCGACGATTAGTTTTCAGACTTTTCGATTACATGCTATACAATTCGTGGATTGTCTATCGATCATTCCACAGTGACTCGACTTTCAGTGATTTTCGATTATCCATCGCAGCCGAGCTTCTTTCAAGCCAGTCGAACTTGGATGCCGACACCCAAGATGTGCTCAACTCATCGACCCAATCTCTCAATCGATCAAGTGTAGTGCCAAACAGTTCAATCCGATATGACACAATTTCTCATTGGCCAAAATATGATTACAGTTTGAAAAATGCCGCCAGGTGTCGCTTGGAAGGCTGCACGAAGAAAACATTCAAAATGCAATGTTCGACTTTGTTTGAACAAGGATCGTGAGTGTTTTGTGCTTTATCATGCAAAGTAGAGTCAAGTGTCATATCCTGAATTAGTTGAGAATGAAATTTTGGTTGAATACAAGTATTTCGACAAAACTATTTGAATGAAAAAAATTTCCCTGTGTTTTCATTATCATATCTTAGTGGTCTTATCAGGAGAGTGATAATGCAGATTAAATAAGAGACGTACAACCTAATATAACTCATTATTATTTTAAAAATGAAATGCATTTTCATATCTTATGATTTTGATATTCCCAATGCGGATGAAGTTAGTGTGCTTCTGATGTCCGATATATTGGACGCGTGAGGTAAGTGTGCTTCTGATGTCCAATATATTGGACATTCTCAAATAGGATCTTTTCCTAACTAATAAATTATTTGCGCGATGCTGTCATGTTTTGAACCATGAATGGACATCGCATTTCAAATTTGACTGAATAGAAATGATTGGAAGGTCTTCAGTAGAAAAAGGGTTAAATTCGTGCACGAGCTTCGTTATTTTTAGTCTGTAGATTGTCATACAACATCAGTAAAACGACAATTCTTAAGTTATACTTCCAGTCGTCTTGCAAGTCACGGAGAGTCAAACATCGTAAAATTCCTTTTGTTTATGTCAGGGCTGTGGAGCCGGAGCCTTAAGGAGCCGATGGTTTTGGTCGGAGTCGAAGCCGATTTATCACAAAGGCTCCGGCTCCGATAGTTTGAGCTTTGATATAAATCTAGAATTTTGAAAGTTATTAATTGGCATCATAAAAAAATTAAATCATTTGAAATCTACAGATATGTCTTTTAAGTATACCAATGATCTGTCCTCCACGATATCTTTCGTTGCAGTTGCCGCCTTCTTTTGTATTATATTTATTATATATTTACACACATGTGTAATATTTTTGTATTGCATATGTTTCGTAAGACTAATTTCCATATTGACAACGTATTTTCCAAAATCCATTAATTTGAAGACTTGTTATATGCATGCTAACTAGATGAATGTAGATTCCTAGAGACAAGTCGCCAGTCATTTATGTACACATTTCCAGGTCAGTCAGCAAAGATAATATAGCTACATTTCTTACGCAATGTCTTAAATCTAATACGGTTACTATGTAGGCTATCATCTATCGGCATGGCTACTGGCAGAAGCTACTGGCATCTGTGACAATGCCAATTTCCTTAGATTGTATTGTAGGCTCTTGTGCAGTCCCCCCACCTACATTTTTCAAAACAATCGATTATTCAATTTGATCAATTTTGATTGGAGGGATAACTCTTCACACTCACACGAATGACCTGACTACAAGTCCTCACATGGCTATAGCAATAAGCGACCCAGCCACTTCTAGTAGCGCCCTATTATTTTAAAGGTATCTCATTCACAATGAATTTCCTTTGACTTCAAAATTCAAAGGGTATATTTCAATGCGAAAAACCCGAAGGCAAATTACAATGTTTACTTGCTGACGAAGTTTACGACCATGACATCGCAATTACCACGTAGATTTTTACAACAGCACGGAATGCTTCACTCAAACCGGTGATGCTGAAACGGACATCCAATGGTGCTGCATCTTTTGACCAGAGAAAAAATGGGGGGGGGGAGGACTGCACAAGAGCCGTATCGTGTAATAATATTTCCCCAAATGTCATAGACCTGCGGATTTCAAGAATTTTCATTACTATTTTTTCCGTCTGTCAACACTTTATGCTGATATCATGCTGACTTATATGTAAACAATAAAAAAAGACTGAGACGCTCTCAATAAAGGCGCCTTTTGACCTCCCTTTTCTATTGTCTGTAACATTAAACCGCACGCGCATTCGAAAGCTAGAAAAGTAGATGGGATTTCTGCTCGGTGCTCGCAGTCAAATTTTTATTATGCATAGCACCCTGCAACATGCTGTGTGATACTCCGAGTTCAGTTTCATCAGCCTAACCATCATCAGAGGAATAGTGGTAATGTGTTATACATAAATTGAATATAATAATATACATGAATCATTGATGAATTATTTAGTGCAACTTTACGCCATAATGAAAAATACGAAATTAATATAATGTAAGTTAGGCCCTAACTTATTAAGTATGCTGCATAGAATTCCAAAACTTATCCTAAATTAGATATTTTTAATTTTTTGAAGTATAATTTTCAATTGTACATTTCTAGCCTACACTGCAATGAGGCTATCTAAATTACAATTTCTACAGATGATGAGTCGTGGGCTACCCACCGATCATATTATTCATGGACCAACAGACTATTGAATAAAGGCAATAACAAATAACAATAACAACCTAAGCTAGCCTATATACACTTTAATATTCAATAAAGCAATTGATATCTTTATTGATACGGTATATTTGGCTATATAGCCGATACCCTTTCCATGTTCGAGTAGATACAGGCCCTATAAGCTATTTAGAGGCATACGCTATCCATTTTCATATTCAAGCTTTGTTAAAAAGCTTATACTACTATTCGGCCCCTGTGACGGCTAATTAGGTACGTGTATATCATCATCACTCATGTGGTCTTATTTAATGCAGCCTCGTAGTAGACTGGTTGCAGGCTAGGCCAATTTATATTTAGCCAGTGCGGGAGATCTTTATCTAATTTAACCAACCCTGGCTATGATTTTATTTTATCTTTCAGAGATAGTCAATTCATGCAAAAATCTATGACAAGTATGTTATTTGTCATTATATTAGGCTATTATCATTTTTATTATTAACTTAAGTCGTTGCTTGTTAATGAAAACTAATTTGATGTTTGTAGCAAGCCTCTAAAGGCCACACCGATATCCAAAAAACCCGTTCAACGGATCCAGGATAACCAGCATAGATAGAACCTGAATTTGAAGTCGGAGCCGGAGCCGGAGCCGGAGCCTTTCACATCAGTGTCGTGGAGCCGGAGCCGGAGCCGATGAGATAACGCATCGGCTCCACAGCCCTGGTTTATGTAGATTAATTTGCTTCCGAGCTTAGTACACTTAACAACGTGATAGTCTACCATTCACTTAATCACTCATAATGAGATTCATCTTTTTTATGATTTTGATTGCACTTTTAAGGCAGACATCTTCCAAAGTAGGCAGAAATTTGATATTCTTCGCATCCACTAGCCTGTCCAAATTTGTGTTTAAGATAATGAAAACGTCAAGACAACCGATTTTATTGTTGCAGATAAAAACAAAGAGACTGTCCTGACTCCGGATCACAGAATGAAATTCGCAGAATTTATTGAATTAATCATTAGTACAATGCGTTTTATATAATGAAGACGTGAATTTAGCAGAAGATTATAAATTGAGATAAACTATTGTTATTGAACATAGCTAGGAACGTCGTAAAAGTTAAGTGAAACAATCACCTGATGATGCGCACAGATTGTGCGTGAAATATCGTGTCCTGATACATTCATCGGGACTATGGCCTCAGCCACACTGAAAGCAAGGCAAACACGAGCGTCCCGAGCAAACGCGAGCAAACGTATCATCATTACAGCAGTTGTAGGCTGCCAAACTGCGAGCAAAGCAAACCAGAGCGATTAATACCTTACGGACATACGTTTGCTCGCGCTTGCTCGGGACGCTCGTGTTTGCTTTTCTTTCAGTGTGGCTGAGGCCTAATGCAAACATGAACGTCGTGCAATAATATTTATCAAATGTGCACTACTTCTATTATTTCATTAATGCACGGCATACGAAATTTTGGCCGTATAATGGTCATGTAGCATTAACAATGGTTTGCGCTATGAGGACGCTAACTTAGCGTTCTACCGGTAGCTCTGTTTCAAATTGAGTGACAAGTGTTGACAAGATGAATATCTTCAACGGTTTTATGTTCTAATTTTCTAAATGATTGATTAAAGTGTCAAAGTATGACAGCGTGCTGAAACCATGCAATTCGTCTCCGGCGCGCTGTCATGCAATAAGGGAGTTATCGCACTCTAGGCTTCGTCTCGCCCTTTGGTCTCGACGAATCCTAGCGTGCGATAACTATCACTTATACTGCGCAATTGATTTCATCAGAAAGAGAATGACTATCGACACTGATGATACCCGATATATAAATGCAGAGGACAATCAAACAAGAATTAGGACGAATCGTCCACTCCGCATTAAAATAATTCGCGAGGCTGATGATGTGTGAACAAATATTGCTTTTTGCAGAAACATCAGCATCGGCTATCAACACGTATAATGAAAACAGTGTGAAAATCTATAAAATGCACATGCATGCACGTATTCAGTTCCAAAATCGCTCATTTTGAAGTATTCGCAACAGAACGCAGTTTCAAAAATGTGGGAAGCGGCCAATATTTTCTTAACGTAGAACTGCGGGAGAGTGATATCGATACATGCAAAGAAACTTTGTGCACAATTTCCCGATGTGTTGATACAGAAATACAAAAAATGTAGATTGACGGTTGATCAGTTTTTTGTTTAATTGATTTTGTCAGTGATCGGTGGTATTTAGCTACGAATAAAACTATGATAAGCTGAACCGCAAACTTTTACCCACATTTATTACGAAGAAAATGACGCCCTTTGTTTTCGATTAAGTTGCAATGTTCTTCATAAAGGAACCAAAATTGAGACAGTAATCACTCCTCGAGCGTTGCATTATTCTTGAACCTCCCATTTCAAGTAATATCATAATACAGCAAGTGACAGGCTCATAGAATTTGATGTCAAAGTTTTCAAGAGGTTATGTTGCACTAGAATGTGATGATGAAACAGTTCATTTTGCTCAACGATAGAAATCATTCCAGCTGTTTCGATGAAGCTCTTCGAAAACACGGATCCGTTGATATTAGGTTATACAACGGGGTTTCTGAGAACAAAGGATGGATTTTGGAGTTCCACTGATGAAAAGGTGGGGATTGTTTAAGAAATGCATTTCTGTATTGTGACAACACTTAGGCCCTAAACTATTTTCAACACAATGGTATTGACTTATTGTTCTGATATTGCATAAACCTAGGTATAAGGTCTTTATTTGTCAGTTGATTATAGGTGATTCCGATTTTATTCCACAATATGTCTATGAAATTATTGCTTCAGTCAGTTATCTATGCTTCTATGTTATTTATGTTGATTTTGAGTACTATTCAGATATGGGAGAATTCTGATCAGGGTAACTAAGATATGGTCGAAATATCAGTTTGATATTTTTGTTTCTACCGTACATTAAAATAAAAGCCTCGCTGTACAGTTGGCTAAATATATATGTATTTCAATTAAAATAATGTAGATTTTTTGTTGGTGATATTTTCCAAAGAAATTTAATTGCGTAAGTAAAAACACTTCGCTTGTTCATGGCCTTCGCTTGTTCTCTGCGTGAACATGCGAGCACAACAAGTGGTAGAAAGATTCTACACGAATTATTAAAACTTACAACTATGTCATAATCATGCACTAGCTAAAGACAATAGGTCAATAAGATCAGTTAGTCAAATAACAAGCTGTAGGAGAGCAAAAGATGGAGTCAAAGATGCTACTTATAAATTTGTTGCACAGTAGAGAGAGAGAAAGCGTTTTATATTTCCAGTAATGAAAATCGAGGTAAGTACATATGTCAAGTTACAGCAAAATCAAATGCATTCACAGTAATACAGTAAGGAAGTCATATGTCAAAATCATTTAATGTTATTTAGATGTGCAGATACATAAAGTTGAAATTGCCGTTGTCTGCGGGCCGTCTTTGCCATTTCAACGTAATACTGTCCAGACCGGTTAAAGCGGCATGGGATGAGTCTATGTAGAGGGTGCTCGGTGTTTTGCTCTGCGGCTACAAACAAATTGCACGCAAGTCGGAAGCGACGGCCATTTACATCTTCGAGTAAGTTGCAATCGCAATCTCGTCCGTGAATGATGCGATGAGCTCGCTTGCAGAAATGACGAAGATCATCCTGTAGATGTCTTGGCAAATATACAAAAACTGCTGAGGCATAATCAAAAAGTGTGAAAATAATGCTGTTACAAGTCTGCTCTAAAACTCTACGTGGTACAATCGGTCTTAGGACTCGAAGAGCGTATAGACGTGAATTGCCCTTTTTCAAAATTGAGGATATGTGAAGGTTCCAGTTGAGATTAGAGGAGAAAGTCACTCCCAGGAGTTTAAGGCTATCAACACTCTGAATTTGAGGGATGGCGATAGAAAAACCAGATTATTTTTCTTTGGTATCACAAGAAGCTTGGTCTTCTTCATATTCAGAGTTAGGTTGATGTTGTTACTGAGTTCCTCAATTTTTATAAGAGTTTCCTGCAACCTTTGAGTACATGCCCCTTTGTCGCGACCAATTGTTTCGATAATCATTGTATCATCAGCATACTTGATGTAGTCAGTAGATGCCGAGTTAAAGAGATTTGCCGTGTAGAAGATAAATAGCATTGGACCCAAGATAGACCCTTGAGGCACACCACTATGGACTTTGACAGGATTACTGACAGAGTTTCGTATTCTAACTGATTGTGATCTCCCATTCAGATACGATTGAATCCAGTAGATAAAATCAGCCGGTAGATTATGAGCAGCCAATTTTTCTATCAAAATGCGGTGAGAGATACTATCGAAAGCCCGAGTATAATCCAAGGATAAGACTGCGACACCAGTCGACTCTTCAGACTCTAGTCTCTGTGTAATGCGATCGTGTAGATGGATTAAGGCACATGACGTCGAAGACTTTGGCCGGTATCCGAATTGATCGTCATCTATAAACTTCATCAAGGTTGGACGTATACTATTCAGAACTATTTTCTCTAGGATTTTTTCCAGAGCGGGTAGTATAGTGATAGGTCTCAGGTCATTTGTATTTGGAGGATTGGACTTTGGTACTGGAGTAACTAATCCATATTTCCAAACCATAGATATACATACATAGAAATTGTATGAAAGAGTACATAGATATTGTCCCTCAGAAATGCTTTAGAAAGCGAATTACGTCAATCTCAATAAGAAAAGTCTGTCTTTTTGAGCGCACAAATCTGTACCATGTTGTCTAATAGCCACACTCTCCACCACTGCAAGCTGAAAATTCGTCTTCAAGTCCATGAAAACTTTAAAGCAATGATCTGCATCAGATAAAACATTGCTTTTTTCTGAGCAGGAGGTCAAATGGCGGGTCACTGAAGATTGAGGTGGTTTGGTGGACGGACTTTGGTCTCACATTTGAACGCAAAAGCCATTTTGGGATGTGCTCTTTCCGGGAGATTTCCTAACATCTTTCACTTCTGCCGAAGTACCTTGCACCGCAAGGGCAGTTGAACTTGCATACTATCCGTGGCTTTCGGCATTGTGGAACATGATCTTTAACCGCTGTGGATGACAATGTGTTAGTCCGAAACAGTGGGATCGGATTCAAAATAGGGAAGGTGTTCTGGATGTTCTGGAATATTTTCTTGGAAATCGTTTCACTAGCGGGTCCAAGATATTGAATACTGAAAAAGATTGGCCTTTTTCTACTGTCGGAACCTTAGGGGTTGGCGGATGCATATTCTTCTTGACAAACCATTCTGGATATCCATTTCGAACAGGAGTTCTCTTTAATTGGTCCAATTCTTCTGTCAAAAAAATTTGAAGAACACAGGTCATACGCACACAAGCGAAGTGTTTTAACTTACGCAATTAAATTTCTTTGTAAAGTGATGTAGTTGAAGTATCTAATTATGGTTTTCTAGAGCTAAAAGGCTCCAAAGATAATAGACGTTTGCTGTTAATCACAAGTGATATAATACGGTGATGTAATCAATATCATTCACTACTTTAGTATACTTTCACGAAGATTTCTTTGCAGATTTACACACTGTCTGATTTTGTAAATGGCAAAGATGTCAAATATTACGGTCAGATCGGACTGGTTACTGGAATTGAAGTAAATCTTGTAAACAGAAATTATTTGCACAATTGCCTTGCAATCAACTATCCTCCAATTGAAAGAGTAATGGAAACAAATGGACTAAGACATGATGCACTTGGTCTGACCATACGATATTGTAAAAATGAGAACTTCATATGCCAAGGTAATGATGTTCATCTATTCATGCACTCGCATCATTAGGTTATGCTGTGTAAAGCGAAGCTGAAATGGAATATTAAATAGACTATATGTATATGCGATACTGTATTAAATTTTGCAAAAATTCAATAAATGTTTTTTGATGATTTTCATCATCGTATGAGAATTATTATTAAATTTTTAAAGCCGGGAAATTTTTTGTAATTCTATAATCATATTTATATTTCATGCATGCATCCGGCGCACTGGCCTTGTGTAAATCGAATTCCCAGAGGCTTTGATCCTGATTCGATCAAAACAGGCAGTGGAATGATGTTTTATTTGGAAAAGTTTGGTTGCTACAAAATGCATTTTTATGCAGGTGTCCTACGCGTCCACCTTTCGTTCTGACAGAAACTATAGTAGTCTTGGTTTACACTGTGACAGTTATTAAACAAATACAATGAAGGACGATACTGTGCAACAAAGATATCCTCAACAGAAAATGAAGGACGAAATTGTAGAATGAAGAGGAGTAATGAGGAAGTTTTTGACATCTGTTTCGGAAACATGTGATCTTGTCTGACTCTAAAGTCAATAGGGCTATGGTTTGAATTGTGTAATAATTAGCTTCATTTTGCAAGCGTGCGTATTTTCAGCATACATTCTTGTAAATAATATCATCATTTCGAATGGTCTATGTAAAACTTTTATGTTAAACATGAAATTCTTTTCTTGAGTATTCAAGGGAAAATTCGATTTTTCGAGGCTACAGAGAACATTCGATTTACAGAGAACATTCCGCCCGTATGCTGTATGTTAATAAACAACTGTCTTTCAACTCATTGCGAGAGAGAGAGAGAGAGATACGTTTATCGAATCAAAAATGCATGCATAAAAAATGCAACTTTAGAGCAAGTTATATGAAAGAAAAGTAAGTACGCAAAAGTTAGTCATCAAAAAGAGAGGGACTGAATAATGCACATGCGCGTCAAAAAGGAATCGCGTCGGGTGGTAGTCCTACAGAAAGGCACTAATACCCGACCAGAAGAAATAGTGGAAGGAGACAAGTATGCAATTATAGTATCTTGATTCTCCTAATTATCAAGTAGTCTTGTTGCAAATGAGTTTCGTCTTAACGAAAGATCAGTTAATGATAAAGTACCCTTGATTCTGAGACAGCTGTGTTGAATCGCCTGAAGACGTCTTGCGTCACTCGAAGAGATACCAACAAAAACGTGACAAGCATATTCAATCAGGCTGCGTGGCAAAGCGTTGTATACTGTAACGAACTCCTCGTCATTGGTGATGGACTTCATTCTTCTCAGGATGAACAGCTGTTGCGCACATTTCCTCTCAATGAAGTCTATTTGATATTTCCAGCCAAAAGAATCCTCAAGTATGACTCCCAGAAACCTTAAAGATCGCTGAAACTTGATGAATGGGAAACAAGACTCAACATCACAAGTATCTTTGAATGATTTACGATAGCTGATTAAGCCACATATTTTCTCTCTGTTCAAATTTAGGCAGTTTTCCTCAGAGGCTCAGACCATTGTGACCGATTTCTAATCTTAAGATCTCAGTGTCAGCGTAGGCCTTATCCTTTCGTATGTCGAATGTTAGATACACATTGTCCACGTACTTAGCCATGCAGGAAGCCGAATTCATTGGAAGGAGAGAAGATATATAAAGTCCAAACAAATATGGGCCGAGAAGGGAGCCCTGAGGAACCACATTGGTTACCTCCCTAAGGACACTTGTAGAACCTTGAAACCGTACACGTTGCTGACGATTAAATAAATAATTCCTCAGAAACAGAACAAAACCGGTTGGCAGACCCACATCCTTAACCTTCAAGAGAAGATCGAGATGCATAATTTGATCAAACGCCTTAGATTAATCGAAGCTGACAAATATAGTCACTTCACTGCAGGGATAATCAAAACTCTTTGTAAGACTATCGTGAGCAGCAATTATTGCATGTGTCGTTGAAGATCCTTTCCTGATGCTTAACTGCAACTCTCCCAATGATGAGGTTAGGTTCATTATGAGATTCTTAAGAATTACCTTCTCAACACGCTACGCGAGAATTTGGAGGAAACGAATCGGTCTTGCTTCCGTAATCGTAGCATTGCTGGTTTTAGGTACAGGGACAACGTCAACGATCTTCCAACGTGAAGGGAGCCTTCTCTGACTAATGCTTTCTGCGATCATGTGCTGGATATGTTCGGCAAGCATTAAGGCTGAGCGCTTGTATAAGAGCGTTGGGATGTCATCGCTTCCAGTCGAGTTACAGCGGAGGTTAGAAAGCATTTACCAAATGTCTGCGACCTCACACTGCGGGAACCATCCATCATCCCTCAGATCCTGAAAGTCTGGCAAAGGAGAAGAGCAATTCATCACACTGCAGAAAAAGTTATTAAAATCATCTGGAAGAGAATCATAAGATGAATCAATTGCTATCACAAATTGACTTAAAGATGACACTTTCTATCCGAGGTGGCAGATATGCTCCAACAACGTTTTGGCGAAGAAGTTTTTATGCAACAAAATTCCGCCTCTTGAAAAGCAAGGGAAGATAATTCCTCAGTTCGCAGATTTTTTTTTATCCAAATGACAACTCCTCGACCAGAGTTAGACATCCTATCCTTCCGAAAGCAAATATAACCTAATACACTAAACGCTTCCATCGGACTAGCGGAAGTTAGCCAAGACTCGGTACAGATAACGACATCAGGATTCTTGGTTATGATCTGAACTCGAAGATCGGCAAATTTATTACAAATTAACCGAAGATTGGTAAGAAAGATGATCGACATTTCTGTTTCTGGGTGATTCAGTCGAATTAAAATCGTACTTTAAAAATTCAGAGGAAGTTCGTCAGCGATAAAGCCATTTATAAACAGATTTTTGTTTCTGACAAAGTTCTTTCTACAGGCTTGGCAGCCCGGTGATCAAAAGGCCGCTTTCACATTTTGGCCAATTTTTTATTAGCATCAACCGATAAGTTTTCCTGAATAAAGACAGTATTCAGAGGTCTGTCAGTATGCCTTAGTACTCGCGATTAACTCAGGAAAAATTTGCAGTTTTTTCGTTCGTTTTCACCAAAATGAGCCTAGGACCACCGCTTTGACGAGATTTTCCCAGTCGGTAAGCATGCTTTACCGAAGAAAGCTCTTTTTCGAGGTTCAACGTTCGAGCTATCGTTGAAAGAACGTTTTCAATACTTTCATTACCGTCCTTTCTCCCTGGGAAATTTCTAATTATTAAGTTTTTCTTTCTGTGACTCAAAAAAGGACATTTGATCTATCAAAGCTACCCCAGTCACTCTCAATTCATTGATCTATTCCACGTGTCTATTATTCAAATGCTCTAATTCAGATTTTAACCTCGGAAAATCTTGTTCCTGCGTATCATTCATGGATTTAGAGATGGAATTCAAGGAACTCTAAAAATCCCATTCTACACTATTAACTTTATCATCAAGCATGCTACTGCATGTCTCGACCATACATTTAGTCGGACACTTTAGCTCATCCATCTCCTTCGTAACTCTCATCTATGGCCGCTTGATAAATAGACTTTTCAAGCACAGAGAGCTTGTTGTCTAATTCAGTCATGATTGATTTGCGAGGTAATTCAGCAGCATACTGGGGATAACTTTCGCACTAAGACACGAAAAACATGTTTGATAATTCTTTGTCGGATGTTTTAGATTTTCCAATGCAGAATTTTCTACGTGAAATGACTCAATTTATGCACCCTCTGGACTACTACATGAAATCACATTCTTCTCTCGATCCGTTGATTTCTCGTTGATGAGACACTGTTCAGCACAACATGTGTCACTATGCTCAGATCAACCCGTCATCACGTTGGTAAATGACGCAGTTTTAAGCTTGAAATTCACACCATAAACACAGCATATTTTTAACCCGAGGATTACCGTCGCACGAAAACGTCACAGATCACGTGGAAAAATCGATAATTGCAAATAATGCGACGAGAGTTTGGTTTAGCGGACACGCAAATAGCCCTAACAGCTAATTTTGATGATAGCTGACAATACCAACTACATCAGTCAGTCAACCACTGCGAACCAAATCGATAACCGAGACATAGACCAAAGATGCCGACGGAATGGCAATATAAGGGCAATGCTGTGACGATGTCTGGATCGAGACACAATCGATCTTACATAGATATCGGACGCCGAGAGCACTGTAGTAAATCATATCCTGATAAAACTTGCGACAGATGAATTCCAGAACACAAGAATAAGTAACACTCAAATCAAAAACTGAACGATAATGACAATGGAGCTCAAAGAGGCCAGATGAAAAAGCCAACCAAACGACAACGCTGACAAAACCGAGACGATCAGACTGCTACCAAAAATTTTCATCAAACCGTGAATTCGTGAAACACTAATTAGTGGGAGAAAGCGACAGAAATATGACCGCTCGATATGGCATCAGAGTGATAGGCAAACTTTGAGTGTTTCTTAAGGGATGAAATTGATTATTACGTTTGACCCTCGCACCCTTTGGGGGTGGGGCGCTTTTGGCCCCTCAAGATCTCCTAAACTGAACAACGGAACCAATTCAGAAAAGGTGTGCAATATATTTCGGAAATGAGGAAATTACTGGTATCTATTTTTTCATAGTCTTTTATCTTCATCCAATAATTAGAATTTTAAAATTTGAAATTTATTTTTTGGAAAACTTTTGTTTTTCAGTAAAGATGTATGGATTCTCGTTATTTCCATGGAGTAGAGCACAGTCGACAGTGGCACCAGAGAAAAAGAATATGAAAAATTATTTTCTGTATATCGGCACATACGTCTGTGTCTGGTATATCAGGCTAAATTTCATGTAAAATGATTGACAATATTGCACAGTAAAGTTCAGGGATTCAAGTAGATTGAAGAGATTTTGACGGTCTCCCGCAACTCTATCAGGAGAGGATGTCATCGGATATACTACGTGTAGATAGACATCTTACTTCTTGCACAGCACAATTACATGTATTTGGGTGCCTTGTCAAAAGCAAGTCATAAGACAAGGTTTTATGACTTACTTACAAAAGCTATTCTATCGCTTCATATACGGTAATCTTTAAATCGTTTCAGCAACTTATTTTATACATATTGTATTGCATGATGCAATGTAAATGCCAGGCCACGAAAATCTCCATGACTTCAACACGAAACATGGCAACAAAAGTGAATAGCGCAAACTATGAGCTTTTATGGCCATCAGAAGTCGCTAACATCAGAATTCGCCACGTGCTTACGCGAGTTAAATCTTCGTCTCGTTGCTGCTTTTGTGTCGGCTTTCATGGCTTGGCATTTACAGTGTATACTCCGTTATTTTGCGAGAGCGATGGACTATGATAAAACGCTAAATTGGTCGCATTGGTTTCAGATCATGTTCCAGATGCAAATCAGAGAATATCAAATCGTTCGTATGACCCTGGTGATGGTAAGCTATTTTGCATATTCATAAATGCTGCGGGCTACAAAATCTTAGTCTAATTTTTATCTCTAGTTGTGAAAGCAATGGAAAAATATCGAGAGAGTCACCATGTACGAATGCGCTATGTGCTCTCCAATAAAGCAGTTCTTTCCTATCTTTTCAAAATCAAGCTTAGTCTAGCCAAGAGAAAACCAAATCGAAATGAATAAACACGAATACTTCTTTTTATATTTCATACTTCTTACTGTGATTTTGGACGTTTTTTAGCAGGATGTACTAGCAAAAGATAAGTTTCCAAATAATAAGTTTCCTGATAAGTTTTAGGAGATGCACCGTTTACTGCACTCATGTAGGCCTATATCATTTGGTAATCGTCGTCAGATCCTTTGTAAGTCTTCGCGATCCATTGATCATAGAGACTTAGTAAACTCAGGGACATCTATGATTAATATAAGATATCTAAGGGACGTTCAACTCCCAGATTATGTACTGGACTGGAGGCCACTGACTTTGGTAGATTTGATTAATGACAGTATTTTGTGGATAAAACCGTCAAACAAGTTGTAAACAATTATCCAATACTCTAATACGCGCATTCATGCAGGGAATATGTTGAAAGAAGATTCTGGACCCAGTCAAGAAGAGACTAAAGAACTAAACAACTCCCACAAGAATAAACAACTGTCAATAATAATAATAATGAATGTATATTTTGCCAAATGAAAGTCGATGCATTACATCAAATCAAGAAGTGATTACAAATAACTGGAAGTTAAGTGAAGAAAGGTTGCGTACAGTGTAATTGTAGAGCAATTCGAGTATTTAGAAGTCGGAATTAAAGCTTTGGTTTTGGACATTCGTAATTGTAGATTTCGCAAGCCTTCAGAAAGAACGAATCACCACGTCGCTTCGTGCGACGATAAGGCAGCAGGAATCTACCAGAAGATGATATCGGAGGTAACAGATCATTAAGAATATGATTTTCTGATACTGCCAGTTCAAGGAACCTTAGTGACAGCATCTGTCGTCTTTGAGGTAAGGGACTTAAGCAGTCCTTCCGACAGTCAGCACCACAGATGACACGATGAACACGCTTCTGAAACATATCAAGCCTGGCGGAGTCGCATGAAGACATAGTTAAAAACAACGGAGAGCAATACTCAATACAAGAACGTATGAGAGAATTATATGTCTTAATAAGATGATGACTAGAGAAACCCGATTGTTTCAACACCCGCAAGGCATATAAGCGGCGGGAACATACAGATAATACGTTATCAAAATGGTCACTCCAGGTCCAACTTGACTTCAACGTAATCCCAAGAATCTTAAGTTTATCAACTTTATTGACTGATGGAAGTTTTGGTAGTGTATTGGTGTTCTTCTTTTTGATCGTTATTGATTTGCACTTGTCATCATTTAGAGGAATTCGAATAGATTCAGACCACTTTACCATTTGATTATGATGATAAGATATATTTTCCAACGACTGAGAGGGATTGCTTAGAAAAGGAAAAATCAGTGTGGCATCATCCGCATACTTTACGACAGAGCAGGTGGGAGAGTCACACCCGAATGAACCGATAGACATTGCAAATAAATAGGGACCAATTACAGACCCTTGTGGAATACCAGAGGATACTAGAGTACAAGAGCTTAACTGAATACCAACTCGCACAAACTGTTGCCTATCTGTCAGATACGATTGAATCCATCTGACGAAGCCTATAGGAAAAGAGCAATCAATCAGTCTTTGAAGTATAATGTCATGTGGTAGCTTGTCAAATGCTTTTGCAAAATCATACGATATCATGTAGACACCAGAGACTAAGTCATTGTCAAGAAATTTCGTGATGCAATCCTGAATTTTTAGCAGAGCGCACAAGGTTGAGGAACCCGGTTTAAAGCCAAACTGAAAATTGCCGAAATTATCGATAAGCTGTTGCTTCATCGATTGCAAAATTTAAGTCTCGAGGAGCTTTGCCGGAGTTGGTAAAATGCTTATAGGCCTGAGGTCATCAAGATTTGCATTTACACGCTTCGGGATCGGAGATACAGCACACGTTTTCCATACTAGAGGTACATACTGTTTTTCGAAGGACAAGTTGAACAAATGAGTCAACACTTCAGCAATTAATGGAGCCGATTTCTTGTAAAGAATATTCGGAATGTCGTAGGATGATTTATTTGGTTTCAACTTAGAAAGAAGAACATACACGTCTATTTCATCAAATTCGCAGTGCCACGAAGTATTGCAAACAGGTGCAATTGATACAGGCTTGCTCTCTTCAAAATGGGAAGCCAAATGCTGGTTAATGTCTTCAACGGCCTCTGAAAGACAATCATACTGAGACAAAAGGCGTTGCAGTGGATTATTGACACGTGGTCAGGGGTGTAGTGGGACCGGAACGCACCGGAACGGCGTTCCGGTAATTAGGATTTGACCGGATTTGATCGGAACGCGCGTTCCGGTATTTATCTCGAGATGGAATAATCAGTTACGAGCATTGTTATTCTATTGTCACCTGTACTATTGTCATTCTATCAATTTTTTAAGGTTTATTACCCTGATGGATTTAACCTAATCCCACACATCTACGGTTAAATGCTAATAATGTTGCAAATTTCAGCTCAATAGTGTCTTGGAGTGGCTCATTGTTTTGCAAGTTTACCTTTTCTCATCAGTCTGCATCAGTGCATGCGCCTTGATCCTGTGTGAGCGTGCGTTCACACAAACACGAATACTCGTCTCATCTGAACGATAAGTTTCCAAATTTTTGGCTTCGGGCAGCCAATGGTGCAGCCGGTGTGACGTCGATCGACCTCAACGAGGTAAGCTGGCAAGTGAGATGTCGCCAAGGATTGGTGCCTTATGAATGAAGTGAAGCCTTTCACTGATCATTTTTTTCGACATTCCCAACGTCTATCTTGTGCTCTTTAGCTAGTGATACAGTGCTTCTATTTTATATTATCGATCACATCATCAGCTCGTCATACAACGCTTCTGCTATACGTGTATTATATACTGTACATGAATGATGTACGCGTGATTCAGAGACACTCGTCCCACTATATGCCGTATTATCTGTTGAATAAGTTTGCTACTTGTAGCCTATTCACGTACATTCGAATGCCATTGTCTCAGGCTAAACTCGTAAATTGGTGAGAGGGAGAAGCTTTCTGAAGCATGTAAATAAGTCAGTGTGTGAGTCGGGCTGTGCTGTAGGCCAATATTGTGTATCATAGTTATGTAGGTCTAATTAGAAAGTAGCGTATAGTTAACGGCACTTTTCGGGTTTCCCCCCCACATTTGATATCAACATTCACAAGTATTGTACGGTATTTATGAAAGAGATTCTCTAGCTGTCACTACCACTTTCGTTCTTGAACACCATTACCTAGAGAGCTGAGAAAGCAAACTTTTTAGGTTCTGCAAGAAGTATGCAGTCCTCCTGCGTTGTACTTCATTGTAGACAACAATCCCTTGAAGTTCGTGATCACAGTTAAATGAATAAGTCGCGCTCGCATCTCATATTCCTATCAATATCTATTGAGCCAATCCTTCATGCAAATGATACTTTATTGTGGTTATGTACGTACAATCTTTAGCGCCTTGGGTTAGGGTTGGGGTTAGGGAATCCTGCGTGATTTATGCTGATAGACAAATGTGGGGGGGAACCCGAAAAGAGCCTAGTTAACTTGATTACTGTTACTCCTTTTTATTTCTCGGCCGCTGGGGCGGATCCTAGGGGGGTTCACCGGGTGCTCGGGAACCTATGCTCAAATTTTTGAAATCTCCCTCTAAATGACAGTTTAGCAATTTTTATTTAGCAAGTTTATATATTATAGATATAAGTTTTTATATATAAGTTTTTATATTAGCAAGTTTTTATTTTAGCAACTATGACTGACCATTCTCAATCATATTGAGATGAACTCCAGGGACTTGGTCGCCCTGAGAGGGCGGGGAACCTATGCTCAATTTTTTGAAATCTCCCTCTAGATGACTTATTTTACGATTATTTCACCAAAATGATTTATATGTTGCCATTCTCTATCATGGCCATCTTTCCTAATGATATCTTAAAAATTTTCAGATGCTGCCACCTATAAAGAAAGCGCGGCAGTCTAAGCTGTCTTTTCTGACACCTGTCTTGAGTGCCTCAACTGCCGCTTCCGCCAACGCCAACCCTGTCTCGAGTGCCTCAACTGCCGCCTCCGCCAACGCCAACCCTGTCTCGAGTGCCTCAACTGCCGCCTCCACTTGCGTTGATACATCATCATCATGGCCAAATGTTTATTCGGCTGAGATGTGGGAAGAGAAGGTGAAGGCCTATCCATGGTTGATATGCCAAGATGGCAAATTAGGCTGTTCGGTCTGCCGGAGTATTGGTCATATGGGAGGTCATCAAATTCGAGGCCCTGGTGTTTCGAAGGCATGGGCCAATTCGGAAGTGACGTTCAATGGCAAAGAGCGTCGGCAGCAGCTGTCTTCTTTACGAAAGAAGATAAAGGAGCACTTGGAGTCTCAAGCCCACAAAATACGTGAAAATATACATGATACTTCAAGAAGTAAAACGATGGATAAAGCGATCGATAAACTAAACGCGGTAGAGTTGCAACACACCGAAAAAGTGCTGCGCACAGCGTACTACATAGCGAAAAACGATCGGCCTTACTCAGACCATCCTCATCTACTACAGCTGCAAAGGTTGAATGGCGTCGACATCGGAATTGGCTTGCGGTCAAGATGGACGGCCACTCAAATGATTGATCATGTCGCAGCGGAAATGAAAGCAAAAGTTTGTCGACAGATACAAAGCCAGGAGGCGAAACTGGCGATTTTGATTGACGAGAGTACGCTCATCGACAAGTCGGTTCTTATCATTTACTTGAACACAGAAGTTGGAGAGAATGTGGTGGAATTCTTCTTCCTTGATTTGGTAGAACTCCCAAATCAGGATGCAAAGTCTATTCTTGATTCGCTCCTAGAAACACTTGCCTCCTATGGATTTGATGAGCAGTACCTCAAGAGAAACCTCTTGGCCTTTGCCAGCGACGGTGCAAGTGTGATGGTGGGGAGAAAATCTGGCGTTGCCACAAGGATGAAGCAACTGTTCCCTGAAATTGTCCTGTGGCACTGCTTAAACCACAGACTGGAGCTAGCAGTTAGCGATGCCATTAAAAACATTCAGGCAATCAATCACTTCCAGGCGTTCGTAGAAAAGTTGTATTCTATCTACAGTATGTCTCCCAAGAATGTTCGTGCCTTGGAGGAGTGCTCTCTAAGTCTGGGAAAGCAAATATTGAAAATTGGAAAGATATTCTCAGTTCGATGGGTTGCCAGCTCTTTCCGAAAGGTGCAGGCCGTCTGGCATTCGTTCGATGCCCTACATAAGCATTTCAAGAATCAATCTGGAGATGTTTACAAGGGTCTGGCAACGAAATTAGCTTCACCAGAGTTCTTGGAAGACTTGGCTCTCATATACGACACCCTATTCGAAATAAAAGAACTGTCGGAAATACTGCAAAAGAGAGCAACCAGTCTTGACAAAGCCGACAAAATGATCCATCGATGCATCCTGAGATTGCGCGTAATGAAGGAAAAGCCTGGTACAAAAACCCTGGAGGCAATGGTAGATGTCAAAGAAGGTGTGCACAGGGGTGTCCAACTGACATCGAACAAACGGCACTTCCAAATCAATAGACAACAGTTTCTGGACAGTCTCATTGAGAGCATGTCGTCCAGAATGAACTCCAACGAAAACAAACTGATGGCACAAATTCGGCTGCTAAACAGCGACAACTGGCCGACAGAAATCCAGCCTGGATTCGGGCATGAAGAAATCCGAGCCTTGGCACACCGTCTACACCTTCCACCAGCATTGACGGCAAACGCATTCGACGACTACGTTGAAAATATCGGGCGACGAGCACCTGGCGAAATTCAAAAGGTGATAAACAGACTCCCGGTTGTACCCTCCAGCACTGCTGAATGTGAGAGAGGATTCAGTGCCATGAACCTCATCAGCACGGACTGTCGCTCCAGTTTGACTGTGTCGCATTTGTCATCACTGATGTTTGTGAAAATTCAGGGCCCTCCTCTCGGCGTGTGGAATTCGACGGACTACGCCAGAAGTTGGCTGCGAAACCACCGGAGCGCAGATGACAAACGCATACGATCAGCAAAGGAGACTCATCAAGACACATGTGAATCTGCATTGTGGGTTTTTTTTGTAAAATGCTGTCTTTTGCAATGTGTCGACTTCCGTCTACTCGTACATTGAAAATCCCCCCTTGTTTATCCCTTGTGATACATGTAGTTTAAACAATTTGGAAAGATGAATTAGTGAAATATCAATTTGTATAATAGGCCTATATTTTCTTCGTATCATGGACAGTTTTGTTAAACCATTCACATGCTATTGCATTTTTGTTATCGATCGTGCAGCATTAACTGAGCTCATTGATTAGCTGCAAGTTGCAGTCCTGTTACCACGTTTGACTATATCATTTGTTTCAGTCATCTGTTCAGAGTTTACTCCTGTTTTCATTGAAGTATACAAATTTCAAACGAATAAGAACTGCAGATTTTTGCTTGCAAATATGACATAAGATTTTCATGGAATCAGCGTTCCGGTACAAAATTTTTTACCACTACACCCCTGCACGTGGTCCAACATGCGTACTGATGGCACTCCACAAATCTTTGGCAGTCATACTTTGGGTCCAAATTGACTTCGACTTAAGGATTTCAGATCGCACCTTTTCCTTCAGATAAATATATGCGGCAAAGTTCCCACAGCGGAAGGCGTCCCAACGTTGATTAATTAGAGACTTCACGAAAGACGTTATCCAAGGCTTGTCTCTTGGTGACTGTCTTACATGCGAGACTGGTATGCATTTGTCAGCCAACTCAATTAAAGTGTTTTGAAACTTTTGGCATTTAATGTCAAGCGAAACTGAGTCATCGTAGATGAAATTCCAGTTAACTCTACCCAAGGAGTAAAGAAAATGGTTGACGTAAGAGCTTCGCAAATCATAGACTTTACGACTGATGAAGCATCCTTCCTTCGCATTTGACGTTATTGGTTTGGCTAGAAGGGATATATGAGCTGTCTTAGAAATATCAAGAGGCGCACACAATCTGACATTGTAATGACCAGATAGAACATTAGAAAGGAGAATATAGTCAAGTTCGGCATTACCGTATGTCGTACGATTGTTGCAATTGACTAAACCGAGTTGCTGACAAATATTGCTAACATTGAAGCGGTTTAAATCTCCACAGATAATCACCTCGTAATCAACATGGGTGTTCAGTATTGAATCAATTTCACGAATGATTAAAGAATTCAGAGTCACAAATTCACGAGCTGCTAATATCGGAGGGATATAGAGAACGAAAAGCACTATTTTTATGTTAGGCAAAAGCATTATCAAAAATTCAAATTCCAATGCTAACTGTACGTCGAGTTTAACACATGATATGTTGTCACGAATCCATAAAGCGACACCTCCACCGATGCGATTTTGCCTGTCAGATCGAAAGCAAGTGAACCCTGGAACATTGATCAATTCATCAACAATACCATCATGCAACCAAGTTTCACAACAGGCAAAAATGTCAATAGTCTTGATGAGAAGAGTGGTACGAACTTCGTCAATTTTAGGCAAAACTGATCGAGCATTGGAAAGCCAGATGGAGGGTAGGGTAAGTCGAGATAAAAACTTCACTGAAAATGTTGATGCATGTCGACGACCTTTCCACGATAAATCTTTACTCTTTCCCGCGCATCCCGCCGTCTCTTGACCTCAGCACGCAACTCCTTTTGTGATTGCTGCTGAGATGGAGTTAGGTCAGGGTTTATAAAAACACCATCATATTTCCGCATCAGTCTTAAATCTCTCGCCCTTTTCAAAATAGTCAGTTTGGATTCAGCATCAGCGCATACCACCTTAAGTAGCCGTGAAGATCCCAGTCTCTGCGTTCTCCCAATACGGTAAGTGTGTTTGACTGTGACATCGTCAATGTTCAAATCTTTCAGCATTTCTAATACATTGTTGAAGTCATGCAATTGTGAAGTTCATCAACATTCACCTTTTCAGACATCCCAGAGGCAATCAACTTATTTCTTTTTCGATCCCTAGCATCAAATTCATCAAATATTGCTGTACTCTTCTGAGGCAAATCGATGACACAATTGCGAAGATGGTCTATCTCCAACTGATGAATGTCTTGAGTTTTTACGACAGATGTGAGGGATTTCTCAAGACTTTCAACTTTACTAGTTAAAGAATCAATCCTATCAATCATTTTATCAAACTTGTTCGACAGACGCTTTTCTAATTCCATGATGGACTGTTTTACACTTTCTGAGACCGAATCTTCCACAACTCGCCCGCGCCTAGTACGTGGTGTCGACATTTCAGCAAAAATATGCAGAACGTATTATGACGGATTTACTACAAAATGATTCGCATTGACTGGACCCGACCACGCAACCTCCACCTAACAGTCGGTCACTGATCACGATAGACTATTTTCGCACACGCTACCTACGCAGTACCAAAGATATAGATAAGCCAAATAAATCACAGCAGATTGAATCGACGTGCTGCTGACGTATAGTGTCGAATTCCAGACTTCAGCAACAACAACCGGAACACCAGGGATTACAACTCACTGCGTCTGCACACAAGGCATGGAAAATGGAGAATTAAGAGCCCACGACGCGATGACTGATATATCGACGTTGAGCTTGAGAACACGCAAAGCTCACGGAACACTTCAAAAAAAGAATTACGAAAATTGACGCCGTATATCCAGAGATATGACACAGATCAATAAATACGCGAGAGAGATAGAAGATCCGACCGTCGCGCAGGTGACGTGATAGAATAACAGCTGCAATAGCAACTGCCAGTCATTGAAATTGTTCACCTACGGCACGTAGCATCAATGGCTTTTGGTGTGGATTCTGAACATTTTATACATGTTTCTTTTTTGTGCAATTAGCAGGCTTATTCCAAAAGGTTTGCGTGGGAAAATCGATTCAGCAGTGTTTTTTGGAGAACTGTGGACTCATGGAAAATTTTTGATAATCTATTTCCTTTGCTCATAGGAGTCATGGACTAAATGATAACTGATCAGTGATGATTTTACTTGCTACTACAGTCATTGCAGCAATAGGTCCATACCTTAGTCATTGCTATACAAGTTAAAGGCATGGTTGAAATCTAAAGAAAATATACCGATAAAGCAATCAGAAACGAACAAAAAACAAATTGAAACGTCAAAGACTAATAATAATTTGATTGGCATGACTAATGCAAATGCTAAAAATTAAGCAAGACTCGCATGAATATACTCGTACATTCCTTTGGAAGATCCTTAATCAAGATTTTGGTGGAGAAGTGCAGCCAGTGTTGTCTTTCCAAGTGCGCCTTCACGTGATGAGTGGTTACCGATGTCAATATAATTTTATCACTTATTAGACATCTTGTGATAGAGCATCACCTGTGAGGCTTTCGAACTATAATCAAAACTCCGACGAACAAATAAAATGTGATTATGATGTCAGTGATTCATAAAATGCGAAGATCATATTGAATAAAAAGCAAACCAAGGGGTGATAGGTGACTATTCACGATTTTAAAGTTCTACCATATTGGGCAATTCAGGAACAGTTGATTACGAAATCCGCATAAATTTAATCGGTGAATATGCAAACATTCACACATTGCTGTGATAAAAATAGCCATCAATTTTCGTTTAATGAAAGTTGAGTAATTCAAGACCGGAAATAAATCACACATGTGATATCGCTTCATAGCTCTTCAATTCTCGAATAAAGTCCACCAGTGGTCCAAATTATTATTCAGGAGGAGGTTTTAGACAAGACAGTGGGAAAATCAATGAAAATAGAAAGTCATAATTGATTTGAAATTGACCATTGATGACATGCTTGTGCACAGATTCTTCCGACAATTTCTCTGCAAGACTGGGCCGGGTGTGTTAACTAGTATGTACAGTAATCAATTCAGCTGGATTCTGATGCATTTTACAATAATGAAGTGAAATGTCTGCCACTTGTTTCATGGTTTTATCCAGGTACACACTATCGTTATTAATCTAGTCTACCAAAGTCAGTGGCGTCCAGTGCATGCTCTGGGAGTTGAACGTCCCTTAGATATCTTATATTAATCATAGATGTCCCTGGTAAACTGCAGTGCCTATAATATGAGTCACTCAGCACAAAGATTCTAATATCATTATGTAGACAAGAAAGATACTTGTGGATATTAAACTCATCTCGTGTAAGTTACCATTGAAATGTGTTATTTTCTAGCATCCAAAGTCTCAATCATAGAAGTAGATAATAGTACACTAGAATGGAAGTTTGATATCCTATACATGTACAATGATTGCACATGGAAAAATCTATGGTTTGTAGATCTGCTTCGATCTAAAGCATTGTATCATAGTCAAGCTATTTGTCAAGTTAGTTGTGGAAGTTGTTGACAGGAAATTACAGAATTTTGTTGAAAAGAATTTTATGTGAGATGGTAGTACTGTTTCACATGAAATAGCCTACTATTCCGTTGGTTAATATACTGTGTCTATTTGTAGCAGTCACTGACAACCATTATCCAATTTTTCAATGATGGAATGCGAATTAAAAATTGGTTCACAGAGTCATAATTGAAAGTTGTCAGTATACCGGCTGTGAGAACATTTCAAGGATTCGCAGATAAAAATATAATTATTGGATAATTTCTCCTTTAAGCGGTTAGGAAACCTAGCGCTTTTCTGGAATAAACACACTGAAGACCTCTTTACATACAATCATCACTCAAATAGATGAAATGTCGCTGGAACTTTTCAATTAATGATACATTTGATACAGTGTGATGTTTTGGAAGCTGATATTCGAAAGCATGCAAAGATTTTGAAAATTGTTCCAATATATTGATCAGGGGAGCCCTTTAAAGTAAAATGAATACTCTAAGATTTCTTGGCCTCTGATTTCAAGCTGGAGTAATGCATGTTTTGTAAATCGACATTATAAGTTGCATATGTGTCTGCTTATACTCTTGATAGATCATAGGAGCGATATTTAAAAAAGACGAACGTACAGAACATTTTATAGGATTTCCTTCTTTGGCATCCTGTCGACGCAGTATTTTGTAAATTCATTATTGCTTTTGTGTACATGACCTTTATACAAGGGGCAGCAATCCAGATCACACATTGACTTCATAAATATAAATGCAAGCCAGAAAACAAGAAAGCCAACTTGCAAAATTTGCTTTTTGCCCCAACTAAGTTCCCCCGGCGTGTGCCACAATTTTGATGCAATTTCCTTCCATTCAAGGACTTTCTATGGAATTGTTAATTTCTATGGTCTCAATTCACACATGAGGTTCACGCGCATGGCGGGATCAGTGAACACACTAGACTTTTAGATTTAGGCCTACGTGTAGGTATTGTATTCTATTTTTGGCCTAGCATCTGTTTTTCCTGAGTTCTCCATCAAAAGCAAAATTCTATTTCATCTACGAAATCGAAATTTTGTAGAATGTTCATGTAGTATAGAATTATGAAAAACACATTTTAGACCGGAATATAATGAATGAGAATCTCTGAAAAATGTGAACAATCAGCTTCAATTTCAAAATAATTTTCTGATGCATTGCTTATCACTGATCATTGGATAGCAGTGCAGAGTACCATCGGTTTTTGTTAAAGGAGAGTGCTACAAGTCAACAGCCGAAACTGACCTTGGCGGAAGGGAGAAGGTCCTTCAGGTCTTCTTACATCAGGGATGCGGAGTCGGAGTCGGAGTCCTATCAAATGATAGGACTCCTGACTCCGGCCTATAACTAGACCCGAAATATAATACAAACAAATTATTTACTCTCGTGCACATAGCTGTCACTGTCTTGATGTCAACTTTCTCCGTCAGACAAAAGTGCAGCAGTGCATGCAAAACTTATAATAATTGAGGGAATGAACCGTGATAGTGAAAAAAGGATTGTCCTTTCACTCGGCGATTCAGTAGAGAAGTCAGGCCTTCCTAGCCTCGACCATCTCTACGCATCAGAGGTCACATCAGAGGCAAAAATGAAATGCTAGTTTGTTTGAGAACACTGTCTCTTACCCTAACGTCAATCGTGTGTGATGGCTTCTCTAAAGCGCATAATAATATCGAAAGTTCACTCATATTTTTTGGAGAAAGATGTGGAATTTTCCTGCCTGGTAGAGAGACTAAAGAAAAACCGTGTTAAGCACACATCAGTAAGGTGGGAGGAGCCTAGTCGTATGTATCCAACTGAAAGCGACATTTTGATAAACTTTCATCGAAAATGACAATTGATACAGCAATGATAACTAAAAATAAGTTCAGCTGATAATGATCTATGATGTAGGTTACCAGTTCATTTTTCAAAAAACTAGGCTTTATATACTTGCCACCCGGAGTCGGAGTCCTATCAAAAGCCGGAGTCCTATCGTAATGATAGGACTCCGCATCCCTGTCTTACATCGACTTGATGTTGCCTCTTAAACATTAAAAATCAAGTCAGATAGATTTACATTAAAATTCTTTGACAGATTTATTGATGCAATTTCCTGGCAACATTGTCTGATTTAGATTTGCAGTTAAAAAGTTGAACTGAAGCATAACAAAAAGGCGATGCATAATTTGTTTCGCGGTTTAGATTGCCATGTCAAGTCTGAATCGAGCTGATAAATAGAATTGAATAATGCTTTCCATTTGTTGTGCGTGAAACATTTTTCTCTCCATATTTGCTGTGACGATGACAACAGATAAAATGAATTAATTGTAAATGAAACTACACAGCAAAATATCAATTTGACCGGAATTTGCACATTTCGGTCACCTCACACAGCCCTAGATTTAAGCTTATAATCTGAAACTCGCAGCATTGGTTAGTGACCATTATCAAGCTGAAAGATAAAATCAGCCAATGTAGCGTTCATCGACTACTGAGAAAGTATAACTGCCGTACAGCAACGCAACTTTCAGATCAAGTTATCTCATACAGCTTATTAGAATTCCTTGGTCAAGCAAAAGGGATGCAACCAATTTCGCCACAAAATGAGATCCAACCTTTCGTGAATAGACCAGCAATGGCGAGCTTCCGGCATTGCGTGAAATGTTTTTTTGAGGATATATACTAAGTAGTACAATTGTTCTTCAGAAATCTGTAATGAAAAATATATTTGAAAAGACGTCTCGTCCATAGAATTAGAGGGTTCAACTCTTTCAATTTACTTGAAATGAAGACTAATTCAAAACGATGGCACATGCTAGAGCCTAAGAAGTAAGTGGGCAAAAAGGAATTCCTAATACCTTAGAGAGATAGTCAAAAGTCGTGCGTCGCTTTCGGATTGCTGTGAATTCCATCAAAGTGCTTCGATTGCTATTTTCCTTCAGATACGAATAATTCAGATCTTTGTTCACAAGTTTTCTCCAAAATATTAGTCCTTCCGATCATTATTAAAGAAGATGGCAGGCGTACGAAAATTAGCTCACCTAATGATTGCTCCATCCTCTTTTCAACACTCCTCACTACCTGCACTGAATGTAGCTAGACAGCGATTTGCTGTGTCCGAATTGATATCACAACACGCACGCCACTCACTCACTGGCTGGTGTCCAAATTCTTATTGTTTGGGAGAGTGTGTGCCATTTTCAATAGTAGGCGATATACGAATCATATCCATTCGAGAAACACTGATTGTCTAATTCTGTGATACTGATCTGCCATTTCGATGCTAAGGACATATAGGCTACAATACTTCCATTCCAGAAACCGAAGCCGTGCGCGCATTTGAATCTAACTGTGTGATCTCTTCGCTTCCAAATTAGACACCAAGAACATAAATAAGCCTAATAGCAACATGAAAGACATGACCATGTCAGTGCATTAGGCAAGCAAAAATCAAAATATTTTGTCAGTTCTATTGAAGACTTCGATATTCAGATTTTTTAGTCTTGATTCACAGAACTTCATAAAATTGAGCTGATAATAGAAAAACTAATCTCAAAAGACATTCTAGACATTGCTGACGCGTAGCAATGCGAATTTTTGGCGGAGGAGGATCAACTGCGAGAAAATGACATAATCAGTCGAATTCCTGTTCTTAAGCATATGCAAGTCTCCTTCAGTAATTCGCTTTAGAAAGTAAACAAACATTGAACACCGAAATTGAACCATAAAAATGCTGCAGAGTTTTACTTTTGCGCAAGCCTGATTTATTATGAATCATGACACAGAAAATGTGGGCCTATAAACAAATGAATGCGGATGATTCAGACGACTTTGCCTTTAGAACGGATAACCATTGAATATTTGACTATTAAACTTTTTGATAATTTTGCACACGCAGAAACAGCAATGGACGCATAATTAATGAATTTCAAAATTTAGAGTCTAGTTTCTGAGTATTGAATACAGTTTATGACACTTGTATTTTTAGGATGCCAAAATGACAGGTTGGGCTACACTTATAAAGGAAATATCTCTAAATCTTCCACCGGAAAGAAATGTATGTCATGGAGGGATGTCAAAGAATATTACATTCATGGCCGTGCGATGTTTGGATTAAACTTGCATTACAAGAAAGAGTTGACTCTAATATCTACCGAGCCAGGCAAACCAAGTAAAGTAGGTAAGTTTCATTTGATTATCTCTTTTCATCGATTTTTATAGATAGGCAGTTGATGAGTGATTGAATGAGGTACGAAATTCTTGTAAAACAGAGAAAATTATATAATTGGGTTTGGAAGGTGTAAAGTGTGTAGAAGTGTGTAGAAAGTGTAGAATTGCGACCACAATTTTTAAAAATGAAAATTTTTATTTTAAATTTAAAAAATTTATTTCAAATGAAATGTTTCATTTCGAAAGTAATAGATGATGAGGAAAAAAATAAAAGCAAAGCATTCATGCCACAGCTCTTCATTGCAGCAATTGAAGGAAGGGAGAGATGGACTAGTTTTGCAATTCCACCTATTTGAACTGAAGCTTTCAGTAGTCACATGGTCTTTGGTGATATTTGGTAGAATGATAAAAACAATTTTAAACTGCCAGTGGAGTCATGAATAGAAAAATGCAGACCCTCACATATAGTTCGATCGTGATTTTCCTCAAAGGAAATATCTGCAAACCAGTGGTAGACACTTCAGTAAATTGGCATTTGTCTGTGCTTTCCTTGATTATGTAAAAGTTGTTTTAGCATGGATTAAATGCCTTCCGGATATTTTCTACCATGTATATGTGGCATTGTCATTCATGTGAGAACGCGATTCTTAGAAGCATTACATTGAAATTTTTTCCGAATGTTTTGCTCTAACCATGGACGCGGGAGGAAGGGGGCAAAAATATTTTGATGGGGCAAGGTATCAGGAATAGAAAGGTAATGTGGAATTTAAATCGAGTCCAAATATGGGTAACTTTGCGTTTGCGCATACTTGAATTTTACAGTTTCAAAAGAAACTCATAAACTCTAATATTGTTTTAAGGACAATAAAATTTTGAATTAATTTAATGAACTTCGAAGCAAGGTATTGCACTGTGGTTTTGTATTAATAAATTCATAAAAGTGCAAATAAAGATTCATAATGGATACATTAGGCCTACTCTTTGACATCAACTAACATCCTTTCAAAAAACGCTTCATAGAAAGTTTAGACAACAGTTACCAAACAGGCATGCGCTTCCTTTTGCCCCTTCAACTTTGAAACTGCTCCCGCGTGCATGGCTCTAACTCTAGTGCTGTTAAGCTTCCTTTCTTACCACACATTCTCATTCATTGAACACGCAATTGTGTGACAGATGATAGGATTATAAGTATGACTGTCATGTTATTCTTCAGAACACGCCGAATGCGCCACAGGCAAACCGTAGGGGTGCAGCTCAACATTGACGCTCAGACAAAATTTCTATCAGGATTAGGCATAAAGAATATATCACTTCGGAAATGTTGTCTAGTAGCACATGTAACCGATTGCATACGAGCACCTGATGAGCGAATAATATTCCACGTTTTCGGAAGGTCAGTCGCGTGACGAATTGGTTTTGTAATTAATTCAACGCAAGCATTGAATGTGATCGATCGATTAGTGTATTGATAAGAATGCATGACGTATTACTTGTAATGATATTTTGAGTAGCAATATATATAAACGTTAGCCATGCAAACGGGAAAGTCCTTAAAAAATCGATATTAATTCGAAATTCTTCTATACAAAATCAATGAAGAATGCAAAAGTTTACATTAAGATCTTATAGAAACCTTTCGATGTCTGTGATTATCATAAAGGAAATACAAGAAGCTATGTTGGAATGACATGTACATGTAAATTCAATATGTAGGCCTAGATGCAAGACATGGGCAAAATTACGAATATCACACTGACTACAAAGTCATAGAGTTGTTAAAGCATGCGGGCAATGTAGAATCAGCGTGAAATTGTTGAATCTACATGTACATGTAGTTGCGTGTTATATTAAAAAGTGTAAAATGAAAAGGTATGTGATGCAAAAGCCTTGTTTCTTTTGTGTTTCAAATCACACTGCGTTGAATGCGCGTCAACTGCAGAACACGTTTTTGGAAACCTGGCCCACACCAGTGTGTTGAATGCGCGTCAGCTGTTGAACACATTTTCGCAATCCTGGCGCACACCAGTGTGTTGAATGCGCGTCAGCTGTTGAACACATTTTCGCAATCCTGGCGCACACCAGTGTGTTGAATGCGGGTCCGTTGTGGATAACGAATTATATTTTCTCAATGTAGGTTTAGCCTCAATTTATTCAGAATGTGGTGCTTGATAAATGTGAGTGTTTTTAGTTTCATAAACAAAGGATGTCAATTCATCATTTGTGACTTGAATATACTCCATACGAAAAATTATGGTTCTTGAATAAATAATATAGACAAATGTCAATTTTACCGAAAACTTCAATCTGTCTCCAATTGGATTAATAAGTGCTTTCTCTGATCCTAACTTACAAAAGGGGGAACCTGGCAGAGCGCCGCAAGCGCGGAGATTCACATTATAACATATAGGGTGTATAACGGACATCACTCGTGAAAATCTTCATTTTGACACGCTTCCTTCAGAAAGTCGTGCTGGCGGCCTGCCTAGCAGATTTACCTTATACGAGTAGATCACTTCATACAGGCGTTAAAGAGTTAATCTGATAATCTGATTTCACACCGACAGAAACTGAAGTAATGCATTCTGCAAAGATATGTAATAGCGAAAATTGAGTAAAAAGTTCATTGAATGTCAAATATCCATGGATATGACGAGCAGTCTCATCATCTATGTCTCATGATTAAGTCTGGTCATAAGTACCAACTCAGGGGAAACTTGGTTGGCTGGCAGGGTTGGAACCGGTCAGGAATTTTCTGACACAACCATTGATAGCCGGCAAGACGAAGTCGACTCAACCGGCCGGTCAAACCCAACCGGATGTTTATGATCGCTTTTTATTAATATACACTTTGTCATTCAAGCAGATGCGACAATGGGTTCTTCGGTTTGTAATTTGAAGGTTCTTGGCCTCGACCTGTTTGAAATTTGTGATGTCAATAAATTTTTCAGTATTTTTCCAAGTGGGTCATGCGCTGCCTATTCTTTTCATTGAATCTACTGATTTAAATATTTGTTTACCTTTTAAAACTAAATTGGTTTTGAAATTATTTGGTTCTAAACATTGTTTATTAAAATAAAATAAATAATCCAAGGTATCTTTTTTTAATTGTTTATTAAACGACGAGTGTATTTCACATCTGTTTCTTTAATCATTGAATTAGACCTTTTGAGACGATAGTCGTTCTAAAAGAAGCAATGAATAACGGATTGTGGTGAACAGATTAATCACATGCGATTGACCGTAAGCTACATGTACGTTTTTCTCTCATGAAATTTTATAGAAAAAGTTGTTATTATGCTAATTTTGACTTCTGTGTCAGTGGATTATCACTTAATTAGCAAAGGCGTAGATCAGTCTTAATGTGCTAACCCATATTATTTCATCCTGCATGTGATAAGCTTATTTATGTATGATGCGGATGCGCTTTCGGCTACATACGTGGTGTGATCCAAAATGTCCCGGACTAACCTACTTGCAGATAACCTGTGATAACGAATACTACTTCAGATGTAAATTTAGGTCTTTCAGGCATGAGAAATATGGTTGCCGAAATTTTTCCGGTCAGTTTTCTATTTTTTCAAAATTTTCAAACATTTTTGTCTGAATTTCAAGATTTTCCTATAAATTCTAGCGATTTAGAATTAATATATTTAGATTAACTTGACAGTTAAGCTATCACTAATAACCTGACTAATAATTAACGGAAAAACAAATGTTTTGTTCCAGAAAACAGTTTACTTTTCAATGTATGAGCCGTTAGCATTCGTCACTTTTTGCCAACGAAGTCTCAATTCACAAAAAGCTTTATGAAAAAATTCCGGTGTCAAAGAATCAAAAAGCTCAGTAACTGCATCCCGCAGTTCAATTGGCGATTCAAAATGGTGTCCACGAAGATGCTTTTTGAGGAATCTAAACAGATAGAAGTCACTTGGGGCCAAGTCAGGTGAATAAGGAGGATGGCTCAATAGTTGAAATCCGTTTCTCGTTAAGGCATTGGTTGTCTCCTGCGAGGTGTGAATCGGAGCATTGTCATGAAGCAAGTAGAGGGGAATGTTTCGTGGCTTTCTTATTTTCTTCCTCGCTTCAGATAACAGATTGGAATAATATTCGCTATTGATTCTTACTCCTTTATCCGCAAAGTCAACCAGTTGGATTCCCGAAGCGTTCCAAAAGACCGTCAGCATCAACGACCGGCGATGTGATGTTCCGGATCGCATTTTCAAAGGGGCAGACTCGCCTGATTTTCGCCACTCTGCAGATTCTCGCTTACTTTGAGGCAGATACAAACTTAAAGGTGTTTCATCCTCTGTAAGGATGCAGTTCAGAAACTGATCTCCGTGCATTTCGAGGAGATCCAAATTTGACTGTGCCGCCAGAAGTCTGTTCTCCTTCATTTCAGGTGACAGAAACTTCGGTACGAAACGTGATGCCAGTTTGCGATATCCAAGTCTTTCGATGATGTCATGACAGGAGTGATAACTGATTCGCAACTCTCTTGACAACTCACGGATGGTTATCCTTCTGTGTGCTGTAATCACTTCATCGCACTGACTCGATTTCTCTTCCGGAATCTCCTGCGGCCGACCAACAGTTGAAAAATCTTGCTCCACAGATTGTCTTCCGCGTTTAAATTCGCTTATCCAGAAATAAGCAGTAGTTCTCGATGGAGCTTTGCTTCCATATGCCAGGCTTAATTCCTTTAGAATGTCACCATTAGCGAAGCCGCGGATCAGGAGGTATCGTATCACACTGCGATATTCGACTGAAGACACGCTTGTCACATCCATCATGAAAACTGATAGAACAAAGAACCATCGTTGACACGGCTTTCTTAATGAATGCGTGCTGAATGAACTTCACTGATTGATATCGTAACACATGAAGCAATTAACAAAAGACGTGCAATATTCATGGCAAAGATATCCGTCAAATAAGGTACAAATCAAAATCAATCTAACTATAACAATAAGACAAATCGGATCTCGATCAATTCAGAAAATACAGAAATTCATGTTAAAATGTAAAAATATTTTTTAAAAATAGAAAACTGACCGGAAAAATTTCGGCGACGATATTTCTCATGCCTTAAAGACCTAAATTTACATCTGAAGTAGTATTCGTTATCACAGGTTATCTGCAAGTAGGTTAGTCCGGGACATTTTGGATCACACCACGTATATTAACAATTTCAATTTAAATAAAATAGCAGGCCTAGCGCATTGCAGCTTTTAATTCGTCTACAAGGAAGTTAAGATAGTTTCATCAGACATGAATTTTGATATGCTTGTGCATGTGAGTAGACAAGATCACGAAACATTTGGGTATTGATGATGTTTTTTAAACAATTTTAGTGTCGATTTTAAAAATATGCGGGGGACAATCGTTTATTAGGGACATTATAAATATGTTTAGTAAGCCATAAATATATTGTGTATACAGTACATTACAATTCTTGTCTGATCGATCAATCTCAATAATTACTGCCGATTGAATGACCGACCGGTTTTCGACCGGGACCGGTCGACCGGTCGACTTACACCGACACAACCCAACTGGTCGACCGGGCCGGTCAGCCGGTCCTGGTTCCAACCCTGGACTGTAGTATGTTATTAATGACCACAACAGTGATCACACTATTTTTGACTAGCCTATTTTTGATAAAAGTTTTTGATAAAATTTCTTATTCATCTTTGAAGAGCTGAGTGATACTCATTTACGGTTTTCTGGAAATTTCATTCCCCATGGCATCAATGGAGGAGAAAATTACTGTCGAAATGATGCCGATAAGTGGCCCTTCTTTGTTGCTGATCCAGTCTGCCCTGTCTACGATTCGGAAAATAGAAGAGTGACATTGGATATGTGTACTGTTCGTTGGTGTACGAAAAGTCGTGAGTTTTAATGACTGTACTATCGATGAATTTAATAGCGATTTGAATTATCACAATTTTTGCATTCCATACATAGCAAGATCGGATGAAATATTGGTCTTAGGTTTACCCCAGACCAAGATTCAATCTTAGGTACATTTCAAGATCTATCTTTGGATAACTTTAACCTTTTTAGTGAAGTCTGCATTCCCTACAAGATATACGAGTAGCCTATCTAAAATTTTTGACTCAAGTGCAAATGCTGAATTGTTATGCCTGCATTCAAAATGCAGTGCATTGTATGCGAAACAACAGTTTTCGAATAGATGCATTGCGACTATGAATAAGCAATATTGTGCATGCTATATTTACGTATCATTGCAAATTAGCTATTACTACTTTTTATTTTCTCTTTGGTTTTTCTTTTTTTAAGACATTGAGGAAACAACTTTTTCATAATCCCGGTAAACTCTGGGTAAGAGTATATAGTGCGCAAAGATGAAGCGAGCTAGTCAACATTGGGAACATGAGAAGAGAGCTATTCATAGGCCTAAATCTGTGTATTCCTCCCTGTCATTTAAGGCAGGAATGATCTTCCAATCAACACAGATGCTCGCATGCACAAAGTGATGTGATATCTTTATCAATCACTGTCAGATCAATATCGATTTACACTATGGGAAGTGCTTAAAAGTAGAGGAATGAGATTTCGCAATACACTCATTAATTCGTGCATGCAGAAATCTGACAGTTCTAAAACGCTGATCACAGTAACACAGAATCTGACGATTCATCCCATATAAAGATGTCTACAGCTTTGCGTTCAATTCTCAGAATTACTAATTCATGAAAGCATATGCTTCTATCAGGATTTCTGTAACTGATGAAAGTACTTTGTTTTTCATCTTGCGTTTTTGTAGCATTGTTTGTAAAGTATTAGATCGATGATTAAGTCAGACAAGCAAGTCTAATTTTTCAAAGGTAATTTTGATTTTAAGATTAACTTTTTCGGAAATATATGGAATATACGTACGTATAGTAGTAAAAGAATTCTTTCATGCACTTTTTTACGCATGTGTGAAGCCTTAGATATCTTGTGACTCATGAAATTAGGAGGGTAGGCCTAATCATTTAGTTGCAAAATATTTTCAAATTCACAACAAAGGTCAGACGCAGTTAATTGAATTTCTAAAGAGAATGGCAACTATTAAGTCAATAAAAGACACCAACACTCTTGAATCTCCGACAACACTCGCCCGACTCAGGAATCGAACTGAAGTCTGCAGAGGACACAAGCTCGCAACTTCGTTGCTAGGTCTCGCTGACTAGTGAAGGAATGCTAGTGAAGGCAGTAGTCATCTCCAAGTGATAACGACATTCTATTGTCCTATTGTTAATGACAGAATGCGACCGCACACTCTTAGGCCAACAAACCTCTAACAGTAAGATTCACCCATTGAAATTACCTTGGCACTAACACCGCACGCACCTGGCCCAGGACTCGGGCCGAAGTTTCGGAGGAGTCGCATTCCTTTTGTACTGTCAGCGTGGCCTAATAACGAAGGTGCGAGCTCGTCTCCATCATGAACTTCGGTTCGATTCCAGGGTCGGGCGCGTGCGGTCGGGGAATCAAGGCCATTGTTGTCTTTTACTGACTTAATTGTCACTCTCTTTGGATATTTTCAAATTCTTATTCACATTGCTTTTTCTGCTGATTATTAGAGCAGAGTTCAAGTTCAAAAAAGTTGGACAGCAAGAAAACTGTGTTCCATAAATACGCCTTGAAAATGCTAGGCACACGTGCATGTAAATTGTAAAGTTGACTTGCTCATGGCCTTCGCTTTGTTCATGGCGTCAACATGCAAACAGTTACATAATAAAAAATACAATTAAAAAATACATGGATGATTAAAACTCACTTTTCCCTAGGTCAGATGCGTTAGAAAAAATGCATGCCACCATTAGAGGTTCATCCTCCAAATATGACGCTGTGCAGTGAATATCATGCAATTTTTAGCAATATTTTAGTAATTTGAGAATGAGCTAGAATCCCCTGCCCAGATTTCGATCACTTTAGAAGCGATGCGTTTAAATCCCCATCCTGAAGAAATATCTGCCCGCCGCTATTTCTTAGTCAATACAGCATAATAAAAACATACAACTATCGGAAGGATAATACTTCATCCTATTCTTGCAGGTGGAACTTTCGTCAAAAGCTCTGATGTCACTCGAGTTACGAAAATACCAATATTGACGTGTCAGAAGCTCCACAATCCTGTTCTACATCTCGGAGCACACAGAGCCGTTATTTTCACGGGACGAGCGATTCATTACACTAAATGCTACATTGACATTCCGGTCTATATAGTCACATTGGCAATGAGTGTCATAGGAATTACTTTAAACATATTGAGCACGGGCTTTATCATATATAAGAAACTACACAAAACTAGAAAATACACTCTCCTTTTGTACATGAATGTCGCTTATCTCGTCACATCAACCGGTTACGGATATTTTTTCTTCTATCGATTTTTTCTTGTTGCTGATCGAGTTGTTTGCATGTTGGGATATCTTGTATTCAGCTTCGCAGGAATGTTCTATCTTTTTTCCATGGAGACACTAAGTCTTAATTGCGCTATAGCTATTTATCGGCCTTTAAATTATCGTGCAATAGTTTCGGGAAGGCGCTTAAAAATGACGTCATTTGTGACAACGATGATACTTTTACTTTATCATATAATCATTCCGTTGGCAATTTTTTCGCGTAAGTATGATGGATATTTGGAAATAAGTTACTGTTACATCAATGTTTTGTTTGATAGGAAAAATGTGTACATATTTACAATGCTAGCTGAAACTGCATTGTTATTGACAGCAATTGCTTTGACAAATATTGCTCTCATAATTGGAATTATAAAAGCCTTAAATGACAGGAAACATTATGACAGCGCTAAAAAGTCTGTAATCGGAAAGATGATAAAGAGTTCAATTTTACAAGGTAGCATAATATTACTTAATATATTGTTCGCTTTACCTATTTCTGTAAAGCCAGTTGCTGACCACTTTCCTACCTCAATCTGCGTTTTATTCGCATTGAGTAATGGAATTTGGAATGCTATGTTTTTCTGCTTTGGCGATTCAAAAATTCGTCAAGGAATCTTCGGGTGTTCATCAAAACGGATTAAGAGAGCTACAACTTTGAGTCAAACTTACGTATCACAAACTATCATTAAAAGGCATTGACATAAAAGCACAGAATAACTATTTGTAAACATAAGGTCAAAATATCGAACTTTAATTTGTTCAAATTACTTCTTTTGAAGAAAGTTTGTATATTTTCGGGTGTACATCTCGTCTCAGCTTCTTCAATAGCTTGTCATACTCATCAGCAACTGTTGTATATTGGGTAAATGCACTTTGATGTCGAATTACAATTTTTCCATCAATTGAGCTTGTTCGGTTCAAAATGCACATGGGGGATATAGTGATCTCTTTTCTTGGTGCTTGCGGGTTATCTCCACCGCACGATTTCAGTTTTTACTAAAATACGCAAAACAGAATCAGTCGTCACAAAATTTCAAGTATTCTTAGTTGCAGATAGTCTTATGCAGAAAACATGAAAAGCGGACAAGTAGGCCTACTTTTTGAATTAGAGACAATCTAATTCTTAGGCGTATAGCAATGTCAGCAGCTTGATCTGTCTATAACAGGGGTGCACAACCTGCGGCCGTAGCAGAGGCAAAGTGCGGCCGTGACAATGAGAAGTAAATGAAAAAGAATATTGCAAATATTTCTGGAGTTCAAGGCAATCGAAAAACAATTGTCACTGTAGTAGCGTACTATTCACCTTATAACTGTCGAATACCTTTTTGCCCATGATGCTTGGAAAAATGCGCGCCCGCAGGCGCGATGAAGGTGTTCGATAACTCATGAATAGAATATTTCATGGAAGTGACATTCATGTGCATTCATGGCTAGAGTCATCATGCCATAAAAGAAACAAAAGGGATAATTGTAGTTTGCTCGAATTGTTCGCGCGCGTAAGCTTCAAGTCCATGGCCTGAATAAGGATGCCTGCTAGATCAGTTTCTGCAGCGGATTGAATAGAAAGATAGTATATTTCTACCTATTTAGATTTTGTGTATTTTCATAATTAAAATATGTTAAAATTTCAGTTGTGCTTTTCTTTCACATTTATCATTAAATTTAAAGCTCACGTTATGGGTTGCGAAAGAACTGCATGATTAGTAATACTAAGATACCGGTACTTTATAACTTCAATAATAACGCAAGGTAGGAAGGCTTATATACGAGGTTCTAGAAATGCGTAGGCCTGTATACGAGTGAATGCCCAGAATATACCGGCTCTATGATGAATGAATGAATGAATTTTGTATGGTTCGTGATTCCTGTGAATTATTGCAGTAGCTTAGTAAAGTGCTGCCCTTACAAAAACATGCTTTCAACTTTTCAAGTGCTAATGACACCTTAAGCCAAAAATCTTTTCGGGTCAAAAATGACCGTCGGTCGTATATGAGTTAACTTACTCGCTCATTCTTTACGACGTAGGCCTTTATGCGATTTTCACTGTGTGTTTCATCAGGGAAAGCTAATTTGAGTGGTGAAATATATAAAGGATTGGCTGTTGACTTTGTTGCTTGCACACATATTAAGTGCGGCCGTGATTCTTTCGGCCTTCGAAATGGCGGCCGAGAAATGTAAAAGGTTGCGCACCCCTGGTCTATAAGATCTGACTTCTTCCCTTACGACGTCAAAGGAGGATTCAAAATAGCAACCAATGAAGCGAAGACGGAGAACAATGCACACAGTAATAACGGTAATAACGGCCGATGTCAGATCAAGCTACAGACATCACTCCATTTCAAATCATAGGTTCTAATTCAAAAAGTACGCGCCAGTTTATCACCAATTTCTATCTATTGGTAGGAAGCATCCTCAACAACGCGAGTCTGAAAGACAAACGTGGACAAGAGGAACGTGGAGGGAGATAACCCACGTTTACCCTTACCTTTCGCAAAAGTAATTTTTCACTCCCAATATATAATTCAGGCACCACATGACGGTTGATGCTCGTATTAGGCGTCAGAGACTGGAGAACTTGTCCAACTATAAGCATTTGAGAAAGAAACCACAACCAAAAGTGGACAAAACTTTTTTAAAACTAATTTTTCAGATCCACATCCGCATCCTCGTTCGCTAAGTCCGAAATATGTAATCGGCATCCGCAACAAATCCGCAATAGTAAGAGTCTTCGAAATTATTCTGTAACTCGTTCAGATTAACTTAAAAGGAAAAATTGTGTTTTTGTGGATTTTGCATGTATTTTCAACCCAAAATTTTGCGACGACATGAATTACCCAGGCCTCATTTAGATACCGGTCGAGAATATCTTAATGTTCAATATTACGTTCTGTCATCAGAAATCTCATTAGAAATTGAAGGCGAAATTAAATTTTTGACGTTGCAAACCTGATTTGCAGCTCCGAAATCCAGGGGCTCCTGACCCCATCAATCATTGATAAACAGTCGTTAAACAACATTGTGAGATGAAGTATTTGAAAATGTCTTGACTAAATAGCATTTTTGTTGAAGGGAAGAGTCAAGAATGATTTCGTCAAGAATTGGTCAATGATTATTCAAGAATTCATTGAATTGATTCAATCAATTTCAATCACTACTCAGTGATCATCTTCAGGCAAAAAGGAATTTTAACGTTGTACAAGGTTTTCTACAATGTTATCATAAAAATATGACATGGAAGGGATGATATAGGAAATGGGGAAAAGAGATACGTATATGGGGGAGGTAGCACTGGGTTACATAGTACCAGCAAGATAGAAAATAATGACCTGACTGAAAAGTAAGTGATACATACATAAGTTAATATTGAATCACAAAAAGAGAAAATTGCTGTAGCTGCTCAGTTCATGTTTGTTGGTTTAAATTTGCTGATGCAAAAAACTTCTCTTGGACGTAGACTACATCTGGTCATGTGCAGAATTGATGTTATGATGTTGTTAGTCTGACAACTGTTCAAATCATAGAGTAAGTACGTGCGTATATACCCGGTAGAGTGTCGTCTCAAAAAATATCTGTATACATTGAAAATTTTTATATGAATATATTCATTTTTTGTGAGGAGATTTCGTTCCTGCGGTCCAAAAAATTATTTGAGCAGTTTTTAAAAAGCTAAATTTTCTGCAAATAATATATACTATTGACATGAGCGCGATGTATATAAGTAGTATGAAACATGCTGGATATCAAAAGGAATGAATATCTGCATCATAACTAAGCGGAAATTATGCTGATGATCAATGAAATTTAAGGAACCGCATTATAATGGAAGTCTTCAAGGAAAATTCGAGATCTTATTGCGCTTTCTTGGCTGAAGTTTCATGTTTTCAATTAAAGTTCCATCGAGATGATTCAATGATTCACTAAATCCATGTTTCATTTCTTGAATCTGAATAGTGATGTGGACCCATTACATCTTTTAAAGTTATTTGAAATCATTGTCTTTGATTACATGATCTTGCTCTGACAGTGGCAGGTTGTCTGTAGTATGATCACGCTTAAGAAGATACTCTTGAGGTTGAGCATGAAAGCAAGCAACCTATCGAATTGGTAATTTAAAAAACATTACCTCTCCAAGGCTGTCATGACACACGGGATGTGTAAAATACTATCATTCCCTCTGCATTACTATCATGATCATTCAATTCCGTGGTGATTTCTTCAAAACTGCAAAAATTTGTATATCTCACATTTAATAACAATTCCAACTGTTTTCACACCGAGTTCATTTTATAAAATCGAAACTGTATACACATTTGGGATTTAATAAATGCTGAGTTGCTACTTTACCTACTATACTTACTCAATGGTTCAAATGCTTTTTGATGGACGAATCAGCAGTTGTCATCTGCTCTTTGCAGCAAACATGGAAACATCATACAGTGATGCCGATGTAAAATTGGTGGCATTTAGAGCATGAGATCTGATACACAATGTTTTTCCTCTTGCACTTCTTAGAGTCAAGCACAGGGCAATTCGATAAGTTGCAGCGCTGAGTGTATTTCTTTTTGTTTTACTTTTTCTTGTACGTCGAATACTTTTATTTATCGCGTCGAAAGAGTCTTTAATTTGGATATCTACCTTGTCAGATATACAAGGGAATGGAAATTACATAAATTTCTTGTCATTTTACAGTGGTCCATTTCAAATGGTCTATTCTAAAATAAATTCTAGACAAGCCATTCAGAAATGGTCATGGCTACAGAAAACTCAAGCAAACTGAGAGTGTTTGCAGCGGATGGGTGTTTGATCTCGAACTTGATATTTGGTTGCTGTGAATTCAAAGTTTGGAGTAATGGAATGCACGGTGCGTCTGAATGAGGTTTTGGATTATAAAAATATATCATCGCCGAAACCAATTTTTTTGAGCTTAGTGACCCTCTAGGAATGGGAAATGAGCAAAAAGAAAATCTTTTAAAGTACAGATTTTTATTTACGGCCTTTTTTCAAAATGGCAGCCATTTTTTCGTAAAAATCGTATATCTGATGCACTTATTAGGGCTTGCATGCTACGTCACATGAATTAGCATTTTCTGATCACAGAAGAGTAATTCATGCAATAGTTAAAATCCTAGAAGGATACCATGCAGTTAAACTACTGTTTATAAGTAGTATGTCGTGTCTTGAATAGTATTTCTTAACTTCGGAATATAATGTCGATTAAAATATGTTTTATTTCCTACTTTCGTTTGAAGGTGAATTTATCTCGATAAAACAAAGCAAAAAGTCACAAATTTGATTGAAATAAACATGTATTCATTCAGAAAACACGAACAGGACTAGCATCATAAAAATTAATTCATCAAATATGTCTGGAATTACAAACACAAACAGATCGCAACAATCGATCAGAAAACTGGGGATGACTTTCAAAAATTTTGAAGTTTTTCCATGTGTCTGCAAAACTGTGATGTAGGGATTCAATGCATTGCTCACTTGGCCGAGTCCTCTTCGTGTGTGCTCACAGAATTCTGGTACATGGAATATGATAGCGTGGATCTTGGGAGTCACATTCAGAGGCAACTGGAAACTCACTGATGTATCTCCTGAATTGTGGCTGCAGGGAAGCTCCAAAGCAAGAAGTCACAACATCATTGAAGCAACGAAAGGCTTTCATAAATTTCAAGACACTGGGATTACTTGGACACATCGACTCAAGTAAATCGACATTGCGCAAGAGACTCTTGGCACTGTTTCCAGTGAAGCTGCCTCCGTGCATTGCCTTACGCACTACATTGCATTTACGTAGCCACAATTCTGCACTACTCCATTCCTTCTCAAGACCAGAAAAAAGTGTAGCTGTGGGTCCAGACAGCAGATGAAGCTCTGGAGGGGGGATGCTTTCAATAATGGGAGTGGAAGAATCTGATGTGTGCACTATGGACGGATGAATGACATTAGTCAATTTCATTGCATTTCGTTTGTCCCTACCGGACTCAAAATATTTCCAGAACTGATCATTCAGAGAAGCCATTGTCCGTGGAGCAACTATAACTCCTACTCTGCCTTTTTCCGCAGTGTACCAGCTACATGGATGCTTGCTTCCATGTGGCTTGAGCCCTAAAAGCATGTTGCACAATTTCAAATCACATGCAATGGAAAATTGGTGCCGCATAGCATTCAATCCTGCTTTGATCCACAACAATTTGACATTGTTGTAATTTTCCTGAACATCTGGTACTAATGCTACTATCATGCAACGCTTTACACCAGAGTCTTTGAACGTGCAACTTAATCCTGAAGACAGGCAACGGCGGGATTGAGAAGTCGGACCTTGCTCATCTAATTCAAAGACTGATAGACCGATCTTGAGAAACCCCCACCTCCGTCAATACCAATGCGAATGAGCAAATCATCTCTACTCAAGTTCCTCTTGGTCACAATTCGATCAATTAGTTCATCGACATCTTTGCACGAGCATCTATCGCTCACTTCATCTTTAGCAAGGTAGAGGAAATCCAATTCCTCCACAGCAAACAGGTCATCGAACTCGAGGGTGGCTCTGGATAGTTTGGACTTTAGCCTGGGTTCAATAACAGTTCGAGACTCGGTGGCATAACGAATATCCTTACTAAGCTTAGACATTTGCCTATCGCTAGTTTGAATGTGAGAAAGATCGACAGCCGACAACTGAGTAGGCGATTTCAAAGTCATTGTATTTTTGGTCTTACCACTTAATGTTGCAAGAGATGTTCCCACGTCGTCGATGATTCGGCTAGCAATTCGTTGTTTTGTCACTTTGCTTGGGGAGTTCAACAGATTGTCAATGTTGGATATCTTTTGGCGCTTTGATAGACAAGATTCTCTTGAATGAGGACATCCTCGATAAAGTTTCGAGAACCAAAGACCACATACCTTGAAACTCGATGCTGCTGGAATGGATTCCTTGTTCGATGGACGACCAGGAGATTTCTTCATCCTTACGGCGTCCTGTTTGTCAACTCGAGCAACACAACAAATTCGTCAAGAACACGTAGATGGTGAACGAAGGATAATTGGCCGACCAGGATCATAATCATCAGACAGGGGTAAGCTCACTTCATGTCCCTTCCGCATTTTGGAAAGTAGCAAATAACCTCCATTGCACAAGGCCTCCGGAAAGTTAGGATTTTCTCGATCGTAGCCATCAGTGACGAAGTCCTGAATACTCCTGACATCCGTAGCAGAAAGCTTCCGAGAGCCCTTGCGACAGCAAACGGCGCAAACGCGTTTTCTATTTTCATTGTGACTTCTTTCAACGGCGTCTATCGCAGTTTCATCACCTGCCGCAGCCATCTTACTGGTGTACTGATGAATTTCGACACTTCACGTCTGATTTAAGTTTGGATGTTGCAAAAATCAATTCATAGCTCTCAGTACCCATTCAAATGCATTGCAACATGAACAACATGCTGCGTCATATGTACCATAGAAATGTGCAAGCTAATATTTGAATTTATGCGAATGACAATTTTGTTAGAACATAGAAAGCTACTCAACCCTGAACACGAGCTTTGTGCAGTGTATTTCAGTAAAATTTGTGACTTTTTGCTTTGTCTTATCGAGATAAATTCACCTTCAAACGAAAGTAGGAAATAAAACATATTTTAATCGACATTATATTCCGAAGTTAAGAAATACTATTCAAGACACGACATACTACTTATAAGCAGTAGTTTAACTGCATGGTATCCTTCTAGGATTTTAACTATTGCATGAATTACTCTTCTGTGATCAGAAAATGCTAATTCATGTGACGTAGCATGCAAGCCCTAATAAGTGCATCAGATATACGATTTTTACGAAAAAATGGCTGCCATTTTGAAAAAAGGCCGTAAATAAAAATCTGTACTTTAAAAGATTTTCTTTTTGCTCATTTCCCATTCCTAGAGGGTCACTAAGCTCAAAAAATTGGTTTCGGCGATGATATATTTTTATAATCCAAAACCTCATTCAGACCTCATGAATGGCTTGTTCATCGTTTGTTACCAGAGCAAAGCAGTCATCGACAGCATCGGGTCTAAGCAAATCATTCTTGATGTTGTTACTCTCACAATGGTGTCCATGAATAGGATAGCAAGTATTGCAGATGATAAATTTCCCATTGGAAGACCAGTTGTTTGATGATAAAATTTGCCTTGTAATTCAAATTTGGTTTTTGGAGATTTTTCTGAACAAAATTGCATATTTTTCGAAATTCGGATTTGGTTGAGATGAAACACAGTCTTCAATATCAGCAAAATTACACAGGCAGTGAAAATATGGAATAGAAATATCATGCATTTGAAGGTACGCAAAATTGAATAAACAAAAAGTCACTTTCGACTTCTCCGTCATCTTAGGTAAAGAAATCTATCACTTTGTGAATTTCAAAAAATTCTATAACATATTCTGCCTGTTGAAGTCATGATGGGGTAAGTAGGAGTTGATGCTGTACAACCAACCATCAAGAGTTCGAAGAAACAGACAGATATTTAGAGCTAAAACATAAATCTGGTATTTAATGTACATTTTGTCAGTTTTTAATACCAACATCTACAGTTATTCTATACAATTATTATATTTACAACTATTCTGTGAATCAAAAGCGTCGAAATCTCCACTCATGACGTGTAAAATAGACCACCTGTAGACATGACTTCGTATTTCTACATGATGCTAATCCACATCTTTCATCAAAAGCAATTAACCAGCAGCATTCTGAGACATATCATTAGTAATCCATGGATAGACAACTTATTCACTTGCAAGTTATTTAAAATTGTACTCCCAGTTAGTATCAGGCGGCTATCAACAAACCTCCAACATCATCATCAATTACTGGGAACTAAATTTGATTTAAGAAAGATAATTTTGTTAGCGTGTCTATCTCCACAGTTTTGAAAAATGGCAATTTTAGAGATGCCAATTTAAACACACATGTGTTTGAAAACTCACTTTGAAATTACTTGAATTATTCAAAAACATCTTCTATTGACTGAAGCAAGGACATTCAAAAGCGCGATTTCAGATCATTATTTGAAATATGGCTGTAAAGTATCCCCAGTTTGAATATTTCTGCTTTATTCAATCGCTATCAGAAACTTTTCTCATTAACATCGCTTTTGTCTGATTATTTTGACGGATGAAGCATCATGCTCAGGATGTGAATAAATACCAACACACATGTAGTTGGCTGACATTCATCAAATTGAAAAACAGCAATGTGCAAAAATCCACACCATTTACGAGAGTATTGGCAGTTTGGCATATACAAATTCTGCAGATAAAATGAACGATTGGGGTGCAAATCTCAACACGAAGGAGAATACTGTGTCTTGACTTCTTCATTCCTTCTGAAAAGTTAATGTGAAGTCGTCGTCCAATGCTCATCATGCAGATCAAGATTATTTTTATCCTGGGGGGATGGGGGTACATTTTTTAATACTCTAAAGCTAAATTATCTGCGACTCTAATTTTTGTTGCCTTTAGCTCCTTCGTATTTCTGATAAATATTTCCAATTTTGTTAGATTTGGTTTATGACAACATTGAAATTTTGATCTCTATTTAAAAGCAGGATACTTTTTGAAAATGGAGAACTTTTGCCAATCTCATACAAAATAAAACATCCCAATCAATTCGAAATACTTATAGACAACAATACTTATAGGCACTGCACATATGAAATTATGACTAATGCGTTCATTAATCAAAAATGCATCTGTACAATTATTGTATGGAAATATCATATAAAAACTACTTACAATAGATTTGGAAGTAGCACTTTCCGCTTTCTGCTACAAATAATGGATCTCAAATAAAACATGAACAAATTGTCGTGACTCACAATATTTTCATCATGATTTATTCACTTGCACTGGTAGTTACTCTTACATGCATTTTGTGCACGATACAAAACTCAGATAGTAGTAGAATACGACTAATCTACTTGTATCTTCAAAAATCAGCTGGGCTGAACTATCCCAATTCAATCAAGTGTACTCCATTGTCACAAGACGCTATCATGCGCCAACTAATAAAAGCATATCACTCATCAAAACCCCTCCGCCATCACTTTCCATCAGATACTCCAACAGATCCAGGATCCCCGTCTCCCGGGTTTCCAAAGCTGAAAATCGCCGTGGTGAAATGGGCTCAGATGGTGGTATGTGGCCCTGACAGGCGTTACTTTCGCAGCTTAGATGCCTGAAGTCTCTCTTGACCTCCATCCACCGACATTTTTATGCCATTTGATCAGCTATCGCTGGTTTAGTGCTGAATTTAGTACCCATTATATCACCATTAATTATAATAAATAAAACACCTTTTTTTCATTATTGTGTCCGTTATATTCTCGTCATATCACCTGATTTGTTATCCAATACATCAGCGATCCGTTATATTCACTCAACTTCCTCGTTATGAATGAACCTTGTCAAACCTACCATTTATCATCCAAAAGGTCTATGTATAGATCAGACATCCCGTTATTTATCCCGTTGTTACAGCGGGTTTACACGTCATTCTTCCGTTATTTTTTTTTACTGTGCCTATGTTGGAAGCTGATCTTCCGGTCCAATTTGCTCAAAGTGCTCCACTTCCACGAATTCTATTTCTCGACAAGTCACATCCACGCAAATAAGATGCTTTGATGAGAGGAAATCATCAGAGAAATTATAATTTTAATTCACGGAAGTCACAACCCTAGTAGGACATGTACATGCATCACTAGCACCAATTGCCAACAGCTTATATCCAAAGCGAAATGGGTTGCTTTTCAGAAGCATGACGACAGAATGTTTCTCGAAATAAGAAATACCCACGGGGACAAATTCAGTTCTTCTCAAGCCTAGTGGTCCCATTTTCGAGTTACATATACTCGTACTTGAAAATGCTTCATATTTACTACTATGCACTAATTCCATCAGATTTTGATTATTACAAGTTTATGGGCTTATTTTTGACACTTACACGATAAGTGAAGATTGAAATACTGTGAATAAGATTCAAACCTTTCATTACATGGGAAAATGCAAAAAGTATAAAAATGTGCAAATTCTATGTCATAGTTGTAATGATTGTTTGGCCAGATCTTTTAAACCATTGCTTGAAATGCTCAAGTAACAGTGATGCTTTTGCTTTACATATTCGACGATATCAGAAGTGGGACTATTTCAGACCTTTTTCAACTGTTCCTTATTTTTAAAACAAGAAATATATCCTTGGTCTTTTTTCCAGCAAGCACAGCTAGCAAAATAGTATACAACCATTATGATACAGAACTCTTGATACAGAACTCGACGTATGGCCTCGATCAATGACTCGTTTTGTAACCTATACAAATGCTGACTCCTAGTTGACCTATCTAAAACCAATAATTTATTCGAACAAACAAAATTTAATGAATGTCAAAAAGCCGGTCGCTTTCTAATGTTCTTTCATCATTTCAGTACTTAGTCATAAGCGAATTTCTGATCATTATCGAGTTTCAAATTCTTAGATCGGGGATCAATTGCACTTGCCAGAGTGCAAATGGAACGTTGCCTAAGGAAAAAAGGATCAATCGATTTGTTACACTTTTAGCAAATTCACCCCGATTAATATATGACTGCGTGAATTAGAAGACTTTGTTTTAATGATCCTCTCAATATTCTGCAAAATCTGGAATATCAATGAAATTTAGGCAAAATATGCGAGTATGTATTTGCATCCAATTTTTTTGATTTCAGTTGCTTGTTGAGGTATTTTCAAATTAGGTGTCATTAAATAAGGTTTTTTACTTACAAAGTTACGCATGCTCTCCTATCAGTTTACAAAATCGCTAACATATATATTTAGGTTCAAATTTTAACCATTTTCTTATGTTTTCTAGCAGACCTGGAACCGGCCCACCCGGTCCGGTGAAGATTTTCGCCGCTACGGGGTGGTCCGGTCCTAGACCGGTTCTAGCAGAATTTTATAATCAAGTATCTTATTCATGATTTTATTTCATTTTTAGTAAGACATTAAAATGTTTAGAATATTGAAGGACACAAGTCGACAGGCAATTATCAGAAATCGTCAGTTACCTAAGTTTGCTGTCTGACATGACATGCCTAATTACAGAATTTCGAAGAAGCAATTGGTGTTTGCTACAGAATAAGATTAACTTAGCAACAATCCCAGCAGTTTCCTACGAAAACTCAGAGATTGATGGGGCCCCAATGACGTGCGTGCGATCAGATAAAATCAGAAAAATTGCCTCCTTTCAAAAGTCGCTTTAGTTTATAGGCCTTGAAAAGTTGTGAAAAGTCGACAACAATTAACATTCACAATTCATCTATTGATCAATTTAGTGTTGAAAACTCTCAGATTAAGTTTTTGAGTTGGCGAGAATAGTTAGCTATTTGATCACTTCCACTGTCAATTTGGCACTAATTTAATAGGTCTCATACTGACATAACAATACAGGCTAGGCTTACATCACATTGCTTGTAATGGTGACGATGCGAGAGCAATTGAAATTGAATGAGGTCTCAAATACAAGTAAAATATCTTTGAGATAGATAGTCTACTTCTCCTATTTTGTAACCGCTCAATACAAGTGTAAATATTGACAATAAACAGAGGAAATTGTTTTGAAAATGACAGATGGTGAAGAGCAGAATAATAAACTACACTGATTACCAGTGGGAAACATTGGATTTTTAATGGGATACTGGATGGTCGAAAATCCGACATGCAGATTACCATAAATATGCCGTCTTGTCAAGTGAACGGAAAATGATTGAGTGAGCTGCCATTTTTCAATGAAATGAACAATGAACAACTGAATGGCTTAGGGCAAAATTAGAGTGATCGACGAACTGAATGAACACCCAAAATCGGCAAATGAACGATCAACTGAACGAACACTGTTCGAATGCACATGCTGAACAGTCAGTGTCTCAATTTAATATGAAACGAACGAATGTCTGTGTATGATTTTTGAAGAAAATAAGCATATGCACAATTTTTGTTGATCCAACAATGTTTTAGTCAGTCTAGCGCCAATTTCTAGTTTTTCTGTCCTATTCCATCCTCTTTTGAAGTGCAATCGATGAAATTTAAAAGTTTGACGGAACACTTCAACACTGGATGCCAGGCGTGTGTGCATGATTTAGATCATTATTAATTCTAGAATTAGGCAGACATAAGAATATAATTCGGTCTCATACATGTGAATCCTATTATCTAGGCTATTATATCATCTTAACAATGAGACAGTGAAGATTCAACTATTTTATATTTCAAGATGATATTTGATGAGCAGGAGAAGTATGTCTTCTTAGGACTGGAATTAATTCGATGAAACAAATAAATGTAGCTAATAATTTTGATGATTTGAATTTTCGGAATCTCAAAGCATGCAGCTTCAAGTAGCCAGATTTCTGTTTATGGAATTAGGTGCCAAAATTATCTAATCAATATAGATACCTATGCAATTATTGTGTTGCTATAGGTCTGCAATATTTTACAAGAACTACTTGAATATTACCATATGCAGGCTTAATTAAGCTCTTATTGATATTGATTTGCAACAATGTATTCAAGGCATGTCTCAAAATGTAAATAATGCAGCTATGATAATATGGACACAAACGTGAATGATATATCATTAAGAATTTATTGCAGTTGAGAAAATTCGCGCGACTTTCTTGCAATCGCACGACTGATCGTGCGAATTTCAAAAAGTCGATTGATCGATTGATTAATTATGCCAAACCTTGCTTTGAACATAATGAATGCACTTTGTTCACTAAAAAGCTCAAGCGTGTGTTGCCATTCACAAATAGAAGATTTTGGTGGATTGTCCCGTGGGCCGAATTGGCCTAAATATTTTTAATAAAATTTAAAACCTATTTTGGGAGGTCTTGGTCAATCTACTTCCTTTCACGTGAGAGTACTCCCTATGCAATCATAAGTTGCCTATTTTTTGCTGACTCATATGAGACCTATAGATGCAGCTAAGATATGAATACATTTTCATTTTCCTGTCACGGTTGGATCTAATAAATCTTCTAAAGATTAGTCTTCATTAGATCTTTATTAGATATTTATGAAAGAATATTCTTTTTCAAGTAATTTGTTGTAACTGAGCTCTTTTTATTATTACAATAAGCTCCTCTATTGAGAATTGCTCACATTTCCTCAATTTCATTTCGACAATGGTGCTTACAGAGAAAGTCAAAATATCCTGTTATCCTTTATTACGCCTCTTTGTTTCGATTATTCGATTGTCATTTGCTACTATGCCCGAAAGTGAGACATGACAATTTTTTCTCATATTTTATTTTGATGACCTGTGGGTTAGGAATATTCAAAAAGTGCAAAAAGGGAAAGTTCTAGGAAATCTGCAAAACGAAATATAAAATTGCAAACGTTAAAAGCGATCGACACACTGCTAGCCAAAATGGCCCACATATGGGGATTGGAAGGGTCAACTTAAATTACTTGGCTGATATGTAAATTCAAATATCTTGTAGAATATTTGCAATTAACCCATTCCCTACCATGCACTCTGTGAGAGTGCAACTCTAAGAAATGATGTGACATGGCCATCTCACGGAATTTTTACCAGCAATTTTACCTGATTAAGTTGAATATACTATCCAATAATAAAACAAGAAAAACAACCATTTGTTTTAGTTTGCTTTGGAAGGGCGCGCATTCAAAATATTCATTTTTTCAAAATGGCGACTACTTCAGGCAACCGAAAACGGTGAGTATGGCAACCATATTAATATGATTTATTTTAGATTCAATATTATAGATTAATACTTACATACAATATGAAAATACGTTTTTTTTAGTTGTATTGCTATTTACATTATGTCACTGGTAATCGCGAAAATACATTTGCACTCTCACAGAGTGCATGGGATCGAGAGGGTAGGTGTACATATTTCCGTTTTTTAAGAAGAAAATTGATGTCAGCGCTATAAATATGGTATTGATGAGTTTCTAAAATGATTTATTTATCTAATATAGTTTAGGCTTACTAAACATTTTTATCTAGTTGAATATCTGCTGTTCCAGTTGTAGATGTACTGAATCGGAATACTTTGTAATGCGACGTTATTTTATATAAACGTCGGAAAGTTGTTTGAATTCTAAAATAGGCTCATTGATGTGATATATGATGTAATTGATCGATGTCACCGTCATGCTCTAACAAAGCTATCATTATCATTTGAGGATAACGAATATATCCTAAAACTAAAACATGAAGAAAAAGTGTAGGCTACTTTGCGGGCCCCTGCACTACCGGTCCGTTAGCAGAGAGTATTCTAGACAACTCGGCTACTGACGTTTTGCTGCTCGTGCTACCGTGCGATTGCAATTGCTCTAAATTGTTAGTAGTATACATATACGCGTTTTTTTTCAGGAACTGCAATGCTGAAGAGGTTGCTGCGATAATTGCAGACTTCGAAGATGATTTAGAAAGTGGCTGTATCTTCATTCAACCTCCTGAAAATGACCAGAGCGATGGAGACATTGCAGACGAGGAAACTTTTTGTGTTGATAATTTACCTGCCTCCCAGCTTTCGAGCCCCCGCATCAGCATCGATTCATTTGCAAAACGGCGAAACCGTTAGAATAGGAGATGAAGATGATGACGGAAATTATGAACTGAATTCGAAACGAAGAGAGGACAATATTACTCATTTGTCGTCCAAAATGACTACATGATGACAAAATGATCTAAAATGGCGCAAAAATAAGAAAATGCGAAAGAAGGACTTATCTGAGAATCCACTGGCGGATAATATGACCAATTTGCATTTGTCCGACATGTCAACAACAAGTTTGTTTGAATTATTTTTTGATGACGAGGTGATTGACTATTTGGTATAACAAACTATTCTCTATGCCAAGCGTGACAAGATGAATCATAATTTTAGTACAACATCCTCTGAAATGAAACTTTTTTGGCAATTCTGATCATCTCCGGCTACTGCCAGGTACCAAGAATGACAATGTATTGGGAGACAAGTTCGGATTGTAATAACGAAGCCATATCATCATCTATGTCATGCAATCTCCTTCAAGAGCTTCTCCGTTTTCTACATCTGGCTGATAATCAGAATCTCCAAAATGGAGATAAGTTTGCAAAATTACGATATTTCTTTACTCTTATGAATGAAAGATGTATGTATTATTTTCCAAAGGAGCGATGTTTATCAGTAGATGAATCTATGGTGCCATATTTTGGCAGACATTCTAGTAAGCAAAGAATCCAATGCAAACCGATACGCGTTGGATATAAGATCTGGGTCATGGTCTCTCCACTCGGCTATGTGATTCAGTTTGAGCCTTATCAAGGCGCCAAGAACAAAGATCCGATTAGAAGTACGAGCGTGTCATTGGTTCTAGGAGAAAGTGTTGTTCTTGACCTGATTTCTGAATTGCCTGATAAGATACCGTTTACAATTTTCTTTGACAATTTATTCACGTCGATTCGTCTCTTGAGGCACCTTAGTGTTCTAGGATATGGAGCAGCGGGTACGATTCGCTCAAACCGTCTCGGAAAGTGTCCAGTAGATGTTAAACAAATCGACAAGAAGGAGCGCGGAGATTTTGAACAATTCGTGGATTCCAACGAAGAAGTTGCCGTAGTCTGTTGGAAAGACCGGAAAACCGTCCTGATGGCGTCTAACTGCTTTGATGCATTTCCTGTTTCACAAACAACGAGATGGAGTCGTGAAAATAAGACTCGTATCACAATTGACTTGCCAAACATTGTCCATCAATACAACAGAGCAATGGGAGGTGTTGACTGAGCGGATCAGAATATTGCTCGTTATCGGATCTCAATTCGGATGAAGAAATGGTGGTGGCCTTTATTCGCCTGGAATATTGACATGATAATTCAAAATTGTTGGTTACTACATAGATTTCATAATTCATCATCGCCATATTTCTTTCCACAGAGAGATTGTTTCTGTACTTATGACAAAATATTGCCCACAGCGGTCATTTGGAAGGCCCATTCGGCCCTTGTCTTCCAGAAATCAAATTGCTCTCGCAGACATTAGTCATGATAGAATGCATCATTACCCTGGTGATTCAGAGAGACAATTGCGGTACAAAGTCTGCAAGAGAAATACGAAGAAGATCTGCAAAAAATGTGGGATTGGACTTCATCTTCAGTGTTTCGAATTTTTCAATAATGGTTGAAATATCTTTTTCGCAATCGGATATCTGCAAAACTGTTAGTTTCATGTTTGTTAAGAAATAAATAGACACATTTGAAGCATCTGGAAAGGATATTTTATATGCTTCTTTAATTTAGTAATTGACTAAGCGAAGTCATAAGCGAAATTAATAATCTTACAATGTACGTATAATACTTTTAGTATAAATAAAGACACACAAATACTTAAACGCATAAGCCAAATCAGATGAAAAGTACACGTATCCACCCATGCACTCTGTCAGAGTGCAAGAACTATTTTTCGATTTCTGCAAAATTTTTTCTAATTTGGTGGAAAATAAAATCATGCCCTTTCTTAGAGTGTCATACATCATCAGACACCCAAATATCATCATCTGAAAAAAGTTGGGATTTAATGGGTTAAACATTTAATGTAAATACTGATTTTTGACTATTCATTGATTTTCAATTCTTAAAGTCATTTGATATTTACAGCATCTAACCTGTCCCTGATACGCATGAACCATATATTCCTCTATCTATCATTTCAATTTTCAAGGGTGACATTTTGGTAAATGTGCATGAAATATTGTTACAACTTAAAATATGAAACATCGAAATAAATATTTCAGTGAAGCAGAAATTCTTTCTACCTCATCATGTGCTCCTTCTCAGGCGATATTATTTTAAATATCGGTTACTTCGCATTATAAATAAATTTCGACTTAATGTATACTTTACTAAAACCTCGTTCCAGACCTCGTTAATAATAAGGATATGAAGTGAAGCATGTTTTGAGATACCATTAATTAAGAGGCGCAATAATATGATTCCAGGCTGTTTACATTAATATATATATCCAAGATCTCCTATTGGATTTATGAAATTTATATAACTCATCATTTGATTAAATTTGCGCAAAAGCCATTTCGTGTTATAATTTAAATACTCTCTGCTTTCAGTGTCTCAATTGCTACTTCTATGTTTCTCAAGACTTAATTTCATCTGCATATTTCTCTACATTATGTAGATGTAAAATTCCATCATCTAATTGTCATCATTTTGTATTTGTAAAATCATTTTCAAATCTCATATAATCTTCGTTTCTTGAGAAATGAACGACTTGATATTTCAATTTCGATCAGACCAATTGTTCCTTATGTGTACCTCCAATACTTATCCAGACTGTGGACCGCATTTGCTATTGTGAATCTTTATTTTTATATTTATTTCATTATTATTATTAAAAAAATTATTTATTTTTATTCAGTATACAGTTGAACTGTGCAGAACTTTGCGTAGAAAGAAGACATTTTTCCCATACACGACATCGCTGATCAATGTGAATTTAAGACAGTCAAATGCTACTATGTGAATTGTAACTTTATGTTTTTCTATGATTTCTATTTCCTTCAAATATATACACTTTATTATTATTATTATTTGTCCACATTTTACCTTATCCACATAGTTGCACCTGGATAAAATCATGGAACCTGTGAAAAATTCGCGCCATTTTTGCGAAATCATCATACTCCAACAGATTCGATTTCGGCACATCCAAGTCTGCCCAATCATGAGGAGATTTAAGAATTACAAGGCTCTTATACAAGAACAAGCAACCGTAAAATGCCACAATTACTGAAGCTGCAAGAATCAATGGCTATTGGTGCAACATTTACCTATTTGCATGTTGGACAACAACAATCAAGCCAAGCGTTTAATCAAACTAATTTATTTAATTTTAATTTAATTTTAATTTTAATCAAAGATTGAAAAATGTCAGTTCGTCTGAACATCGAATAGAAAATCATCCTCAGACTTGAACAATTAAAACACATAATTCCTTTGAGTCGTAGACGCTGATATTCGCTCTACAAGGACTTGTCGGTGCAGTGAATACGGTTTTATATCTGACTTTATGGCTTTATCCTGATGCACAATGTCGACATACATGTATATTAAGCTTATCAAAATCACTGCCCTCTGTCCAGTAAATGCTTTCGAATTTGACCGTTCCTTGAATATTATATGCTAATCATTGATGTCACTAGTCTACGGTGATACGGATATGTCAAGGAAGAATTAATTGGTAGAACAATGCCAAAAATCCAATTATCGGGCAGGAGAAGGCGAGAAGCGGCGATAGATGAAGGTATAATCCGCTGCGACGGCGCTTATCGACAACTGCCGAAAGCAGGGATGTCCGGTAAAAAGCTGTCAAGACCTGGTAGAAATCACAATTTTAAAATTCATTTGTTATCAAGTTTCACTCGAATCACAAGAAAAGAAAACACTCCCTTATAATGACGACTCTTTATTCGTTACCCGACGCGTTTCGTCTCTTAGTTTCAATGGTGAATGACAAAGGTCAGGTATTGAGGTTTAATCTGATAATTTCTTCGGTGTAATATTTAATATTAGACATTTATCAGAAAATTCGAAATAATTCTGCTAATAACAAATCGATATGTCTTGACCTCTAATAACTATGGTAAGCTTGTTTCTACATAATAGGCCAGGGGTTCTCAACTCAAAAATTCGGCGGGCCACATTTCCTGGCATTTTTCTAATGAATATACTACCGGGCCAATCGACTGAATATATGACCAAAGAACCCTTGTATGCCTATTATATTGTTTATATATCTATTATACATATTGTTATACTATTGTACTATTATTATACTATTATATACATATTGTTATATGTCTATGGTTTATACATAGGTACCGTTATTAGTTAGAGTTGACTAGCGCCTATAGGCCTATTTATGTTTCATTAATAATCCTTCTGAAAAAAATATTTTTTTTGTTTTGTGATGATTAAGTAGAGGTAGGGTATGGACCTATTGGCATAATTAGAACGTACTATGTAAGCTTACCTAGCTTATAGGATAGATCTGTAACTCTGTATACATGTATACTTTTACAAAACGCATGTGGTTTTGAAAATTTATTGCCAGTGAGAGTTTATCGTTTTTGTTGAAACCTAATGCGCATTCACAAAATATGCAACGCTTACAGATAAAGAGAGGGAGGGAGGGGAGCGTGCGCACATCACGTTTGTCGCCGTGCGCTACAAATTAGCTGTTCTTAAATTGATAGACAAGCTCAATTGACAAGCCGCCAAATATACGCATGTCTTGCTCACTCGTTTCATCGCGGGCCACCGCCAACAAGCTTGCGGGTCACAAAATGGCCCGCGGGCCACGTGTTGAGAACCCCTGTAATAGGCGGCTATCAGACCCAGTGTTTCTGAATTACAAAGTGGTTGCAAAGAGAAAAATGTGCCGCTTTGATAATGCCCACCATTGAAATCCGACAATCTGCATAATATATGACTTGAAATGACAGACACATTGAAACAATGTGTCGTCGGAGACATCCGTCATGATAACGGTATCTAAACCAAGACGGCTTCCAGTAGTTGATAATGGTTAGGCAACGACACTTCGTCCCTGTACTTTGTAAGCATTCACTGTTCTACAATTCCTTTGAATATCGAAGAATTTTTTAAAATAACTTACGATAGATCACCTGATAGCAAGAATTTGTAACTTTTCCTGGTGATTCTTCATACATCTAAATTATAAATCTAAATTACACTAACTTAAGCAAAAGCGGACAGTCGGATTTCTATAGATAGTGTCACCAATGAATCAAAGAGCGAAAATTTTTAGATCTTATTTTTATTATTGTCATAGCATTTTGCATCCGGCGTATTTTTCTTTTAGTGGAAGAAGGATCGAAAGTAGAAAGATTTAGCATTGAATCTGATCTGCTGACAACATCTCCAGATAGGTTTATTGTCGTCAACAAATACAGGATTCCAGCTGGGATCGACCAGACTTATATAGACTCTGGTAAGTCATGATATCAATGTTGCCGAATCCAATAGCTCATTGTTTAAATAATTATCACACATGAATACCATAAAATTGGTCTAGCATCCATGTAATGGATTCTACGGTGTTTCCTAAAGTTGCTCGGAATTTGAGTTTCATATGTTGATTTCGTGAATGTAAATATAAATTCAATTTATCACGTTTTGCACGATCTTTGCAAGAAAATAACTATTTTCAAATAAATTGAAGGATTGCAATCATTATTGGATGAAAATGAGCCTGAGAAATGTTTTTGATATTGACATTGTTGATATTCCCATAGATGGAATGGAAGAAAAATACATCGTAAGACTTACCGGTACTACAGCCACCGCTACTCGATTTGTTCAAACCCATCAATACGGCATGATGGCCTACAGCAATAGAACTGAATTCATCTTCTGGAAGCAGGTAATTCGAAAGTTTCTTCAAATATTCGTTTTTGCAAGTGACTTTGTCTTTAAAATTCTTACATTTTACTATACGACGCAAAAATTGCTGAAATGTAACACTTGCAGCAGCGTCACAATCAATACAATACTTGGCATGAATATACATCTATATTGAATTGTCAATAGCATTTTGAATGATGTTTCGATTTGAGATACACGTACATGTATTTATAATTCTTTTTTACATTTTCGCGAATCAGTCTTAATTTCAGCTGTTGAGAGCAGCCTACATGTCCAAGCATTTGTTAAAGCAGGTTTTCAAGCAATAACATGAAGAAGATGAGGACAAAGCTCTGCTTCAGAATTATCATTAGAATTCAGCTCATGTGACATTATTTCAATATTAATGCTATTTTGTTTCAATCACACTATGTTTAATAAGAAATGTCCTTTAACTTTCACAACTAATTAAATTTGAGTTTGAAGACATTAGCTTTTCAGTCTCATTGCTGAGGCTGTTGAATTAGAATATTTGGAGCTATCACGAATTTCAGCATTGATTGAGACCAAGAATTGCAACAATTTTCAATTTTTCAGATTTGTTTTAAAACAGTAAGAATTCAAGTGTTTGATGGTCCTTTTCATAGACATCATGAAACTGTCATTAGCTATACAAACACATCAACATGGAGCTCCTGGACGCCGTGGACAATTACAACAGACATGGAACATAGGGAAAGACAGCGAATATGCTGCGGAACTCAGTTGTCAAGACCTCGATCTTGTTCAGGATCTGCCTTTGAGAGAGAACTTTTAGAAGATGCCAAACCGATGACAGGTGAGGGATTCAGTGCATTTTTCGTGATTAAAAAATACTTCATGAGCAAGGCCGCGAATTAAACATGCAGCTGCATCGATTCCAAGAGTACCTATTCCAATATGCGTTGATATGCATGAAGCACCGTGCATGGATTGCATTCATGTGAAAAGATTCACATTTTTCATCACTTGGGCCTACGTGAGATGATAATTATTTTGAATACCTTAACAGACTATAAAAACCATAGAAATTGATTGTTTATCTGAAATTGACTAGAATAGAAATTGACTCAAGGTCGCGGCACAACATGGGGAACTAAACTGTGAAAGCATAAGCTTGTAAGAATGAAATTGTATATATGGGCATTGTGGACAGCTAGGTTGGAAGATGGAACCGGCCAATCGGCGGTCGACGTGTTCAAAACGTGCAAGTCGGTGGCGGGCTTATGAATAGCCGGCCGGTCAGGAATGGGACGGTGGCTGGCGTCTCTCTGTACCGATTGGTTAAGGCCTTGATCGTCAGATATTATTTGGTCAATTTATGCCATTAGACATTATTGAATTTCCACATAGCATACATATCATACATATCATACATGATAGTTACCTATTACAATACAATATTATGCGATACAAGTATTCGCACTTTGATGAAATATTTTGTGCGATTAGCAGTAATACGTTTAATAGATGACTTATTTAGTACTTAACTGATGAGTTGCAGGCCTACTTTATGATTTATGATAATGTTAACTACATTTTCAAAGTCAATCAAACACAAGCAAATTGAAAACAGATAATCAAAATAGCATGTAATGACCCAAGCGGGCATTGATATAGTTACATAATTGATACAACAATGTTTATATCTGTACTGCATGCATCTTCATTCGGTTCTTTTAGAGATTTCGTTGTTATCTATTTCTATGATAAAAACACCACATCTCTGTAACAAGATGTTGTGGACTTCCGCCTGACCCCCTTGAAAGTCGCGATCAATGTCAACCTGTTGGACACCACTGCAAGCAGATTGTTGATCTGCATTTCATAGATTGTTGACTAGAATGGAAATTGACTCAATGTCGTGGTACAGTCGGGAGAAACTAAGCTGTGGTATGAAGACCAATGAAAAGTCTAGACTTACACATAGGACTGATTCTAGCCCAATGATACAGTCGTTGACAAGTGCATCTAACCTGTAAGTGAAGGAGCGTGCGATTTTTGTGCCACTATTGGATATTTAATGAATCTTAACTTTCATTCTAGAGAATTTATCATTATATATTTCTATCACTTCAAGATAGTGAACTTCCAATGGCAGGCGCTCTTCGGTGAATTTCACGGTATTGCGCGAAAAGCCTAAGAGATAAATTGCATTGTCTGCGTGCTTGGGTCTAGAGATGACTTGCTTCAACACTGAGGGTCACGGCTAGAACTAGTTTCGAGGGGTAAGAAGATCAATTTTCCATTGAACGTAATGCACATTCAAGCATGAATTCTGACGAACCTGAAGGTTACGACCCCATGAAACGTACACAGTTAATAAATTTAGATCGTGAAGAGTCGAGCGATGTGAATGATATTTCCACTTGACGAATTTATCATGTAAGAAAATGAAGTCGAAGATAAGTATTTTTCACTTCACATGCCTGTCTGTAGTCTAGCCGCTAGAGTTCGTGGGTTCTCTGATAAGAGCTGCTTCTGCAATACACGTGCTTGGCCAATGATACAAGCCAAAGAGAGGAGAATATCTATGTCAATTTCTATGGCTTGCTACCATTGCATAGAATTACTGGGATAGGATTATGTCCGCCTTAGACTATCCCACACGCAAATAAATCTATCTCTGTGGTCTCTGTATTGGATAGAGGATAGCTAAACGATGCTCTGGGAAGTAGAAAAGGAAACTATTTGATATTTGCCGGTTACGACTCACCTCAGGCAATTGATTTCCCTAAATGATAAATTGTCTCCCATTTGCACTTCGATCTCATGAACTCGCCGAAAATGATTACATTAATTGAATTAAAAAACCCCCATGTGTCTGAAAACAAAATAAACATTTCATGCCAAAGGCGATATTTCCGATGAAAATTTTAATAGTATTAGGATAACCAAAAAAGGCAAGGTCAAGCAGCTAAGATTTCGGCAACTTAGCAGAAAGGGAAAGTAGAAAGGGGTGTAAAAGAAATAATGAATTATTAAGCTGAAAATGATGGAATTCGCAGTTCATCATGAGGAAGTCAAAACACAAGACATTTGGCAATCACAAGACTGCAAGAAGATACAGATTATTATGAAAGACTGAATGTTCTAAATGGCATAGATTAGACTGAAGCGGAAGGTCTATAAAATGTCAACATCCGGTTTTTCTGTCTACAATTATGATTTTTACATTGAACTATAGAAGTAGACAATGGAAAAATGTTGCCACCTATTGTATATCTGCATTCTTTGCTTACAGGATGTAAACAACCAATTCATGATGTCACTTTTCGGCTGAATATGCTAAAGGAAAAGGAAAATGTTTTCATTGATAATTTTGGACAAGTGAATGGAATTTGTTTCTATGCGCTTTCCGGAAATAAAAGACGGGTAAATTCATATTTTCGAATTTGAATTTAATAGCAATAAACGTCAGTAATGAAGGTATGAAAATCAATCACTGTTAACTAGGGTTCGCAATATCGGTATTACCGTTGCCGGTTTAACCGGTGTTTCCTATTTTTCAGAAAACCGAAACTGATTTTATGATTTCCAAATGCCGGTATATTCCTGCTGTGTTTCTATTGTGTAATTTTGTTGAACAAATAATGCAAATGCAAATGAAAAGAGCTATCGAACCAAGAACACTCAAAAATCACTACATGTACATAGATCAATCGGCTATGCTACAATATCTTCACAACCCGTATCCATTCTCGACAAGAGCACTGTCATGAAGACATGCTGTATACAGAATACATGTATCGAATACTGAAAAGAGATTGAATTGTACCAAAGAAGAGGATACAAGCGAAGAAGACAATGAATATCTGGAAAAAACCAGTTTCAGAATCGTTGCACAAAATTGACGGTAATGATTTCAGTCCAGTTATCAAGTGAAATTTCATCTGAAGATCAGACTAGCAAGTTCGAATTTCTTCTTCAGTTATTACGCATGTCTTCTCAACATTCCATCGACTTCAGTAGAAGTGGAGAGTGTTTTCCACTATTGGCTTGGCTTCCCAAGCGGCTGTCATACAAAACACTAGATGCTTTGTGGCTCATTCGCTGAAACTTTCATCAGAAAGAAAATCTTCGTAATTAACGATTGTGATTACACCGTAAATCGCTCAATGCCAATCACATACGAAGGATGCATACCAAAATATTTATTTGGTATATTTCTGTATTCTCTTGGTATATATTTGTATGCTTTTCTTATGTTATTTCAAATGTGGTATACTTTACATACTAAAGCCATACCAGCACAATGTTAAAAGAATGCATAAATCATGTCCAAAGTATGTTGATTTAAGGCCTTTTGCCAATAAAGATCACACTAATGTTACTACTGTTTTGTAAGTAGTGAGATAATGACATTCAAGAGTCATACTTTCAATTCTGAATTCGATTTTAATACACGCATGTCTGGGGCATTTCATGAATAATCAATAAGTATTCAACCATCAACAATTATGCATTATGTAATTTTGAAATGAAGCATATTATCAATCCGAAATAGAAACACATTATAATTCATGAACGCAAAAATAGTTATGTTTGAGATATATAAGTCAACATGGTTGTACGAAAACTATCTTTTGAATGAATGGATGCTTATCAACTTTGTTCATGAAATGGAACTAACTAAACGTCCTGTTAATGATGCTAAATAGATGGCAACGACGACAATCTCATGGAGCACAAAATTCACAATAAATCTTATCTAGTTAAATATCACTCTATCAAAGAAAAAATATTCTGGTATTACCGAAGAAAGTTATTAGACAGTAGTATGTAATACATACATTTTTTGCTATGTGACTTATAGCTGTACATACGAAATGCATACCAGAGGCATACGAATGAGGATGAATTTGCTTCGGGTCTCGTATATAAAACATACCAGCAACTCGTATTTCAGTGTAAAACACCCAATCAGAGATAGAGTAGTTCGTATCGATACATACCAATCACATGCGAAAGTAAGTGAGATGTGGTATGAAAAACATAACAGATCTCTGTAAGCATGCGAGAATCTCGTATCAGATGTAATTTTCAAATTGCATGTGATTTTGGTATATGTTTGTATGTAATTTTCGTATCCAGCGATTTACAGTGTACTTCTAACTTAACGTGTTCAAATACTTGGTACATTCGCCACCTTCAACAAGATTTGTTCGATGAAAATATGTTATAGATAGCTTTTTGTGTTTCCATTTTAAAACCGACATTTTGCAAAAGTGGTCCGGTATTGCGATCCCTACTGTTAACTCGTAATGAATGAATGACAGGCTTCTTTATGCGACAGCTTAAGCTACACCATCGAACCTTGCAAAGCCTTCACCGTGTGACCTGTCTACATCCACTGAAACTATACACAGCCAAAATATATGAAAACTAACATCTAAACAGACAGATTATGCTAAATAAAGAAAGAACGAAATGACAGTGAATATGTGAGAAAAGTTTGGTGTTATACAAGGCAAGGTAGCAGCAACTCTCCGCCAACTTTGGCCAATAAAATACCAGGAATACATGTAGATATTGATATTCCAGCTTTTCTCGCTCTGCTTTTCAGTAGCGTTAAGGAAAATATGCATTAGACTTATGTTGCTCATGAGTACGGCGGTACATGTACATCAATCGAGCTATGTAGCAAATGTGCCTTGAATTGCAAGTGCGATGCATGTAGGCCTAACCATCGAATGGTACCTCATAATATAAAACCAAGTGCAGAAGACATGCCATTATCAAATCTGATTTTCCAATAATTCAAATGGATGCCTGTAATGCTGTATATCGAGAAAAAATGCGCTCGCTGTCGAGGTCTCCCATCGTGCAACGACTCTCATCGTCTGGAGAAACTGAATTTATTGCCACTACAGATATGTAGTAGATACTATGTATACTGAATTATGCACACCCAGAAGCTACCACGAGTTGTACCATATTCCTCTTCTTGATTGACAAAATCAAGGAAACAATGTAAACACAAAGTGACGTAGATCGAAGGTAAAAGATGCATTTGTTAGTCTTTTATCTCATTAAGTGAAAAATACTAAGTCTACAGCCATTGCTATTGGCATGGAATATCTTCTCAACATGTAATTGGGTTCATTTGTCTATAAAGATGAAAGCAGACCACGCAAGCGTCTACCAGTGAATATCTGCAAATACAAGATTTTATTTTCCTGTATACATCACAGTTCAGAGGCATGATGATGACAATACCACATGCGGATGTTGGGAAATAACCTGAAGATAAATATTTCTTGCCAAAATCTTAGCTCTTAACTCAGTACTTCTCAACTATGAGAAAAAGCATAGACGACTGCGATCCTTAGCGAGAACTTCATTCAACTTCCCAATGTATTTACAAGAGTTTTCTTTGATCCTGTCTTTCAAGAAGAGGAGTCGGATAGAACTCGGGATATGCGCGATTCGTAGTAGCATAAAGCAAGTTTGTACATGTAGTAGATAGAGTGTCGACCCAAAAAATCTCAGTGCATAGTGAAAAGTTTCATGCCAAAAGATTTAGTTTTTTTGCGGAGATCACGTTCCTGCGGTCTAAAAAATATTTGATTACTTTCAAAGAAACTAAATTTTTACAAATTATTCCTGTGTTTACAAGCGACGTGAACCCACTAAGTAGTATGAAACTTTAAGATATCACAAGGGAATGAACATTTACTAGCAGGTATCTTAATTGAGCGGAAATTAAGCTGATTATCATGGAAATTTTATTAACTGCATTATAATGCAAGTCCTTTGGAAAATTTATGATCTTATCTGCTGAGATTTCAGGTTTTTAATTCAATTTTCATCGGCATGATTTCATGATTCACTAAATTCATGCGTCATTTCTTGAATCTGTATAGTAATGTGGATCCATATACATCCTTTGATGTCAATATGATCATTGTATTTCATCATGTATTTTGATCTTTTAGTGGCAGGTTGCTTGTGATATGATTACGCTTAAGAAAATGCTCTTATTAATAAGACTTAAAGTAGCAACCCATCGCATAATTGCTTTTTCAACAAGCCTTTCCGCTCCAAGATTGTTATGACACGGAAGATTTGTAAAATACTATTATTCCTTCTATATTGCTATCATGATCGGTCAATTCCGTTAATTTCTCCAAAACTGTAAAAACTTTCATATCTCACATGTGGCACTGGGTCTCAACTCGAGTTCATTTAGTAAAAGCGAAACTGCATACACATTAGGGATTTAATTAATACTGAGCTCCATACTTAGTGACAGTAGTGATAGGGTGCACAGAACTTTTGATAGTCTCATATTCGGTCTTCTTCCCTGCAGAAAGTTGTGTTTTGGTTTGTTTTGGTTGTATCCGTCTTTTGCGGTTGTTTTGTTTTTGTTTTTACTATTACTATCAGTATTACTTATTATTACACATATCATTACTGTAGTGATTTTAGAATGCCAGCCGCATATAAGTTTATGCGGGGCCCCGCCCGCCTCGGCTTGAGCGTTCAGGTAGAGGGGCCGAAACGCGACCAGGCGGGTACCTGCTGACGACTGGCTATTGTTTTATTTGTTTTAACGTTATGTTTTTTTATCGCTAACTGCCCTAGTGTGATGAATGGACTGTGTCAGTTACTGGTCTCCATGGGGTTGACATGGTGATTACTAAGTGTCTATTTATATATAAGTTCCTAATCAATCGAGCCTGAAACTTTGACCAAGGAGATCACTTGTTAAGCGGCCTTGTACGATCTCGTACACTTAAGGGTGAAGTCCAGCCCGTATAGCGCTATGTTATGGACCCCCGGGAAGGTCCGCCCGGCACGCAATCAGACCCGTCAAATCTTTGTGCTTAAAGACCTTCATGCATTCATGCATTTGTCGAGGATCACAAGTCAAAGGACCATTAGGGGTAAGGTCCAGCCCCGGTATAGAAGCGCTGATTGAAAAATGGACTAGTGGGAAGGTCCTCACACCGATCTCGTCAAGTTTGGCTCTAAAATGTAGTCCTAGGATAGTCAGAAGTTTGACGCGCCTTGAACGTTTAATGTCTGCTGGTGGGAACGCACCACCTGTCCTCTTAAGGGCAAACCTTAAGTCTTACTAAATATAAGTTTATTAAAATTATGAAACATTTAGACGTCGTTATGGGAATGTCCCAACTTCAAGTGATGACCGCTGAACTCATTGTGTTTCGATCCTTGCTTTACCACAATGTCTGCACTTTTCTACATGTTTGTCAACTTTCCTCTTGAAATACGAGAACGGTATTAATCTCCGTTGATGTTGCAGTAGTTAGTAAATTTATGCTGCAATACAGCATTCTAAAGGTCCATTATGACAAGCAAGATAAGTGAGTTGCAGACTCACAGAGCTCTTCAAAATTATCACGATTGCTTTTTTGTACATGGATTTTGTACCAGCAATTTTTTTTCATTTCAGTTTGATTCCATGCAATCAATTTGCAAACAGCTTGGCTTGACTTTGTATTCCATGGTAAATCCAAGGATCACAAAAGGTGAGAATAACTGATTTGGTGAGCAACATGTAAAATGTGCACTAAGTTATTAATTCTCATCTATAACCGTTGTGCTTATCGTTTCTGCAGTAGTTTATGTAGCTGTCTTATAATTATGTTCATTTTATGATGAGTTTATTGCATAGTCGATTTGTGAATGATACTGCTTTTGTAGATTGCAGAGAAGTGCTGGGGACGGGTAATCATTCAGACAACTGATTTGAAATATTTCCCATAGAAACTCAATGGGGACATGCTTTTTTCAATCGATGGTCTTTATTTTTATTTGGAAACAGATGTCGTCGTTGCACATAAAATGATATGGGCAATATAGGCTACTATCACTCTGTTTGCAGCTAAGTACAATGTCCGTGTGAAAGGGAATTGTTGCTCCTCTCCTGGTAAATTGCATAAGTTACTTAAAAATGAACAGAAATGAGAAATAAAGAAGCAATGAAAAGTATTTGAATTCAACGATTTCATAAGTCACGTTTCCGCATAAGCTTCGATGATTTAAATAATTATTGTCAGTGAGTAGACCTTTTGGGTAAAGATAAATTTGGAAGTTCTGTGAATGCATTTCGTGTAATAAAAATGCATGCAAGGATGACGTGAGAATAAGTAAAAGAGTGCTGGGATAGGCAACTACATGCCTAAATACTACATGCATAAATAATCGATTTTCCTTTCTTTTAGAAGTTTCAATGGAACTGTTCAATGGCACCACTCCGATGATGTTTGGTTACACGACTGGATTTCTTAGAACTGATGATGGATTCTGGTGCTCGGCAGATGAGAAAGTAAAAGTTTTCATTCTATGACTATGTAGTCTAATGAAGTACAAACGTTGACCGTATCCTTTCCTGGTCCTTTCTTTTTTCAATTAATCACTGGCGGACTAACGCTTTCTGTGTACATTCTACTTAGAACATTCTAAATGTGTAATTCTACTTAGTTACATTCTAATAGAATCGAATCCTTGCCTTTAAATGAAGCTGTATTTCAAAAGATTTCCGGCAAGGACAGAGACTATGTAATCTAGACTCGTGATTCTTCTATGAAATTCTAGCGCTCAGTTAGTATTCAACATTGGTCAGAGACTCGAGTACTGTTTCAACTTTGCTAAACAAATGTGTGGTTAAAAACAGCAAACGTCGAAAATTGAATATGGTTTCATTCTTAAGAATGAGGAGCGCTCATCATAATTATATGATGAGTTAAGAGCGCATTGAGGACGAATTGGGTCAAAAATCATATTCATAATGCTCATTAGCTTAGTATGCTCATGGAAGGTACTTTCTTTGTGCATTTCTCCGTCAGCAGATAGCTTGTGTTCGCTGCAGTTATCTCTTATATCTGTGAATGAAACTACAAAATTAATACCTAATGTTTTGGTTCAAACATTGTTAATGAGCACTAAATAGTCATCTGATTTTTTTTGAAGTCATTGAACATGCGAGGAATGACAAAAGGTGTGTTTCAAAGGCAGATTCAGTTAATCATTCTGCCACGCTAACTTGAACGGGACGGCAGCATTGTCTGAAAGCATTATTTGATAATAACCCGAGAAAATCCACGCAATATGTTAATTGCACATCTTAAACGGGGAACTGCAGTAAAATTCTAAATGATGATTTTATTGCCAGATATGCTGCCAATCCTCGCAGCAACTTTCTCAAAATAAAGCTCGATGCGATATCAACATTTTCCGCATTGAAATTCGTTTGGAACTAGTGCATGTCTATAAATTCTTTTACTATTTGTAAATCCATTTTATTATTGCTTTTATCTATTTTGTATTTGTCAAAAAACGTGTCCTCCGTCTGTAAAATCCTCAGTTCTGAGCCGATTTTCATACTTTTTTCATCTTGACCTTTGGATCTCCTCTTTTCGATCATGAAGAATTCAAATCAACCTATCAAAGTTTTCTTCATGAAAAGATTAGCTGTAGACAGAAAAAGTACCAAAAAAGCCTGTCCCAAGCCTAGGTACTCTATCTTCGGGAGATAATTTCGGTGTGATCTACATAAATTATACATAAACCTATGTAGCATGTGAAGGCGCATGAACCGTAATTTTAATTAGACTATAATGTAGGATTGCATTTCCATGTACATTGATTTGGTTTTTTTTCTTCAATTTATTCTTTGTCCCTAAAAAATTGTCTTCCGACCGATTGGTTACTATTTTTTGTCCTCTGACTGATTCACATTTCTCAACTTAGAAATCATCTTTTTAATTTCTTTGTGCAACGAAATACATCGCTTATGTGTCTAGTTGTTGCAGTAGAAGGAAAACTCAACTATGAATAATCATTATTGAGAAACTGTTAATTTAAAAAAGTTACTTTATTCTTTCGACCAGACTTCTTTGATTTTTCTCAAAATGTCATCTTATTTTGCTGAGCCACATTTTTATCCGGATTGCATGAAAGCTCACGGAATTATCGAGAACCATGATATAATCATGCATGCGAAATTGTTTTGATAGGAAAATAGCTATCACTTTCAAAATCTCGTGTCTATCTAGCTGCGACCACAAAATGGTTAGTCATAAGACACCAGAAATAATTCGATATCTTGTACAAATATTATTTTGTGTAGTCGCCACTATGACTTTCGAGTTAAGCATGAAAAATTGACTGTGCATGCAAATTTTCAAACAAAACGAAGTAGCAAAGCTAGGACAAAAATAGCCCAAAATGTTGTTACATATAATGGATCAACCCATGTAGCCTATGTTTTGATAGTTTATCGCATAAAAGCATCTACATAGAAACAGTGTTGGGAATATGCTTGATTGCATTGGGATAGTTGGGTCAAATTGTATGTAAACTAGAAATGCATGTTATCTCAGTTATCTCAATAGATATTATCTAAATTATATCTTCAGCAGGATGTGCAACTAGATAAACAAAATTAATACCGTATTTCTTCGAATAATATCCGTGGCTGTTAAATGACTGCAAATTTCGGGTGTGGCTACTATCAAAACGTCCCATGATCAGTAACTTGACTGATGCGATGAGACGAAAATTTTGACTTGAAATTGATTTCCTTGTACACCTGCTGACCACTGGTAAATTATGTGCGTGCATAGAACTTGATTTTAGCGCTCATGGTTGCCTATTGATAACGCAAACGGAAATTCAGCGAAATTCGTGGTACACGAACAGAACGTTTAATTTTAGTGCAAAATGTTTAAACACTGTAATGCGTCGTCAGATGATAGGATCAAATATCTTGATGATAACTACACCTGTAAACATATAAGATCCTAAATTTATTCAAATATCCTGATTTCATTACCATGCATGCTTTCAATGCAATCACTTCCAATATGATGCGTGCAATATTCTAAATTTTTGAAGGTGGGCATCATGGATAGCAATAGAATGAAAAATAACAAAGTGACTTTTGAGATGATTAACTGGATAAATTTTCGCATCAAAATACTCAAAATGTAAAAACACGTGTGCTTTTCATGTAAAACTTTTATTGAAAATAATTCTGTCGAAGCATTAAAAGACATTTTGAGTATGCGCATTTTCATTGACGAAATATGCATTTGCAATTACATCAGGATAGTTTCTTAAATGAAGTAAATAATAAAAGAAACGTCGAACTAAAATACTGTCGAGAACATCGAAATCAATGATAACATCTTTCGAAGAAAAGGTCGCGTGCCGTGTGAACAAAACTACCACAACCGTATAAACACGTTTATTTTCAGATTTACACCCTCTCTGACTTTGTAAATGGAGAAGACGTTGAATATTACGGTCAAATTGGAATGATTCCTGGTATAAATGTAAACATGGTGACCAAAAATTACTTGCCAAATTGTCTGGCTATCAACTATCCTCCGATGGAAAAGGAGTTTGAAAGACATGGTCTAAGACATGCAGCAGTTGGTCTAACTGTCCGATATTGCAACAATGAAAGATTCATATGTCAAGGTAAGATGTCTCAGACACATCCCTGCATCAGTCAATGTAACATATAGAGAAGCTCACAATAAACTAGAAAAGCGATACTTCAGAAGTGGGACACAAACTTGAGAGATATTTGGATACTTGCATTGGAAATTTTGTTGATAAATAAAGTGAGATGTCACCTTGCGAAGCTTTACGCAAAGAATGAGTGATTGGGTAAAATTGGGTATTACAGACAACAAAATGGTTTCCGGGCTCTCACGGCTGTATTTCTTAGTGTTGATATAAACTATGATATCTAAATAATCTGTTCTTGGTAGGCTAGAATTTATGAGTTCATCGATATATTTTATGATTTTCGGTGAAAAGAAAGGTGTGTAAATTGCAATCATGGTCGGGTAATATCGACACTTTGTCGGGTAATATCAACAGACCCAAAAAGAAGCGTCAAATTTTACCAGGTGTAGTAAACTGATGATGTATTATATTGTTTGAAACCCAAGCTTGCAAATTTATTGCCGTTTTGGTTGTCTGAAAAGGCAAAATTTCACAGCTGAAAACAATTTAAACAGACGAATCTATCATCGTCAAAGACGAAGAAGAATTGCGCACATTTTTCATACATGTAACGCAAGCATGTAACTCAACGGAAAGCGATGAAATTTCATCTTTTCAGACAATGAAAGACAGCAGATGTGTAAAATTTCGTTTCATACAGTATGCAACATATCTAGTTTATTATATTTTGACATTTTATGACTCTTCTGTAGGGGACTGTCGATGTCACCGTGCAATGTGTCGATATTTTACGAATATCATTATAGGCCACACATTACTTTTCACCTAGAATCGCATGTCAAGCCGATGAATTAGTAAATTCGAGTAAGCAGGGATTATTTGGATGTCATAATTCATATAAATACTGAGAGAAACAACCGTGAGAGCCCTAAAACTGTTTTTTACTTTCGATATTACCCAAGATCTTCCACGCATGGTCTAAACAGACCAAATAATTCATAAAGCGATGCATTCAAATCTTGTGAAGGTAATGTTCTGATCAGTGTTTTTGAACGAACTGAGCGAGTGAGCGACCGAGCGGTATTTTTTCAAGTTTTTGATGAGCGGATGAGCGAGCGAAAAAAATATTCCGTGAGTGAAAATTGAGCGAGCGAGCGGTTGAGCGAGCGAAAGGATGATTTTGAGGAAATGAGCGATGAGCGAGCGAAAGGGCGAATATGAGCAAATGAGCGATGAGCGAGCGAAAGCGGAATTTCGATCCGCTCAAAAACACTGGTTCTGATTGATAATAAACAATAATGATTAAAAAAACCGGCTGTTTAGTCAGCATCTTGCTGAAAAAATGTTGCTGATCGGTACCTATTAACAGTGGTGTCGATATTACCCGGCATTTATGCAGAATTCGGCCACTCACTTCACATTTCGACATCTGTTAGGATGCGGCAATCAGAAGCGCTCCACCAAGCATCTGTCGTACCTTTAAGAACTAGCTACTTATTGGTGCAATTTACTGCACGCATGGAGGAGTTTTTGAAGTTTCAAAGTACTGCAGACAGATATTTGATAGTCTGGAAGCTTGTTTTCTCTTTTAATTGTGGGTCTGAGATATGTGATTGCTTTTGCTTCTGTTATTGTTGCGTCTCGTGTCTTAAGCCTTTCTCAATATGAATACGATCTCCCATCGTTCGGTTTACTAAGTAATTGACCTGTCGTCAGGAGATCTTTCATGCTTTGTCAAAACGTTGTTCGGTAGCCTCATATTATAGTTGATACCAAATAAAAACACGCAAAACTAGACGGGCCTTCGATGTCCCGCGCTTTCCATCGATCGATGGTGACCTTCACCGTTAACATCAACTTGCACGTTTGACAAATTTGTTCTTTCTTGTTGGTTTCAGATTTACTTCAAGAGCCCAATCATAATATTCTTCATCATCCGTATGAACCCGCCAAAGGTAAGTCATGAAAATGTGAATTTCTATGCGTCCATCTTCAAACAATTGGCCTAAACTCTCACATTCACATATTGATATAGAACAAAAATCATTTAATACATAAAAACTTTTCTGCCAAAAGGACGCACAAAACTATAAATATTAAAATGAAACACAAGGACATGCAAGATCGCTAATGTGTTATGCATCCAAATAAAACACATCAGAAGCCAAGAAGTGTCACCCAGCATGCATGTCAATTGAAAAAAGGAATTATTAGAAAGGCAAAAATCAATCTTATGCGGCATGCAGATGACATATTGCTGATGAGCGAGAATAGCTCATTCATCAGCAATTTAGAATTCGTTTGACTTTGAATGATAAATGAAGAATAAATGACTTCGAAACGACTTGTGGTATTCTTCCTTTACAAAATTAATAAATTCGTTACAAAATTTATGCTAAAAATGGTCCTGGGTTTATAATAAAGCTAAAATCATGACTCATAATGTTGGTACTCAGAGATAGATAGAATTAACATTGGACTTTATGAAAAAATGACATCCACAGAAGTACGTGTCAAACATAAGTATCGGAATGTGGATTTCAAAAAGTAGCAAATTTCATTTGGAACACAATTGACGGCAAAAGGAACGCAAGCCTCTTATCCTGCAGTTTGACAACTTAAAGATTTTGGGCAAGATACTAGAACGATTTAGAAAAATATGCAGGTAGAACTATAAAATATTAAGTTGCATCCTCTGTTGAAAAATGTTAGCACACATGAATAGCTGCCATTTCATTCAATATCAGGAATAATCTGTAGGCTAAGTTCACATCTCTCAACATCGACACAACTCTCTATTTAAAGTTGCAGCCATGCCCGGTTAAATTTGAGATTGGCAATTAGCAAGTTAGTGAAATTTTATTTATTACTGCAGGCGCACTAACTTAGGCAATTTGCTAGTAGTGTGTTTAAAGTGAATCTAATGAATGCCCGTTGAAATTTCACTAACTTGTTGATTGCCAATCTCGAGATGCTAAAAGTCGGAAAAGCAGCTGGCATGATGAGGCTTGCATGTGAATCATGCCAATACACTGACATATGGACGACTGCCATTTCGGGTCAACTGAGTCAATTACCTTTTGAGTCAATCGATCATGGATGTCTGATGTGGATCCATCAGTATATGCGAACATTAACAATTATTTTGAACATCTTGCTTCATATCTTTTTTCTTAGGAAGAATTATAATCTTTATTAATTCGATGTCCTGAAATTCTCGTGAGAATGTTTCAAAAGTTAATAAATGTCTGCTTTAGAAATGTCCAGGGTACGGGTTGTGAAGCGTGATCCAATTATGTGCATATTGGGTACTGTGTAGAGTTTAATTCCGGTGACATTCACCGGAACCACGTGAGACACCATAGCTACCACAAACATCAAAACGAGTACAGTTACAAACAGGACAAATTCGAGGGGCACTGCGAGAATTATGTAGGACTTATAAACTTCAGCATTCCGTCATATAGTCCTGAAGCTGGTGTGATGAGAGATGAGGCGCATCACATTCCGATTTCTGCTTTAGTAATTGAGTCCTTTATTTAGCAAATTCCTCTGAAACCACTACTGACTAAAAAGACCAACCTCGATAGAATGTTGAGGGCGAAAGATAAGATCAAGAGTAGGTGACCGCCTCGCTGAATATGTTTGTGTTTTCAAAGCAGAACTTCATCTGAGCGATAGCTATATATACTTAGGCCTATGAAACGGTGATCTGTGAGTATCCTCTTTGTCATAGTTGGTGAAGTTCCTGTTCATTAGCATGCTCTTTTCTATTTCGACAATATTTATAAAGAAAATATTCCATTCAATGTAATTTTTTTGTCTAATGCTTCAATTTACATGACAATTGCGCATTCAATACCTGCGCAATTGATAGCGGAGCATGTCAGTCAGGGCACTAATAGCAAATACCAACGAATTCTGATGCATTGTTTCCTTCACTAGAAGTATCGGTGCAGAAACCAGAATCGGCTCTTTGAAATTCGGGATTATGTAAAGCCATAGAAGCAAGTCATTTTACTCAGAGAAAGCGATCAAGAGTCACAAGCATACATTTGTGAGAATTATAATTACGAATCTACTAGCATTAAGTTAATCGGCTGCTCAAGAATCTTCACCAACCGCACGAGAAATATTCACTCTGCGATAACGTTTTATCGAGGCGAAACTTTTTATTAACTCTGCACCAGACATTAGGAGCGTGTTCTAAAGACAATAATTAATGTTAATGAAGCAATCAGAAGTGATCATTACTAATATATGTATTGTCAAAATTAGTGATATCATGATATTCGCATCATCAAATATCTATCTCTATAGCATTGTAGAAAGAACTTAGTAGAAAATTGATATTTCGTTCGATCATACTTGAAACATGATGTTTCAATCTCTAGCAATAATAACCGAACTTATAAAGAAAGATTTAGATAGCATTTTGATAGATTAATTTTATTTCCTTTTATGTTTCAATCAATAGTGTAAAAGTCATATGATGAGCAGCACTAGAATTTCTATATTCTTTCAGGGTGCCAAAGTGATAGACTCGGCCACACGTACAAAGGAAATATCTCTAGATCTTCTTCGGGAATGCTATGCTTGCCATGGAGAAATGTGACTAAATACTCCATTCACACCTCTCAGAGAAAAGGCTACAATGAAGCAAACGACGAAATGCTGCATCTAGTATTCATTCCTCCCCGGATGAAGGGGATACAATGGAAGACAGGTAATGCCACTATCTCCACCGTAGAAATCCAATTTTTCGCTTTAAAATCAGAAGTTTGAGAGCTATATGGTCCTAGTGGAAATCTGCTTCGTGGTGATGGTATATTCAATTATCGAAGTGATTTTTCAAAATTGGAAACATTTTTGCAACTTTTTATTAACCGCAAAATTCTGCTGCATGGTTAAAATTGTCATAAAGCATGATATTTTTGTCCAGCGTACCCTTCACTATTTTGACAAAGTTCAAGTTGACCAGCCACATATATTAATATGCGTATGAACATAGAAAATTACATGTTTTGCTGCCAGCATTTTTTCAAAACCCGACATATCCGTATTTTGACATATCAAGCGGGATATCCTGTCAGGTTTTTGCAAAACTTAATATTAACTATTCAAATATCCCTGCCATCAATTTTTGATGCATCTTTAACCGCAATTTAAGGCACATGAGATCAGACAAATGATTAGAAATTCAATTTTTGTATCTAAATATTCTCGAAGTTGCAGAAATAGCGAGATGTGCAGCAAGTTATAGTAAGTGATGATTTAATCTATTATCGGCTGTTAAATGCTTCAATTCTTGGCGGAGAAGCAAAATTTTCCAATTCTACATGTATAGTCACTACTATTGATTGGAAAATTTATCCGTTAATGTTTTTCTTATCAAAGGGAAAATTTTACCAGAATTCTTTATTTTCCTTGTCAAAATAATAGTGATGCACTGCACTTAATTTGCATTAAGGCTCGTACATTTCTATGAAACATTAATGTCAGGATGTGGATAATTGTTTTCTTATTTCATAATGAGAGAGATTTCATAATCAAGAGAGTACTGACCTTTACCCGAGCAAGTGATGTCTAGACGCCATAACGACAGTTGCTATGACTACGGGAGTCACATTTATCTAAGCCTCAATCGACTACAGATTTTCGATTTTCCCGAGAATGCAACTAACTTTGAAGTGATGATAAGTGACTCCATTTATGAAATCTTTATCAGAAGCGTTGGATCGGGTGATTATAACAATATTTAATACAATAGAATGCAATCTTTCGGACATCTAGCGTTTTAAAAAAAACGAGGCCACCTTTATCTAAGCACTGATTTTCTATAGTACTGTACGATATCTATAGATACACGACAATCACACGATTCCAGCTTGAATTGATCATCCACCCATGAAGTCTACTTCGTAGGCGTGTTTAACCCTTTGAGGTTTAATGGCATATTTTTATACCTCCAAATATCTCGCATCAGAAGGAATCCTTCGGATAGCTATGTCGCATTTTGGAAAAAAGAAACCTTTAAAGCTCAATTCCACCGCATTGAAATCGCATTGGCCTAAGCGCTGTGAACTTCTCATAGAGATAAACTGAGGCATCATGATTCTGATCGTAACTTCATTTCACCAGAAATGGATATGTCATGTTTTGAAAATCACTCTTCAGAATAGTGAGCTAGGTCAATACGCTAGCACTTACGAATCCTCAAATGAGTAAAACATGCAATAGTTGTGGCTTGTGCATGTTGAAACACACAATGCAATCAATAGTTTCAAAATGATTTTGCTCTAAAGAGAAATGTGAATAATAATAATAATAAGCAAGGCGAGCGAGTGGCACAGTGGTTTAAGTGTCTGCCTGTGGTCTGGATGGCCCAGGTTCGACTCCTTGCGCAGTCAACCTTATTAATAATACTTTCGACCGGGTGTTTGGCAAGCACCTGTAATCCAGCTACTTGGAGGTCATTAAAGTGGAATAGAACCTTAATAACTATGTTCTAAAATCATCTATAACCTTACAGCCGACCGGGTGTGTGGCGAACACCTGTAATCTAGCTACATGGAGGTCGCAAGTGGATTAGACATTGGCTGATCATTGACCAGACTGCAGACGCTCGAATCACAAACTCGGCAGGGAAAAGCGGTTTCCTCCATAATCTCGTCCTCGCCCAACACCCATGCATAACATATGGAGCATATTAATAATACCGATTCCATACCGGAACAGGCGTCGCCCGGGTTAACAAAGCCTGCGTTGGACATTGGTGTCCCAGGATGTTCAAGCAGAAGGGCTACTGGACATGATATACCAGCAAGCAATATTCGTAGACAACGGAAATGGACAAAAGATGATAAAATCAGTGTCATGGAGTGCTACTTCGCAAGTCAACCGGATGTGAGAGGCTACAGGAGGAGAATGTTCGGGGTATGGCAACAAAGTAATCCCGGTTCTACAATTACAGAGCAAGGTCTGTTGAATCAAAAGCGATCCATTGAGAAGAATAAGTTGCTCACAGACATAGAAATAACGGGTATAGAAAGAAGAAAGGATGGCAACAATACAAACAATACAAGTGATAACGAAGAAATAGAACAACAAGTAGACAGCATTGATGAACATGATAGCGAAATGCAACCTAGTCAAGAGCAATTTGTACATGCAAATGAATCAAGTACTGAGCAACGTACCGAAAATGACGCAGGGATCAGAGATAAGATAATCCAATATATGGAGAAGTATGCAAGCATTGTCATGAGACCTGCCATCCGAAAAATTAAGAACAATAAGGAATTCCGACAAACAATTAAACAAGCTAATGCAATAGTCCAAACAATACAAACGAACGGGTTAAATCAACTGAACAATCCGATGTATGTATCCGCCAAAGTAATCGAAGAGCTCCTCGTGGAAGAGACACACAGCAATGTTACCACAATACCAAAGCGGAAGATACGATTGACAAAGAAAATCAATAATCTTAGAATTGATGTCAATCGACTGACGGCAGCAAAAACTTCAAATGGAAGACTTCCATTCTACCTATACAATGGATATCACCTTGAATCTCGAAGCTTTAGCACTGCAATATAAGACGCCAAGCAACGCCTAATTGCCATTAGTCATCGGTTGCAGCGATATGAAGCCAGGTACGAACAATACCGAATCAATAAATTGTTCCAGAGTGATCCGAGAAATGTGTTTGGTTTATGGAAGAATAGAAGTGTCGATACACACCGTCCTGATTTCACTGACACAAAGCAATTCTGGCAAGATCTGTGGAGTGAATCAGTCGACTACAATACGAATGCCACGTGGTTAAATGATGTCGTCCAAACTAACAATCAATTACCGAACAAGCAGATATTGTGATCACTAAAGAAGATATAAAGAAGAGAATAACAAAGATGGCAAATTGGCGAGCCCCTGGACCTGACAGATTACAAGTGTTCTGGTTGAAGCATCTGACGTCATTACATGAAAGGCTGTCAAAAGAATTCAACGTCATCATAGGGCAACCACAAACTATGCCCGAGTGGTTAGTAAAAGGACGTACAGTGCTAATTGTTAAAGATATAGACAAGCAACCGACGCCTGATAATTTCAGACCAATAACGTGCTTGCCAACAACATGGAAGCTCTTCTCCGGTACAATAGCAAATTAGATCCTGACCCATGTCATCCAAAATAATATACTCTGTAATGAACAAAAAGGAATTCGACCTGAAAGAAGGGGTGCAAAAGAGCAATTGGCTATTGACCGAAGCGTGACAAGAGACAACAAAAGAAGGCATTCAAACCTAGCAATGGCATGGATAGACTACCAAAAAGCGCATGATTCTGTACCGCATTCATGGATTATGAAATGTCTAGAAATGTACAAAATCAACACCACACTGAGAAACATGATTCAAGCATCGATTAAACTTTGGACAACTACACTTACGTTCGATAAACAGGATATCGGTGAAGTTAGGATAAGAAGAGGGATATTTCAAGGTGACGCTTTATCACCACTACTCTTATGCCTAGCACTAAACCCACTAAGTGAAGTTCTCAAGAAAGTCGGTAACGAATATACTCTTGCAAATGGCAGTAAGATCAATCACCTGCTTTACGTGGATGATTTGAACTTGTATAGCAAGAAAGAAGCAGAAATCAACAGTCTCATCCATACAAGACATTCAGCAATGACATTAAAATGAAATTTGGGTTTCAAAAATGTGCAAGGCTGATTATCAATAGAGGTAAAGTCAAAGATGCCCAAGGCTTGCAAATTGAAGAAGGAATTGTACACGATACTAGCAAAGATGGCTATAAGTACCTCGGCATACCACAGCACAGAAGCAATATGGAACACGAAGCCAAAGAAAAAGCCAAGAAAGAATACAAAAAGCGACTAAGACAAATCCTGCAATCGAGATTGAATGCAAAGTGTAAGATAGACGCAATCAATATCTACGCAATTCCTGTGATAAGTTACACAGGAGGAATCGTGAAGTGGACTGTCCAAGAAATGGAAGAACTAAATCGCAAAACTAGAAAGATGATAAATATGTACAAAGGCTTACATCCAAAATCTGATGTCGACCGCCTATATCTACCCCGAAGATTGGGTGGTAGAGGACTTAAGAACATCCGCGACGTGCTTGAGGGTGAAGACAGGAGCTTCAACCAATACATCTGGAATAACACTAATGATCCACTGCTGGCGGTGGTGAAAGCAGATGACGTGTATAGGCGAAAACCTGAAAGATTCCAGGAATGGAAAACAAAGAAAATTGAGATTCGACAAAGGACTTGGCATGAGAAACCTCTACATGGACAGTATCCGAGGCAGACCAAAAATGTGACGACGAAAGATACTCACTACAGATGGCTCAAAGAGGTGAAGCTAAAAATTGAAACAGAAGCACTGCTAACAGCCGCACAAGATCAGGCCCTAAACACAAAAGCACACAAAACATACATCACGAAAACAAGTACTGATCCCAAATGCAGACTATGCAAAGCAGGAGATGAAACGGTCTCTCATATCCTAACCGGTTGCTCGAAACTAGCAGGAACGGAGTATCTTCGCAGACACAATGACGTTGCTAGATCGATTCACAAAGCAATTTTCAAGGAGAAAGGAATCAGAGTTGAGGAACAATATTGAAAACATGAGCCTGAAACAGTGATAGAGACAAACAACACTAAGATCCTGTGGGACTTCGAGACACGCACGGATCACTACATTCAAGCAAGAAGACCGGACATCATAGTGGTAGATAAGACCCAGAAGAAGACGCTCATTATAGACATCGCAGTTCCTGATGACCGAAATATACAAGAGAAGGAGAAAGAAAAGATTACAAAGTACCAAGATCTGAAGTTAGAAATAAAGAAGCTGTGGAACACAGATGCCAAAGTCGTGCCGATAATCGTCGGCTCATTAAGTGCCCATACACCAAGGTTAAAGACATATCTAGACATGGTCCCCGGTAACCACCACATACCAGACTTGTTAAAATCATCACTCCTTGGTAGTGCCCATATATTACGTCGCACCCTTGATCTCCCTGAGGCTTGGTAAGTCTCCGAGAACATGGGTTCATACCGATCTGAATGCATGAGATCGTGACTAAACAAAAAAATTATAATAAATCTTTATTGTCAAATACAAAGGGCGGTACTGACATGTTATGCGTGGACGGCAAATTTCACAAAGCTGTTATTATACAGAGCTGAACGTCTATAAAACGTTTGCAAAACTCGCTTGTGCCTGACATTGCGCTGTACATTTCTAAATTGAAAAAACACGGACAATGTATGTTTCGACTTATGGCATGAGACTTTCTTAATTAGTTTGATACAACTTCTGTCAAGTCGACTACGAAGACATTTGGTACTTTTAATATTGGCCTATTTCTGAGCAACACGATCTAGACATTCAAGTTTCAGGAAATAGTTTTTAGGAAGGTCACAAATCACAGGCCAGCAGAATGAAATATGGCTATATTTGGAAGTAGGCTTTCCAAATAACAGCACCATTGTTGCAGTTGCTTCTCAAACGCTTCACCAACGACATCGCACGGCAACACCTACTGTACAACAGACGAAAGTGGACATTCCACTTCGCATCCTTGGAAAAATGAACACCCAGAACTTTCAAACACTCAACATCATCAACCGGAGTGTTGTCAATGCAAACAGAAGAACTCATCACACCACAGCTTTTGCGAGACACAGTCATGGATTTAGCTTTATCGACATTTTTGCAAAGTTGTTTATCAGCAGTCCATTCGCAGAAAGCATCAACATCATTCTGGAAACTATCAGGCACACTCTCATCACACAAATGAATCAGCGTCACATCATCCGCATAGGCAACAACCTTCTTTTGGGAAATGATTGGGAGATCGTACATCAAAATGACAAAGAGAAGAGGTCCCAAAACGGAACCTTGTGGAACACCGCTGGTGATCTTCTTCCATGGAGTGATAACATCTTGGGCAGCAACACGCTGCATACGGTTTGACAGAAAGCTCTGGATGCACTGAAGTGCAATCCGACTTCAGCCAAAGTTGTTCTTCAGTGTGTTTGAGAAGCATACTATGACTGACCAAGTCAAAGGCCTTACGGATATCGACAGCCAGGATCCTCACATAATGAGAAGATTTCTCAGAGTTATGTTGGAGGATGGTCAGTCTGATGGCAAGCAAGGCATTAGTGCACCCACCAAATCTGTTTGGGATGAAGCCGAACTGCCGGAAATCAAGGGGATGGCATAAGGAGGGAAGAAGTATCTTATCTCTAATCAGACGTTCGAGCGCTTTGCTTAAAAAGGGAAGAATGGAGATTGGACGGAAGTCATCTTTGCCTTTTGGGAGAGGAGTGATGTTGGCTGACTTCCAAAGGTCATGGAAAACACCGGATTGAAGGCAGCAGTTATAAATGACTGTGAGTGGAGTGATCAATTGGTCAATAAAAGATCGGAAAAGTAACCTGGCAACCCATCAGGACCGATCGAGTTTGACTTGGTTTTCAGGATCATAGCCATGACCTCCATCTCATGGATGATGGGATTATCAACCGTGGAAGTGTTCGACATGGATTCACGGGAGCTATCAGCCAACGTAGAGACTGAAAAAATCGAGAAGAATTTGTCATTCAGGTGATGGGCAGTTGATTCATCAATGATCGCTTTCGATCTGCAATCCTTCACCTGTGAGTTTATGGTTTTCCACAAGTCAGTGTTGGATGAGGCATTCGCATTACCATAATGCTTATTTTTTGCTTTTGAAACCGCAACTAAATACTTTTCTCTTATAGACTGGTATTTGACATAGTTCCCTCTACACAGAGCCTTATCACGACTATCAACAAGACTTTTCAAAGCAGCAGTCATCCAGGGGGGCTCAGATCTCCTCATACGCACAGTCTTTTCACTCGTATAAGTCAAGTACACAAATAGCAAAAAGTTCTGGAAATCATCAACTACATCATTCACGTCATCAAAATAGAGACAACATTCATCCCAATCAACAGACGACAAGTATTGCTTACACGAAGCGAAAGAAGAGGATGTAAAAGAGCGAACCTTACACTTGACATTTGAATGACTCATACGTTTACGTTTGACAGAATGAACAAAAATGCCATGGTGGTCCGAGCGACCCAACGGAGCAATACATTTTGGAGTATCATAAAGTGCAGGCTGGTTGGAGGCTGCAATGTCTAACACGTTCTTTCCTCTGGTTGAGGTGGTCACAAGCTGGCAAAAATCGTTGATTTCGAAAAAGTCATCTAAATGATGTCTGAGGTCATTAACATCACCAGTAATAATGAAATGTCGAGTAGAGGAGTTATCGATGAGAGTTTGAACATGATCGAGAACAGACGAATGGGCAGATACCGTACCCCAGTATGGATGATAAATAGCACAGATCGTTTCATCAACTTCGTCAACTTTCAAGCACATGACATTAGACTTAACATCTAGCAGAGACTTGTCATTAAGCACAGTAACACTATGATAAGATTTGACGTAAACCGTAATGCCTCCACCATTGAAATAATCCCGCAATAATTGAATAATCCCGAAGCTTTACAATGCACCCTGTGAAGAACGTTCAGAGGTGAGTGCACATCAGTATATTGTTCAGCACGTCAGACTCCATCTTAATCATTGATATCAAATTTTTCTTTTATTATTGATACTACTTTTGATGCTACTTTTCATTGATAGGAAAACATCGGCATTAGGGCACCATTGTATCAAATGCGTTTTTCAATTTGTTTTTCAAATCAATATTTCGATTTTTCCTAGTAGCTCTACAGCATTTTTCAAATCATGACTGAATGGATAATCCATTTGTATTTGTATTTCATCATATTGGTACTCAATTCGCTCTTAATAGGCATTTCAGCATTTCTGTGAGTTCAAGTCCGGTAATTTTCGTGCACATTCATTTAGTAGTCAGGTTGTAACTCATGATTTACAGTGTAGGCTATAGTTGAACTTCATTTTACTCACCGATGCGTTATTTTCGAAGAGGAAGCATAGCACTGCCTTCAAAAACATGCTTTCATTCTCATATATTCGTTCTTTGTACATTGTCCTCTTAAAATATTCGAAGAAAGACCCTATTCAATGCGTAAACGCAAAGGTCAATCACAGAACCATTTAAGAGGCCAGCTATTCATAGATGCATATATTTAAGTCTCTCAATCTAATAACAGACCACCAACGGTACTTTGCTTTGGTGCAGTGACGCATCCTTATCCCACTGATAAATCGAGAAGTCCATGACTTGAATTCTGCCACTTTTTGCATACTTTGAATATTTCCGATAAGTAGTACCCATGATGCTGCATGGTATTCAATAAATCGTATACTCATTATACCATAGACATTGGAAAAAGACAGAAATCCAAATATTTGAAAAATGTTTCTAATTTACTGCAATATATCCGCTTTGATATCAAGACACCCTTTCATCATCCATCTTGCAAAGTCTATGCTGAATATCATCACTGCATCAACCGCGATTTTTTCGTCTAGAGCACGCAGGAGGTGCAGCCCTTTTCACGATCGTGTGACAAATAAGCAGGGAAGTTTTTTCACCAATGTGTCCATTATACGGAGCTTTTACTAAACTTTTTTAAGTTGCAAGGTTTCTGAAAATTTCATAATTTTCTGTGAAAAATTCGCTGATTTATAAGTTTGATGTTCTTCCTGAATTGAATTATGCATATTTGGATGGAATTTTGTGCTTCACATGGCTATGTGGGGAAACATGCCCAACTGGAAACATCGTCATATCTTTGGTTGGGTCGATTATTACAAAGACAACAAATAATAAAGTAAAATGTGATATAGGCATAACCATACAGCTAAAAATAATAAAATAGAAGTCACGTGAAGATATTCGCTTTTTGCCTCCGAACTGTAGCTGCTGCATCAAAGAAAAAAATTCAGAGTAAAATATGCCCGCAATCATTTCAGTAACAGCTAACGGTTTCGTCAACGACTTTGAATGAAGATCTGTAGATGAATTTTTAAATAATGGTTCGCAAAATTTACGTCACATAAAACATGTTGCACTCACGTGCTCTCATAATGCTACAATTCCTTCCATTGACCAGGCAATTCTGAAATGAATGTTGTCAATGATAGTCGTAAGCCAAATTAGAATGACCAGCCGACGGGTCCGTCGGTCTTCAAAATTTGTGGCCGGTGTCGGACCTGCGGCCGGCGGCTGCTTTCACCCCTGGAGATTACAACAAAAATAGGCTGCAACCTATCGTGAACCCTTTCAAACACAGTTTCATCTCTTCTCGTGAGAGCAGCATTATGACACTGGAGAGATTAAACCATGATAGACACCCGAAGACAAGGAAAGGCTTCAAAATATGCAAAGCTCAATGAATTATTCATCCCACGCACTTTTCGATCAACAATTTCAGAGATAAATCAATTGTCATGTGCTAGAATCCAGGGTGTGGGAGCCGAGCCGACAGGAAATACCACGGCTCCGGCTTGAAGCTGTAATATGTATTAAGAATTCAGCCACTTTGCGAGATAAAGTAATATTTGAAATGTAGCTGAAACGCATACAAGTGATTCATCATTGTAGATTATCGTTGAAGACCTCCCAAAACCTGATGGACCTCTCTCCTGTCAATACCTATCCAGCTGCGAATCATTTATTTGGATTTTAAAGGAGATCGCGGACTTCCTTCACATTGTGTTCAAGCCGAAAACGCAGCAGTCGGGCGAAACGCTCTTGTCGAAAACATGCACATGCATTATCGCCTCAAATGAAGTGTACTTATTATTAAAGCACATTATTGATTCTTTATTATTATTATTATTCCCTAAAAAATGTATGGTTATTTTATAGGTGTCTCATTCTCAATGAAATACTTTTATGAAGTATTAAAATGCTTTTAAAGAAGTAATTATTTTGATTTAAAATTACTTTTGGTTCAATATAGAAACCTCTCTCTCGACCGACAGCGACAGCGACTACAGGGAACGAGGCTGAAAATTGCCCTTTCAGATAATGCAATGCACCCTATTCATGGCTGCTACGATTCTTCGCGTCTGCCGAGTTCTACCCGCTTCCTGTTCTTATCAGACACAGTAAAAAAAAGTGCACATGCATGTCCAACAGCGTGCGGATTGAATCTTTTGAAAACCATTTCACTGGCGAAAACACCTCTATGTGTCTGAGTAAAAAAATACCTCTTTTTAATCAATATGCTTTACAATATTTGTTCTCGCTTCTGATTAAACGCGAAGAGCAGTGGTGATAGGGAATAAAAGGATTATCAAAGACTTCTAACAGCCCCATATACCAGCAGAACATTTTCATGGTTCCTTCTGCGACTCATGCTTCATAAGATAAGTTTTAAGTGTGAAGCACTGGCTTACTAGTAGTCACATTAGTCATAATTTTTTATCATGGTAGTCATTTTTTATCGTGCATGTGTTTATGCCTCCGATCAGTGATATGTACGAAAATATATTGAAAGACTTAATAAGTTTCAGCTAAAACTTAATCGAAAGGCTGTGTTTTACGACAAAATGACGATTTGATAAATCTAAATGTGTTTCGCTTCTGAACAGTATGAACTGCATAACCTATAGATGGTTCTACACGTAATACACATAGAGATTGTTCCCACTTAATCACAGGAAACACAGACAAATGTCATTTTACCGAAAGCCTCAGTTTGCATCCCCCATTGGATTTACATGTTCTTTCTCTGATCTTTTCTGACAAGGAGAGGTACCAGGTTTACCTCGACAGATGTGCAGTTGCGAAGTAGCCATCAAGTGAACATCATTCTGTGAAAGTCTCTTGTTCGGGGGCCCGACAATATGTCGAAGGGTCTTGGGTCAGAGTCGGGCCTGGAGCCGTGGTAGAGAGTCGGAGCCGGAACCGTGGAAGCTGGACCATTGTTCGGAAACCCTGCTAGGAAGACAGTTTTCTACCGACTTGCAACAGTTTGAATTTTTGTCAAGAAGACTGATCAATAAAGTCAGTGATTTGAGAATGACCAACGGAATAGGCTCCAAAGGCGCGTCAGCACCATAAAAGGTTGTCGTAACATCTCATGAATTGAAAAGAGAATCCATATTAATTCCCAAGCTATTAAGTTCCCAAGTGTAATTTAGGTATGATGCAATGTGGAGAAAGGAAGGCAACAACGTATCCCGCAATGATGATATCTGCATCTATGCATGTGAAAGATACTTTATTTAAGAAATCTCGGTTAGGGTATATCTGCATATGTATTATTCGTAGCACTGCTGCCTGCTATTTTCCTACATTGCTGCCCCAGTCCATTTCAATTAATCTCAATAGTATTAACATAGATTTTTCGGCAACAATGTAGCATACGCGCCCTCAAATGTCCTACATTGTTGCTATGTAGTATCATTGCGGTCTGATTTCTCGGACAGCAACGTAGTATTAGTCATCTAAATTCGACGGAAATAATGATGAAGTTGAGGGGCGTTAGCCGTCGAGGCTTTCTGTCTTTATTTCTCAAGAATTTACATAACTACTACCATTATGCATTCGTTTTGCAATATGTCTATTATATCACTATATATCACTATTAATACCGACTTTTTTTTAAATCTAGATATCCGGCCGAGCTTTGAAAGTTATGGATCAGTTCATAAATCTACTTGCTATCAACGATGCAGGAATATCACTCTTGTAAACCACGATAACGTCCCCGGGGGACTTATTAGCGGATTATCAGATGAAGATCTTGGCCTCGTGACAGCTGAATCAAATGAAAGATATTTCATAGAATAAAGCAATCAGTTTAAAATTGACTTGGAGAAAGATGACTGACTTGCAGATAGAACTGCAAAACTTAACAGAAGATCAGAAAGGTTAGAGTACTTAAGCTCGATAGAGCAATGTGCAATTACTACACTGTAAAACAAAGTCTGTAAAAAAACAGGCCCGGGTCCTGGAAACAAAATTGCGGACCCGCCACATGTATTTTACTGGAGGGATCCGGATCCGTTTTCAGGTATAACGTAGTATAGCACGTAATAACACATCAGTCAGTTTGTTGACGGATGCTCTGTAAGTTTACAGGCTAAACCGTGTTATAGTACTATAATAGAGTCCGTTAGGTGACGGCAAGTATGGTTGATTAACGTACTACTCTTGGTGTTTTTGCGGAGACTAATCTATTCTTTTACGTACTCTCTCTCTCTCTATCATACTGTCTCTGTGAATATAATACTCTCTCATACAAAAGTAAGTGCAATAACAGCACTTGTCCGTAGAATTACTTCATCATCTCGTTTTACTACGAACTATAGCCATTTCTTTAACATTCGAAATTATGTATTTTGACGACTTTTTCTGTAATTTTATGCAATTTTACGTGAACATTAGCAGTACTCGTTATTTTACAAACTTAGCTATTTTATATTACAGACATTTTTTACAGACATTTACAGACGTTTTATAGATTTGACTGGTCAAGATCAACACTTGCCATTTCAAGATTGAAAATGCCGAATAAAGTTGCATTATGTTGTTCCTCTTGCAACATTGCCGTTTCAAGTTCGTTATTGCAGGTGATTGCGTTCTATATGCTGACAAATGTCAAATGGAATGAAGCATTGTCGAATCAAGAGAAGCATTTCCGATTTAATTAGCAGGTGGTGTCACTTTGCCGAATCAACTGCAGCATTGACGACAAGTTGCATAAAAATGAAAATACCTAAATTACCCTAAAATGAATTTCGCAGTATTAGAAAGAAACGTTACCCAAAACGCTTGAAGTGAAATTCAAAAAGTTAGTTAACCAATTATTTGCATAAACATAATGTGACCTTACATGTAAGCCCCTATACGCAGACTGGTACTCATACGTTCTTCTAAGAAGAGTGATTCAGAAGTTTGTTTACTCTGTTAACCCAATTTATGGCTACCACAATAGCACTGATTGACTGTTTTCCTATCTATAGAGTAAACAATATATTTATATAGATACTGTATATACTATATCCCTATTCTAAAAGTTGTAAATAAGAATCATTAAATGGGGAAAGGAAAAGAAATTATCATATTCCATTGAAATCATATATTATTTGCAAAATTAACAAAAGGAGTTACATAAGAATATCTTCATTCTGAGGACAGGCAGGAATGTACGACTGCATTTGACTGCCGTCGGACAATGGAGTAAGCGGTACTCCTATTTATCCCAAGATGTCGAGCAAGGTCGACGTAGTCGTCACCTCGTGCATCTGCCGCAATGAAGCGCTCGCGATCCACGGTTGAAATCCTCTGTCGGCGCGCGGTCATAATTTGCAAACTTTCGGTAATGCTGCACTTGATTTGGCTTCTTTATATGCGCCTGTCACTGACATTCTAGGTGAGCGGATAATTTCGTTCAATTCGATACAAATTGTGCACTTGATCCGTCATTATGCTGTTGAATTGACAAGGCCGAATGCCTAATCGGTAGTGCTTCGCTTGAAACGACAAATTGCTCTTGATGCACCTAATGGTGCACCTTGGTTTGACATTATCTTGTTGAAATAACAATGTTTCAGCTGAAACGGCTATTCACGTTGTTGACCAGTCAAACCTATACATAGAATAGCATGTAATTTTAGGTGACCCAAAAGTTGAAGGGTAAAATTACATTGCCGAATTACAGAACCTTTTTTACAGTGTAGGTCTACAGCAAATCAGACAAAGAAACTTGTTGTGCGACTTAAATCATTCTTGAGACGGAATAAACTGGAGGAACAATTTGAACAAATACCTGCTACTTATCTGAACAATTACTTGCGACTTTTTTATGCTCAAGCACGAAGAAAAGAGTGATATGAACAAGAATCTAAATCTCAGCAAAATGTATGCGAACCACTGCGTCAATGTCACGGGAATCAACTTCATGCATGAGAAAGGTATGACAAATGAAGAAATTGCGGTTGTAACTGGTCATAACTCAGCTTCACGGTGCACAATTATATTCACACAACCGATAAACATCTGAAACGCGCAAGTGATTACTCAGCCGCTGGATCATCAACGTCGACCGACGATTTGGACGGGGAACTCTTTCCAGTCCCTTACAAAACTGAAGAAGTTTAATTGAATGCCTAACATAACGAGAAACAGCGAAGTACAGATACCCACAAAATGTTTTTCAAAAAACAGAACAAAGTTAATACAAAACCACAACTGTTTTGAAGGAAAAAACAAGCTTACTTGTGTTGCCCTTTTCACGATTGCACATTTCACTTTTGATTTCAGCCATTATTGAAGATATATTACCTTTCAAATGACAGCCTAAATCTTCGGCGCGTAGCGCCAGACGACTTAGGCTGTCATTTGAAAGGTACGAGTAACTTAACTTTTGATACGGATCACTTCAAAATTTACAGTGAATTCTGTGTAAAGGTTAGAATGTTTAACTTAAGATGTATTAAGTTAATGCTAATTTATCTGAATCATTATTCATGTATGTCATGTTGTCATAGATATAGACTTGAATAAATCTTTGCATTTATGTGCACACACAATTCATAGATATCACTGATGAATATACTGATATGAGGATTACACATTTTATATGCATCCGTAAGCTGCATCCATTAGTTTTTCATTTTAATGAAAAATTCAACGTTAGCTGTATTAGGAATGTATTGAAACTAAAAACACAAACATACTTAGAAAGAAGGAAGTTGTAAAGTGAGGAGTTAATACTGAGTGTGGTCTCCTCTCGCCTTGATAACGACCTCACAGCACCTCTTCATGCTACAAATGAGTCTCCCGATGTCACACAGGGATCCTTTCCCATTCCAATTTCAGTACAATTTGCAGCTTTTTAGTGGATTGGGTTGATTCATTCGAGCTCTCACTCCGCCGCATTATGTCCGACACATATTCATTGGGGGGGGGGGGTTGCGGTCGGGGATTTCGCTGGACAAATCATGCGTTCAATTGTCTCTTCCCCCAGATACTGGTTCACTATTGAGGCACGATCGGACCAATGACACCGGCATACGGCCTGACTGTACGATCGAGAATTTCATCGCGATATCTGACTCCTGTTAAAGTCCCATTTCGAAAAATACACAAATCAGTTTTGTCTTGTATACTGATTCCGCCCTAAACTATGACAGAACCACCTCCAAGCCTGTCATGACAAGAAATCTTATTTGGACTGAAACCTCTTATTCCGTTGTTTCCAAACTCCTTTCCTTCGATCAGTCATATTCAGACAACACCTTGACTCATCAGTGAACAACGGACTCCAATCGTCGACATTCCAGTTAGTGTGATCACCCGCCCATCTCAGTCTTAGTCTCTTGTGATTTTTGCCAACTTGACACACAGAGCTGCTGCTTTTTGAGTGAATGCCAGCAACATGAATTCTTCTTCTGATGGTGTGTGTAGATACAATTAGCCCTGTGATGGACTGGAGATCTCTCTGTATCTTGGTTGCGTTCGTAAATGGATCTTGACGAGTTAGCAGAATAATGTAGTAATCATTCAATCTTATTGACAATTTCTTTATTCCCCAACCATGTCTGTGCATGACCAAACCTGTGGATTTGTAGCGGTGCGACATTCTAGAAATAACACTCTGACTGACATTAAGAATAGGCTACTTGCCAACTTCCGCTCTGACAGCCCTGCTTCCAACATTCCAATCCCTCTTGACATTTCAGTGCTCGTCACTCGTCTTCTCGTTGTTTGATGCATGTCTAATCTCAATAGTGCAATATGAGATTTCAGTACCAGCTATTTCTTTGGCAACGTTCTTTGGTAACAGCACCAAATCGATTTGAAATTTCATAATCAACATCAACGTCAACAAATTTCGAATACAGCTAAAAACTTCTTTGCCAAACTTAATATGTGTATAGCAGTGTTCAATAATGAATCATAGATATACCATTTCAGTATCATGTCTATGATCTCAAGTCATACAAGAATAATGTAGAATCCCACCCAATTCAAGTCAGAAGTTATACATTCAGTTCTTAAACAAATTCCTTCTTAACAAAGCTTTGCGGATTTATTTTTAGTGATCCTTATCAAAAGTTGAGTAGTATATATACATTGTTACTGAACCTAAAATTTATGACATCAAAAATCCAAGTTCTGTAAGATACTCAAATCTATGATAATTTTCTACATAGCCAATGCACTCAATACATTGAAATATATAAAGCTTGAGATATAGATAGTTTGGATCTACGAGTCCAAATTATGAACGATAGGAATCACCCCTAAATGTCGCATCACTGGGAATGCAAAGATGGAAGGTGAGATGCTCCTACCTCAATGGTATTACATAGAAAATAAGACGGCCTTAATCATGCAAATAAGGCCGTATATTTTGGAAATGGAGATAGATAAACGACTTTCATGATAAAATGACAAGTGAAATATCGGCGGACAACCCTACTTACTCAGTAACAATGTACTTCATGATATTCGCAATTTTTCATGAATGCAGATGTTTTTCATTGTTTAAGCTTACTTGCGTGATGCATATTCATGGTTGTACTCGGCAGATGTCTATTCCATTATTACCGACTTTTTATTAGGCCTACTTGTATGTGGTATATTAATGATTGTAACCCAGTAGATGTATTTTCAATTATCACCGACTTTTTGTCTTAAAAATCGGAAATAATAATTTCAGAAGCTGTTATGCGAACAGACTTAGCATAGACATAAAAAAAACAAATGCATAATGATATCATTGTTGTCCGCTTCGTTAATATAGAATTCCATTAAATTAGGCGGTCAACAATTATGTCATTGTTATCCGCCTTTTAAATAGAGTCCTTGTACATTTATTTTAATCATCCATCGAGTAAATATGATAGAAGCATATCTTATGAGTTCCGTATGAATCACAGTAACATTGTAATTACGGTCATCTTTAAGGAATGGCGCTTCAGCATTATCATTGTGGCCTTATTTAGATCGGACCGCAATCATTCATTGTTGCCCCTAAAAAAATCCATGTTGATGTAGCATTGTAGCTTTGAATTCCAAGAAATATCTCCATTTTTTAATGAGCAAGGAGATAATTTTTTTGAAAATGAAGTGAACTTCTGCCAAACTGCCATTAGAAATCAATTTATAATAAAATTGTTTCTATTGCATTATGTCCTAGTTTACATGTACAATGGATTCAGACGAGAAATGTGGAGCTACGGAAGTATCATTCCTCATGGCATCAAAGGAAATGAGAATTATTGTCGAAACGATGCTAAGAAATGGCCCTTCTTTGTTGCTGATCCAATCTGTCCGGTCTACGATTCGAAAAATAAGATAATTACATTGGATATGTGTACTGTTCGTTGGTGCACAAGGAATCGTGAGTTGATTTTATTGATGAATTGTAATCAACAGAAATTGTAATGAGTGTAATCAACAGTGACCAACACTGATCTTGCATGCACATGTAGCAATTGACCACATGTAAAATAATACTTGCTTGATAGTCTACTCTTCCTGGTTTGTTAAACGAAAAATCCAGTTTATGAAAACAATTGTACACAAAAGTACAAGGAAAAATATAACAAACTGTGCTATACAACCACATTCAGATCACGGGCGCAACTCCTCTGATGTTTCTCCCAGCCAAGGAGTCTGCAGTGTTTTGCTAACAAATTAGATGATAAACACTAATGATGAACAAATTAGAAGCCAAGCACTATTGCAATGCCAATCCTTCACGTTGCGAATGTTAATATACAGGGTGGCGCACGTAAACCGCCAGATTTTAAACCTGTATTACTCCTCAAATATTCATCCGATCGTCATGAAATTTCGACTCATGCTAGTTTGGAGTATAGGATTTATGATGATTACACCTGTTGTACTGAGAATTGTCGGAAAATTCTGATTCTATTGACCGAATGGCATGTAGTAAAATTGACATGCCAACAATTATGTATCTTAACATGTAAAATTTAATGATAAAACTTTTCCCTTTATTTCTCCCATGTCTTTATCAATAATGACCAAAACGAATTAAGGTAAATGTCATAGAAAAGATTTATTAAATGAAAAACATAAGAAAAAAAGTGTTAGTAGTCATCGAACTTCAACGTGTCCTCCTCCATTCTCGAGGACGGATTCGAGTCGCTTTTGGTAGGCCAGAGCAGTCTCTCGACACATCTCAGTTGACACTTCTTGAAATGCTTGTATGATGCGGTCCTTCAGGTCTTGCATGGATGTTGGCCGTATATGGTAAACCTTGGACTTGACAAAAACCCACAAGAAGAAATCGCAAGGCGTCGGTTCAGGTGAACGCGGTGGCCAGGGCATGTTAGGAGATCCACGTCCCATCCATCTGTTAGGCATCCTCTTGTTCAACCACTCACGCACAGGAAGTCCCCAGTGTGGAGGTACACCATCCTGCATGAATATGATGCTCCTGCCTCTTCTGTCCGACTGCACCACTGGCCAAAATTCCTCCTGTTGCATCTTGAGATACCGATCCTTGTTGACGGAGGTGTCGAAGAGGAACGGTCCGTAGATACCTGATTGGCTGATTGCCGCCCAGACGGTGGTGCGTGGCGAGTGCATAGACTCTTGCTTGATCCAGTGAGGGTTCTGGTTGGCCCAATAACGACAATTGTGGCGATTCACATCACCATCCAGATGGAAGTGAGCTTCATCGGACCAGGTTAGTTCCACTACTCGGGTTGGCTTGGATGCGCTGTAGCTCCTGTTCTGCGAACTCCATTCGGTTTTCCAGATCTTCTTCGTGTAATCGCTGCACCACCTGGACCTTGTACGGATGCCATCCATAGTCATGGAGGATGCGCTGGATAGTGCGGCGACTCACTTGAAGAGCATCAGATGCACGACGGGTAGATGTGTTTGGGTCCTCCTCGAAGTGCTGCTCAACTCGTTCCAAATTCTGCTCCGTTCGTTCAGAAGATGACCGGTCCCGCTTGACAGTCATCACACTACCACTACCACTGGTCAACAGGTTTGTGTGCCACCGCGTTATGGTACAGGCATCCGGTGCTCTCGCGTTCTTGCCATACTCTGAATGATAAAGCCTTTGTACCTCAACTGGACTCTTGAGCCATTCGTACCAAGCCGCGCATTTTGCTCGTTCTGCGACCGAATAATCATCCATTCTTCTATGTTTGATTCTTTTCAGATAGTGATTTAATCGTCGAATGGTATTTTATATGACATGGAAGTAACTGAACAATATTCACTTCAGGACTGCGCACAATTCGTTGTGCAGAATACGATTTATGTTAAGTTAATTAACTTGATCTAGATTTTCGATGTCAACAAAATGAGTACATGTCATTCGGTCAATAGAATCAGAATTTTCTGACAATGCTCAGTACAACAGGCATAATCATCATAAATCCTATACTCCAAACTAGCATGAGTCGAAATTTCATGACGATCGGATGAATATTTAAGGAGTAATACAAGTTTAAAATCTGGCGGTTTACGTGCGCCACCCTGTACATCAAGGAAATCGATTATTATTAGAGATAATTTCAAAAAAGATATACGTGGTGTGATCCAAAATGTCCCGGACTAACCTACTTGCAGATAACCTGTGATAACGAATACTACTTCAGATGTAAATTTAGGTCTTTAAGGCATGAGAAATATGGTTGCCAAAATTTTTCCGGTCAGTTTTCTATTTTTTCAAAATTTTCAAACATTTTTGTCTGAATTTCAAGATTTTCCTATAAATTCTAGCGATTTAGAATTAATATATTTAGATTAACTTGACAGTTAAGCTATCACTAATAACCTGACTAATAATTAACGGAAAAACAAATGTTTTGTTCCAGAAGACAGTTTACTTTTCAATGTATGAGCCGTTAGCATTCGTCACTTTTTGCCAACGAAGTCTCAATTCACAAAAAGCTTTATGAAAAAATTCCGGTGTCAAAGAATCAAAAAACTCAGTAACTGCATCCCGCAGTTCAACTGGCAATTCAAAATGGTGTCCACGAAGATGTTTTTAGAGGAATCTAAACAGATAGAAGTCACTTGGGGCCAAGTCAGGTGAATAAGGAGGATGGCTCAATAGTTGAAATCCGTTTCTCGTTAAGGCATTGGTTGTCTCCTGCGAGGTGTGAATCGGAGCATTGTCATGAAGCAAGTAGAGGGGAATGTTTCGTGGCTTTCTTATTTTCTTCCTCGCTTCAGATAACATATTGGAATAATATTCGCTATTGATTCTTACTCCTTTATCCGCAAAGTCAACCAGTTGGATTCCCGAAGCGTTCCAAAAGACCGTCAGCATCAACGACCGGCGATGTGATGTTCCGGATCGCATTTTCAAAGGGGCAGACTCGCCTGATTTTCGCCACTCTGCAGATTCTCGCTTACTTTGAGGCAGATACAAACTTAAAGGTGTTTCATCCTCTGTAAGGATGCAGTTCAGAAACTGATCTCCGTGCATTTCGAGGAGATCCAAATTTGACTGTGCCGCCAGAAGTCTGTTCTCCTTCATTTCAGGTGACAGAAACGTCGGTACGAAACGTGATGCCAGTTTGCGATATCCAAGTCTTTCGATGATGTCATGACAGGAGTGATAACTGATTCGCAACTCTCTTGACAACTCACGGATGGTTATCCTTCTGTGTGCTGTAATCACTTCATCGCACTGACTCGATTTCTCTTCCGGAATCTCCTGCGGCCGACCAACAGTTGAAAATCTTGCTCCACAGATTGTCTTCCGCGTTTAAATTCGCTTATCCAGAAATAAGCAGTAGTTCTCGATGGAGCTTTGCTTCCATATGCCAGGCTTAATTCCTTTAGAATGTCACCATTAGCGAAGCCGCGGATCAGGAGGTATCGTATCACACTGCGATATTCGACTGAAGACACGCTTGTCACATCCATCATGAAAACTGATAGAACAAAGAACCATCGTTGACACGGATTTCTTAATGAATGCGTGCTGAATGAACTTCACTGATTGATATCGTAACACATGAAGCAATTAACAAAAGACGTGCAATATTCATGGCAAAGATATCCGTCAAATAAGGTACAAATCAAAATCAATCTAACTATAACAATAAGACAAATCGGATCTCGATCAATTCAGAAAATACAGAAATTCATGTTAAAATGTAAAAATATTTTTTAAAAATAGAAAACTGACCGGAAAAATTTCGGCGACCATATTTCTCATGCCTTAAAGAGCTAAATTTACATCTGAAGTAGTATTCGTTATCACAGGTTATCTGCAAGTAGGTTAGTCCGGGACATTTTGGATCACACCACGTATATATATATATATATATATATATATATATATATATATATATTGTTAATCAGAAGCTTATCATGATTTTTCGATATTCAATGGCTTAACCTATTTTCTTTCAGGTGGAGCTGCTGTCAAAGGTTCATAAATACAGCGGGTCACAACAATGCCTATACTTACTTGTCAAAAGCCATTTGATATAGTTCTACATCTTGGAGCTTATCGTGCATTCACACATGCTGATCGAGATTTTCAATATGAACCCTGTTTCGTTGATTATATTGTCTACCCCATTACATTAGGAATAAGTATTCTGGGATTCATATTAAACATAATAAGTACAAGTGTCATGGTATATAAGAGGTTGTACAAGACAAGAAAATACACGCTATTCTTGTATTTGAATACAGCCCATCTAGCTACAACAACAGGTTTTGGATACTTTTTCTTCTAAAGATACTTCCTCTTTCCTGATCGAGTTGCTTGCATGTTGGGGTTTCAGGTATTCGGCTTCTCAAGCACTCTGTATCTTGTTTCAATAGAAACACTTAGCGTAAATTGTACAATTGCTATTTATCATCCTCTTATTTATCGTGAAATAGTCACAGGACGACGCATAGTACTTACATCATTGACAACAACAACAATTCTTTTAATTTATCATATAATTATTCCATTGGCCCTATTCTCGCGCAGATATGACGGCTACATGGAAGGTCATTGCCATTTACAGATGCTGTTTGATAAAAAATTCATTTACATATTTTCCAATCTTGTTCAAACAGCGTTAATCCTCATAACTATTGTCTTCACAAATGTTGCTCTAATAATAGGAATCATTAAGGCCCTAAAGGACAGAAAGCACTACGATAGCACTAAAAAGTCTGTTGTCGGAAAAATGATAAAATCCTCAGTTCTTCAAGGAAGCATAATCTTAGTAAATATGTTGTTCAACTTGCCGTTAATCATGCAGCCGATTTTGCCAACATTTCCTACGTCAGTCTGCCTATTACTCTCGTTGAGCAATGGAATTTGGAATGTGTTATTTTTTTGCTTTGGCGATTCAGACATTCGCCAAGAAATATTCAAAGTCGTTCATGCCAACGGAAGGAAGAAAGGACTGCAAAATATATTATGAATGGTTTATTTTTCGCACATTTGTCTGAGACAAGTTTATGACAGATATTCACCTTATGAAGAGCGCACGCTTTGATCGATCATTTTAAAAATAGCAATGATGTAAATCACTGAATATCGTGACTACTCTTGAGTAAAGGTGTGACGCAATCCAAAGCGTGAGCTAGTCTTTGGACTCTTTTTCCTTAGTTTTTCACTTGTGCATCATTGAGCATACGTCAGACTGGCAGTGACCTTTTATTCTTTCAAATCACACACGGCTAAAATATGTTTGAAATTGGATGATGATCATGATTTCATTTCAATAATTAAAATTTCCGCACTCTTTCAATCAGCACCCAGCACATCGCCAGCATTGAGAATGGAGATAGTAGCAAGTAAGCAAGTGTGTTTTTCATTTCTTGATTTCATGGTTTATATTGTTGACCCTTGCCGCGACGAAGTTCAAGCCGATGCATATCACAGAATTGTCAAAATGTTCGTCCAAAACTCACTCAAAATTTTTCAAAACTTTCTATCGTGGAATTGTGTTCTCGACCTGATTTGTGAATGTGATCAATATTTTTTGGCAATGTGTTATGACAAATTTTATAACATAGTAAATCTGTGTTTCCAATACACGTGCATGCATGCATTTACAAGAATTAGTAGACCTATGCTCAGGATTTTCATTTCAGGATTCATAGTAGTTTATAATTTGGTGTCACTCTGATGTCCGTGCTTTTAGCTGCAGCAAGCATTATATTGCTGCTTGCACTGTTAAATTACAAATTTTGCAACATGCATTTGTTGATATTTTTTCTTCACAAAGTAAACGTCTTGGTAAATAAATTACATAAGAGTTTCAAAACCTCGGCATAAAAATAACGACTACAGAAAGCAACTGGATCATAGGAGAAAGGGCTTGAACTAACCGCCAACAGAGCAGATGTCCACCTGTCTCCCACCCTACAAATAGCCAAATGCTTTATCAGTGGCGAGGATCGAATGTATTACCATGATTTTAGAACATCTGGAATAAGTAATTTAACACGTCTGTGTTTCCTCATTGCCAAACAGAATGATTACGTGTACAATATGTCTACCTATTCATCATGCATACAAAATTATATTACGAATGTAATCAATATCTCTGGCTTTTACGAGGTCTAGCACATAATTCATCTTGGACTTGCCACAACCACAAAAAATAGCTCATCAATGTGCAATCGAATCCAATCATCGATGGTTATCTCCGCACGACTAGACCAGAAGGTCCAACGAAGTCGTCAAAACCGGAGGCATTGAATTGTGAATTGTTTATTCGCCTGACAGCAACAAAACAAAAAGGTCATGCGACAAGTGTGTATCTAGCTATACACTTGTTCCTGGTACAATTACTGAGCTAATACATCGCATGGTAATCGTTCCTCACTAGCACTTTGATAACTGATTCAACGAAACAAAGTGCGTCAAGGTAGCTAGATTTAGAAATGAATAAATTAATAAACAGCCGAACGACTAGTTAATTTTTAGAAAGTGCAAGATATTATTTAATAGAAAATGATTATATCCTAAAAAGTTAAAGCAGTTAAAATACTCACTAGAAAGGCAAACAACGTTTCCCTTCGTGAAGTGAATTGGCAAGTAAATCGTTCTGTCAAAATTGTGATTAAGGTCTTATATTGAAAAGATTCTATTCAACAGTCAGCTCATTCAGATTATAAGAGGACAGGTCTGTTTCCGATCATAAGATCAGATCTAGCTAGCACAACGCTATTGCGCCATCTAAAATCTGTCAGTTATGTGAGAGAATTAATATTAGTTCCTTAAGCTAGAACGAGAAATAAGGTAATACTATATATGCATATAAATCAATTGACTAATTAAATGAAGTTATTGAACAATAATAAATTAATAAGTGAATTAGTCTTATTAATTGACCAATTAATGAGATTAAATGAGCTCGACTGGATATTGGTATATGACAATATCTTTATAGTATGTCAAGCTGAAAAACAGGTTCTAAACCGCTATATATTAATGAATTAGTTTCAAGAATAAGTTCATTAGTACTTAATTGAAATATAGCTTCCATATCCATGGACTGCATGTTTTTGTATTTCAGTTAGCTTTTTTCACAAAAATTTCTTCAGATTTCCCATTATTAGCGATGTGTACAGTTTTAATATCAGGTGGTCCTATAAATGTATGAGAGCGTGATGTACACTGTACATGAGAAAGATGTCTTTATTGAGCTTCAAATGACAATCGAATTCAATATACAGTACAAAATATACAAAACACTATAAAAAGATTAATGCAGCAACTGAGCTAAAACGAAATCAGTCAAAGTGTACGCTATTGATATAAATACTTAGAAAAAGAAAAAAGAGTTGCATCATATTGACATGCGGCAGAAGGGAACCGACATTTGACCACTAGGCGAACGATTTGGAAGTCGATGCCTCAAAAATGTGTCTCTGTTCGACAGGCCATATGATTGTTCAGATGAATAAGTCTCTGCTTTGAGACAGTTCATTCTATACGAAACCCCGGGAAAAATAAAGTTTCTTGGTTTATTGTTAAATGTAAACCTTGACGGGTATTCGGCGTCCTGCGTCTTTTGAGGTTGATAGTATATGTATAGTATACATGTAGTCTCGAACTATACTATCTACCTCAGAACGCGCAGGACGCCGATGGCCCATCAATGCTTACTTTTAACTTCAAGAACTGAGAATTTTCCTTTTCCCGGGAGTTCGGACAAAATGAACTGTCTCAAAGCGAAACGTAGATTATCCCTGTACCTGGTTAATAACGTGAATAAGTTTTTGAGCTGCCAAGCTCCTTCTTGTAGCTAGGTCAGTCGAGTCAACAGACCACCTTTGATTTTTAGACATCTTTTAGACTTCTGTGATCATTTTGCTAATATCGCATACTTCACGATAAGAGCCACGGTGCCGTATGATGGATGACCCTACAGAACGAATGAGCTTTACATATCAAATACATGAAGCGAAATTACACATGTTCTGCAAGCGTTGTTAAGTGTACTAAGCGTCTGCAACCGTAAGAAGGAAGTATTCACTTGACATGTGCTTGAGAATTGCTTATCTCGTCATGACTAACGTGTTCTACCGATCTTCTAACGATATTTTCTAGTTGCTGGTCGAGCTGTCTGCATGCTGGGATATGTTGTATTTGCTTCTTGAAGTGTATTTTACTTGGTTTTCACGGAAATACTTAGTCTGAAGTGTGCCACAGCCATTTATCATCCTTTTTATTGTCGTGCAATATTCACAGGGCGCCCATTGAAATTAGCATCATTTGTCATCACATCATCCCACCAATGACAGTGTTCTCACGTACATGAGATGTGGTGGATACATAGAAACAACACTAGGTGACATGCCACGCTCAATCACGCGTAATTCACGCGTGAACCACGCGTAATTACACATGACCCCAAACATCCGTGGCTATGCGGGATATTGCTGCAATATCTGCTATATAAGTTAGTATAGTTGGCAGTCCTGTTATATAGACTTCGCGTCTCATGTGTCTGCATGTATCAGAGGCTAAACAATGTGATAGGACCTCAATTTCATGCTCAGAGAAGACAGAACATGCTTAGCGGTTCATCCGTGGTTCAAGCGGCAACGCAGACAACCGTAGACGACGCGCAAACTATAAACGCCCACCCGCGTGTATTCATAAACATTTCCCATGTTTTAACAGCATCAGATCAAGTGATTTCTGACTCTTAGTGCAGCGTGAATGTACGCGGGTAGAAGAATAGAATGTCCTTAACCACGGATGTTTGTGGTGTTCCGTAATTACGCGTGAATCACGCGTGGCATGTCACGTAGTGAAGTCACATAAAACCATTGTCTGATTGCAAGTGTGCACCAAAAATATTACTTTTCAATTATTGATTTTTTCAAATGTATTTAGAAGCGAAAATGAAATCATTTGTAAATGTAACCGAAGGAAAGGATCGAGTGTTTTTAAGGAAGGTTTTGAATGCATCAAACCGAAGATAGCAAAAATAAAACAACAGCAGTATTCTTTAGTTTTTTAGTCATTTCTTTGCTTTTGCTCCAGCATTTTGCATCGCTTGCTTTCAATCAAACAGTCCATTAAATGCGTCAGCTGCCTCAGTAGCTGTCTTGATTTGTGAAATAAAACACTATTAAGGTCGAGAGTATGTTATTCGTAAATTGGCTAAGTTATGGACTTATACCTCAACTCCTCTCTATCAACAAACAGCAACTCAACTTCTTGAAAACATTCCAAGCCTCAGCATATGCATCTCAAAATGTCATGATGGATAGACAGTGGAGTTACTGACTCAGTTGTCATAATATGATCCTGCGTTGAATAAAACATCAAGTATATGATGCTTCATCAGTCAATAGGCCTTTTGAACAGGTCAGTCTGTTTGTCTGTCCACAACAATAACATCAGTTGTCATGACGGTTTTCGTCATCTTTAGCAGCAACTCAGACAAGCTAACGGATACGAGGAATATCACATTTCTGCCTACTCTGGAGGATGTCTGCCAAAAAAGTGCCATCATAATCATGATAGTATACCAAGCTCAGAAGCACATCACCTGGTCACCTGGTGCCATCCAATCGCGTACGACCCTTGGCGACGTCACGTTGGATCCTCCTCCACTTGCTCCGGTCTCTTGATTCACCAATTATGCTAGGACTGTGAGGCAAGTTACCGTGTGGTAAGTTACCCGGTAAATTACCCGATAAATTACCGGGTAATTTATTCTTATATTCATGTTTTCTCTGAAAGTAATTGTTTGTAATGTGTTATGCTGAAATAAAGCAATTCAAAATGAACTCTGCTGAATTTTTGCTTTAATGCAAGTGTAATTTCGCATCATAAGTAACTATGGTTTCAGAGAAAATTGATTTTACTTTTTTAATGACCTGGGTTATAAATTACCGTCTCCTATAAAATGCTGTTAAATCATTATTTCAGAAAATTATCAAGATATATAAATTTCTTTTAGGTATCCTTTTCCCAAGCGTGTTCCGGAAATTCTAAGGCCTAGAGCAGATACTCCTTTTCTCCACTTCTCAGCCTTCTAAGCATTTTCGTCGACGAAGGGCTATGTACTGAGCGGTCAAACCTTGCCAGTATTACGAAACATTCTTGCTATTTCCTTCGTCGTGATTGATTTAGGTAAAACTACACACATTTCGTCAAGGGAATCATCAGCACGTCACCTTTTCTCAAATCGCTACAGCAGTCGACATAAGTTCAACCATTTACTGCACATCACCCGTTCATTCCTCCAGCTCCGTTAGCGAGCCACGTCACTAACCTGCAGCTTCGAATCCAAGTCATTAATGATGACTAATTAACCCATTCATGCCCAGCGTGACCGAGTGGTCACACTTGGAATATCAGATTTGATTGATGTTTCCGACATGAAAACAAATCGTTTGACTTACGACTTTGACTTTTGTTTAAAGTTATCATTCTAAATGTCACTTTACTTCAGCAAAAATTTGAATTTTCATTTATCTATGTCATCAATTGAACTTTAAAAATGGCGTCTGCAAAACTGTCTCAAAAAGGTAACTTGCATTATTTTACATTTCACGTACGAGTATCAACAATGTTTCTCAAGATTTTTTTCTGTGTAACTTGTATCTTGATATTCTGTTAATTATATAAGATGCATCAACAAACACTTCCGATTCTTATCTAGAGAGAAATTATGAATTTCAAATCGCCGTGACCACATGGTCACGCTAGGCATTACTAGTGTCAAATAGAAAAAAGATAGATTTTAATTTCATGTCTTAAAAACGCAACAAAATGCATAATCAACAGTGCTTTATTTCCCGAAATGATGAAAATGATAGAAAAAATGTTGTATTCACTGGGATTCGAACCCTGCTCTGACTAAAGCGGTAGTCGAGTACTGTAACCACTGCACTACTACATCATACATCACTACTACATCTTGTCGATTCAAATGACAAATACGATAAATGCTTTGGAAAATCTACTGCACCGTTATTGAAATTTATAGATCAATTGCCAAAACTACCATTTTCATTCATTTTTGACAATCTTTTCTGTTCTGTCCAACTTCTGTTAGAACTCGAGCGACGTAATCTTGGAGGCACAGGGACAATGCGGCCGAACAGAATCTCAAAAACGGTGTCTTTGCCAGACAGAAAAAGTTTTCAGAAGGCTGATCGAGGAGACGCTGACTGGTGCTCGGCAACAAATAACAACATCGGAATAACAATTTGGAAGGACAACAAGCCTGTCATCATTGGATCGAACTGCTACCCTTACAATCCTCTCCAAACATGCCAACGTTTTTCACGTGAATCAAAACAATATGTCTCGGTTCCAGTTCCCAACGTCATCAAAATGTACAACGCAAACATGGGTGGAACAGACAGACTCGACAATAACGTCATTGGATCAATGACATTATTTCAATTTCGCCGCGCTATTGCTGTTTCGTACCTAGAAGAGCACGGAACAGAGCCAAGAGGTCCTGGAAGACGTTCAAATAAAGAAAATCTTTCAACCGCTGGTAAGAATCCATCTTCATTGCTAAAATTTCACACATTTCAACCTTTCTATGTTCCTATTTCAGGCTCAGTTCGCTTCGACGGTGTCAGCCATCTTCTTGGTGTCCCACCAAACAACAAGCGTCGGAGGTTTGCCGGGGAATTTTGCAAGTCTGTGGTGCGGTCGGAGTGCAAAAAATGCGATGTCAGATTGTGCAAATTTTGTTTTGCGATTACCATAAAAAAGCCTAAATTTTGCTTTTGACACGATAACTGCCCAGCGTGACCATATGGTCACGGCCTTTTTCTACAAAAGTACAATTTGTTTTTTGAAACGAGTGTTAAAAAGTTTTTGTATTAACTGTTCTACATTAAATACAGATGTATATTTTTTGATTTGCTGAAAAAAAGAAACCGGGCATGAATGGGTTAATTAATAACCTATGATTGTCATCGAGCAAAATGAGGCGTCCGCTGATGTTGCGGCCATACATTCATCGACAGCATCGACCTCTCATGCACGCTGTTTTTGATCTTTCCGATCCAGTTTGCTCTTCCTTCCCCGACACTCCATCGTTACAACAGCCGTGTGGTTAGGGTCGCCGATTTCAGTTTCCTCACGACTGAAGGCTCATCCTTCCGCGAACGCAACGGTAGCGCATGGGAATTAACTTTTTTTAGCCCTTTTAACGATGCTGCGTTGTACATGTAAATGGTGCTCCTAAACTTGTTCCACTGATGTAAGGCCTACTCGTCACTAAAATGCGTGCGGTGGCCATTCTTCAGAGACCACTCTAACTCCACTGGCTCGTCGGTACTCAATTACAACCAGACGAACCTCCGTACAACGCCAATGTTTCAACCTGCCAATGACTGATTAGTCGCAACAGGTCGAAAAGTGTTTCGCGGTGGTAGCATTTGTTTAGATTTGATTAATTTATCATTTCAATCGAATATTATCACATTGTATACTGTATATATATGTACATGTATATATTAGCCTACTTCTTAAACTCCATGCACCTGGTATGGCCAATAATATGCATGTATTGCCATTCCAATGTCAAGCCTTTGGCATCGTTATCAGAATGTTTCCTGTTTTCCGCTGCCAAAATATAAATAGGCCATTTAACTCGGTTCTTTAATACATACATGTGATGTAGGTGTACATTATATAAAATAATCGAATTTTTTGTAGTCTTCTTGTGTGCGCATCGTCGCATGTTTTGTACCATCTATCTCCAATCGCATTGATTTACTGGTATAATCATATTTTGTATGCAATTTTTACTTTTATAAACACCGATGTATGCAAGTCCGAATAGATGAAGATTGCATTTTATGTACGGTATACAATCATTTAGCGGTCTCTGAACAATATATTCATTGAGATTATATCGAGTTTCACAACAATTTGTTTGCTGAAAGAGAAATATTTCATTATTATATAATGAAATAGGTCTAGAATCGAATTTATTCCAACTTCCATCTTCAAGACCAAATTACACTACATCTATGGCTATTGGCTGCAAAAAGCAATTGCAATATAGGGCCAACTAACCTCAGGGGACGAAGTTGACAAATAAAGACTCAAATGGGGCGTTATGATACTAGGTAGTGAGAGAGAGAGAAGTGTGTATATTTGAAAATGAATGAAAATCATAAATGACAAATTAAACAAAGCAAAAATTATATAAATCACCAAAAATTAACATTACGTTCGTGCATGAAGTAAACATCATAAAAGAATAGGCGTCGAGATGTTCGGCACAATGAACAATCAGTCTACCAGAACGTTCACTTCTAAGTGGAAGATTGAATGTAACGGATGTAATGGGAAAGAGAACTTTCTGAAAAGTTTGGACGCTGAGTTCAGTCTTCTAACACTTAGAGGCTCCAAACAGCCACAAGAACATTCAAAACCACAGATGATTCTGTGTGCTCGGCGTTGAAGTTTTTCAATTTCATCAGACAAAAAAGTGGGCATAGCAATAAAGAGAGGTGTACAGTACTCCAAAATGGATCGTAGTAAACCATTATATATGCAGAACAATTCATCTTTGGACAGAAAATTTTTTAAAACTCGAAGACAGTGTAGTCTTTGAACAAATATCTTACGGACATAATCAAAATGGAGATTCCATCGCAGATCACAGCTCCAAATAACCCCAAGTATCTTATGTGAATCAACAAATTGAAAATCTATAAGAGAAAATGGAATACAATCAGGTGTCTTCTTAATAACGATTGATTTACATTTGCGAGTGTTTATTGTTAAATTCAACTTAGTCGCCCATTCAAAAACATTATGATATTCCTCACAAACATGGTTATTCTCACAGTTTTTGAAAAGTGGTATACAAATAGTCACGTCATCAATATATTGGACAATTGAGTTTATAGGGTATACAGTCTCTAAATTACCCGTAACAAGATTGAAAAGAAGTGGGCCGAGGAAGGCCCCCTGAGATACTCCTGATGTTACAGAGACAACTTTACTCACTACAGAATGAATACGTACGCTTTGAGACCTGTTCGACAAATATGATGATATAAATTTAATAAAATGAGGTGGGAAATTACATTGGAAAAGACGTTCTAAAATAATACCGTGATCTAAACTATCAAATGCCTTTAACAAATCATAGGCCAGAATTTGAACGCCTGATATAGTGTCAAGATCAAGGAGAGATGTCACTGTATCATGCAACATAATAGATGCAGTTGTTGTCGATGCTTCTCGTTTTGCACCATGCTGATAAACTCCAGCTGATTCTTCAAATTTTTCACGAAAAAGATTTCCGATGATCTTCTCAAAAATTCTACCTGGTACCGGAAGAAGAGAAATCGGGCGTAAGTCTGTTACTGTGGGTCGAGTTGTCTTCGGGATCGGCGCAATATGGGCATATTTCCATAAAGTTGGAAAATATCCATTTTGATAACAAACATTGAAAACGTGTGTTAGAGGAGTTGCAAGCTGGCTAGAGGCTGCTTTGTAGAGAACCGTTGGGATTAGATCCGAACCAAAAGCTTTGTTAGGATTCAAATTCCTCAATTCTTTCACTACTTCATCCACACCAATATAATGTTCAACAGGAAAAACGTTGTCAGTACAGATGTGGCCATGAGAACCGGGCGGAAGAAAACAGGAAGAGTAAACGTCATTAATGTGATCTGTAGCACTTTGTACAGATGAGAAGTTGTTCAGGACATTCTTCAAAGAGTCATCTTTACGCCTGCCAGTTACGTTGTTCGTAACGCTCCATAATTGTTTGGCAGAACCATTTGATCGATTTCCCCAGTTAAATTTCTCTTTTTGTATTTCTTGTTTCACCTTGTCTCTGAGGTGGCAATACAAAGGGAAATTCTTTGTTCTAAATGCAGTCCATCTCTGATTTATTAAGTCTTTGATGGCAGAAGTCATCCATGGTTTTTCATGGGCAGAAAAAAGTACTGTTTTAGTTTTAATATTTTCAACGAGACACAAATTTACAACCTCATGAAAAATCTTGCATTTCTCTTCAGGGCTATAAAATGGTTTATAGATTTCATTCCAATTAACATCTTCAAGAGATGTAACAAACGACATAATATTACTCGATTTCAAGTCATATACAGTTTTGAAAGATTCCAGTTGATTATCATTAACATCAGACTTAACACGACAAAAAATCGTATTGTGATCAGAAGATCCAATCGGTGATCCAACTTCACACTGATACATCGGAACTAGGTAGTCACTCATCAAAACATAGTCCAAAATATTGTTCCCACGGGTTGGTGTAGACACAATCTGAGTTGAACCCAATTTAGAACTCATATCATGAATAGGTACATTATTAAAGTCACCACATACAATAGAATTGGGGCCGTATCCCAGACATAAGTATTTATCAAGGCTTGCAATGGTATAATTTTCTACATCAGATAATGATTGAACATTGAGATTTGGGGGAATATACATACAAAGCAAAATTAGTTCAAAGGTTGGGAAAAACAATAAGAGACTCAAAAAATGTAGGATGACTTTCAAGTTCTAGTCTTTGCACTTTAATTGAGTTGTTGACATAGATACAAACTCCTCCACCCACTCGATCACATCGATCAGCTCTAAACAGAGAAAATGATTGCAATGAGACAAGTGAATCAGGAATGGTACTATTTAGCCATGATTCCGTTATACAAATCAAATGGGATCTGAGAATTTGAGTAAGTGAGTACAAATCATCAACCTTCTTAAAGAGCGATCTCACATTAGTAACAAGAAATGAAGGAGCAGTATAGGGAGTAGATTAGACACATTTCTTTTACAGGGTAAAAAATTCAGTGAAAATTTCTGACAGAATCACGCGGGACGACTTTATCTCTAAAAATGATCAAATCTTCACCATTGTTTTTTCTTTCACGTAAGATTGCTAGGCATTGTTTCCTTTTCTCCTGCTGAAAAATGGTTAGATCATTCTTGATAAATACTGATGAAAATTTTTCTGAACTCTTTAACTCTGAAGTTTTCTTGAGGACTGCAATTGTTTGTTCCAAATTCTTAAATTTGATACGAAGTGGGCGGATCTTGTTCGACTTAGAATTCGGTCTACCCAAACGATGATGTTTGACAACTTCGACGTCTTTAGAAACATCTAAGCAATCAAGCACTTCTTCGATGTTACTGGAATCCCACTCATTTCTTTCTTTTAGTGTTCCTTGCTTTAGCTCATCAATTCCAAAAATCAAGACTTGATTTTCTTTCAGACGTCTCTGCTCAAGCTCTTGTAAAATTCTTTCAAGGATAGACTCTGAGATCAGCTCAAGATTATAGTCAATCTCTGTATATTGTTTCTCCAGATGATTAACACGCGTAGTGAGATTAGTGATAGTATTTTTAAGTTCATCAATCTCTGATTTTAAACTATCAATCACTTAATCCTTAGACTTTTCAATTAATTGCTTCAGCTCATTGAACATCCCACTTGTTAATGAGGCTGACCGCAGTTCTCTTGCATTAGCTTTGGGAGTGTTTGTCGAGTTTGGCATTTCTAAGCAAAATATGGATAAAACTTTAGATCTATAATAATTAGGGTCTCGACCATAGGCAACGGTTCGATCCTGGATACGTGAAGATCTCGAGCAGACAGTTTGACCGATACACCACCACAGAATGTACACTAATTTACAATTCAGCAAATGCAATTCCTGAATTACGTCAGAGCCGTGCGAGCGTAGGACGAGATTTAGTGACGTCACAGTTTCCACCACGCCAACCAAGACACAAAGAGAATAGCTCACCGGTCACGTAGTCGCAAAAAATGAAATTAAACGACTTTACGAAGTAATTCCACAGAAAAACGAGAAAGTAATGACCACAGGTGAATTCAGGAAGACATGAGCTTTCTAATGATGTAAAAAATTTGAAGATGGCGCCACTTTATTGGAAATCACTTTAACAGCAATATATTCCGATACGAATCACAATGCGCAAGAGCGACGACCGTCCTCGATGACAGACACATCAAGTAGTCTTACAGTGTCAAATAGTCTTCTAAGAATAGGCTACATACTTGAATTGCTTGGGTGAGCCGGGCGCGCTGATGCTATATTTTTCATAAATTACCGTAACTTACCGCATAAATTACGGTAATTTTCGGTAAGTTACCGCCTTGGGAATGTTACGGTAATTTATACAGTCCTAAATTATGCGGCTCTCATTCCACCCGGTTGCCTCGCGAAAGCCTCCCATCCATCGACATCTCGGTCTGCCTCTCCGTCGTTTTCCCTCAGCGCGGCCAACCATAACATCTTTCTCAAATGATCCGTTGTTCCGATTCACGTGGCCAAAGTTACATAGAGCTGCGGTGATAACTGCTGCTTGTAGTGACTCTTCTGTTTTCACCTGCTGTAGCACCCATCTGTTGGTCTTTCGTGCCGACCAGGGTATGCGGGGTAGTCTTCTCCAACACCAAAGTTCGAATGCATCCACCAGTCAACCTTACGCATCGAACGCGATTCTGCACCATACAAGACGATCAGTAATGCTAAGGCGCGTACCAATCGTTCTTTTGTCATCCGGGAGATTCCTCTGTCTCTCCAGATTTTCACCAGTCCCACCATGGCTGACTTTCCGATTGCAATTCTTCTCAATTTTCCTTCTGTCCATCCATCAGCTTTGATCCTCGCCTCAAGAAACACGTAGTTGTCCATCATATCCACCCTCCTTCCAGGAAATTCGAAATTGGCCATGGCGTCTGTTGTCATTACTTTGGTCTTGCCTACATTCAGATATAGCCCCGCATTCTTGTTGCTGCCATGAGCTTAGTCAGATCTTCTTTCAGTTCTTCTTTCGATGAATCTAGAATCGTCGTGTCATCTGCGTAGCGCAAATTGGCTATGCTCCTACCTCCGATTCTGATGCTGCCGTTTCAATCATTCAGAGGTTCTCGCATAACGATTTCAGCGTAAACATTGAACAGAATAAGGGATAGAATGCAGCCTCGACGAACACCCTTATTGATCCTAAACTCTTCAGTTTCTCCTGCTTCCGTCCTTACAGTTGCAGTCTGTTATGTGTACATTCTTTGCAGAAGACAGATGAGGTGCGCAGGAACTCCCATATCTAGCAAGGTGCACCACAGTCGCTGATGATCCACTGAATCAAAAGCTTTCTGATAATCAATGAAAGCGATAAAAAACTTTTTGCTGCATTTCGTATGTTTCCTCTATGATAAATCGAAGATTCGCAATATGGTCACGTGTGCCTCTATCTCTTTTGAACCCTGCTTGCTCATCCGGCAGTTGGGGGAGTAGAAAGGTTTCGAAACGCTTCTGCATTATTTTTGGCAGCACCTTACTTGTATGAGGAATCACAGCAATCGTGCGGTAGTTGCCACAGTCCTTCTTGTCTCCCTTTTTGTGTATGGGAATGAAGATTGACGTTTTCCAATCCTTAGGCTGCGATTTTTTCTTCCAAATGATGTTGCAGAGATGCTCAAGTGCTTCAATCATTGGCTCACTTCCTGCTCTTAGCAGCGGCCGGTATTCCGTCACACCCTGCCGCCTTTCTGTTAGCAAGATCCTTCACAGCTGCTTCTACTTCCGCTTTCAAAATGTTGTGCTCGAAGTGTTCGACGTCATTATTGCATGGAAAGTTTCGGAGATGTTAGGATCGCTGTGGTACAGGTTTTCGTGTATTCCCTCTAGCACCCTTTCACCTCGCCATCCTCCGTAAATGCAACTCCCCTAAACGATCACCCCCTATCACTGCAACACACCTTGGTTAAATGTGCCCGTGATGCTTTTGATCTCATGAAATAAGTCTCTTGTTCTTTCGACTTTGACATTCTCCTCTAGTTTCTGACACCTTCTCTGTAGGTCAACCTCCTTATCTTTCTTTGCGTGTCGTTGGAAGGCTGCTTTGAGCTGTCTGTAGCAGGTCATGTCGAATTGCAGGTCCATCGCAGAAACACATGGATCTACGTACATAAACAGATGGAATTTTGTGACGATTGACTCCCCATAACTTTCAAGACGAGTGGAAGTGCAACATAGGAATTGTCGTTTTACTGATGTTGGGTGACAATCTACATAATGTAAACGAACGATACGTTGCGTTTTCATGACTTCATCGAAATTTTTGAGGGAGTGACGAACAGTTGCAGACAGATGAAAGAAACCGACATTGCATAAGTTACTTTGTCCAATTGCTAATGAAGTACGGCATACTTTTCAGTGAATGACATTGCAAATTAATCTTTAAAATACAAATATTGCTATAAACTACATAATTTTGCGGTACTTAATGATTTGACATTTCACATTTGTAAAGAATAGGGTCTTTAAGGACACATATCATTTCAACATTTTCATTCATAGGATGATAGCAAGGCACAGGTGACACATCATGTAATAGAATTGACGCACGAATTGATTTTGACATAACTTTGCTCACAAAATGACCTTTATTAACTTACATTGTCTATTTTGTAGTAATCGAGAGTATCACTCTATTGAAGATTGTCGCATAAGTTGAGAGCAATAATAAATTTCTTATATTCGTTTCCGATACTTATTCTGTTGTGAATAAGTTCATTTGTTTCCAAATACATTCATGAATTCGAATTCATGGTTGATAAAGCATGAAAGTGCACTGATAAAGGAATTTCGAAGTGCAATTTTTCATGTTGTCCTACAGAGGGTCAGCATTGTCGGATAGCTATGTCGAAAGTCAGTCATTTCTCTGCACGAACATCTGCCAACCTGTAGTGTCAGGTTGGCGTGGGGGTGGGGGCTAGAGCAAGCTGCGATGCGGCTTAATAGAGCGGGTTGGATTTTCCTGTATCGTAAGCAAGCCGCGTGCCATTTCAGCACTTTTTTCTGAAATTATTTCTGGACGCGTGAGAGGCGCCACGCCGCATCCGGTGTGAATGGACCTTAGGATACCTAAGGACCCTAAGCCTAGGAAAGATCGTAGAGACGAAGTATTCTCAGGTGCCGGTGTATTATTTTCTTGGAAAAAATCACGCCATTTTTTGTTCATGTATGCCCGATGGAGGGGATGATCTCCCAGGATCCAGCCTTGCGCAAAGCTGACTCAAAATCTTAAGTGGCTGGGTCTTCTGTCAAGGGTCGTTCACCCAATCTGGAGTCACGCACCTCTATAACAAAAGCTTCTCTCAACGAGGTAGCCTTATCACAATTGTAGCCACAATCCTGATCCAATATTCATTTTTGACACCAAACTAACTGTTGACGTGTCAAAATTTGATGTAATCGAGTCGAATACATACGTTTGGCGTCCAGACATTTTCCTGATTTGATGTGTCAAGCCTACCAGATGCATTGAAACTCCTTTCGGATTTAACGTCCATGACAATAAGTTCACCAAAGAGACCATGGTATCAATTTTGATACCTGACTTAGAAAGCATATAGGAATGTCGATTCTGTCATTGATGGTGGATGTTTACATAAGATGCAGCTGATAGATAAAAATATTATACATCCATATTTTAGCAAGAATTTTGACAAGAAATCGTTTTAAAGACATTTTACATTATTTGAAATTTAATGTAATCGACCATGAAAGTGATATGTTGCTGCATTAGTTGGTGCTATTCGCAAGAAACGTCGTGAACTTTCAACAGAAATGGCTTCTGCTGGACAGACTCTATATTTCACAATTTTCTATTGGCAACTATTTAATTCAGCGATGCTTGTGCAATACCAGTGCCAAGCACAGACGACGGTTTGTCCCTTAATCATCGCGCATTCGTCATCTGATGGCAAAAGAAAGCCACATGTGTTCTCAGTTCTACATTGTGAATAACGTACTTAGACGCTTTTGCCCAGGTGTCACGTCAGCTATCAGCTCAATCTGCTTCACGTCGATGGCCTGCTACTGCATGGTCAAACATGCTAGATATTGCCAAGATTAACAGTTTCATTTTCTAAAAGAGGCTACAACTTTACGAAGGAGCAGTTAATTCTGCAGCTCATCGATGAATCCAGAGCAGTCTCAATTGGGAGAATGCCCACGCATATGGATGCCATGGGTGCCAAAAGCCTCAGACAAGGAGGAAATGTCAGCAGCCAGGTTGCAGAAATTGCATTTACGGTCACTGCATTTCTTGCAAAGGCTTGGTCTGTGGTGTGTAACTCACTAATAGAAGATGGTGGTGCTTTTCGATACATGCTAGCCTACTAGGCCTGCATTTTATTCAAACAGTTGATAAAAAAGAAGAGATAGGCCTGCTATTGAACTATTGTCGCTTTCATCGTAAAAATTATTGGAGCAGATATGTATATGCATCAGTAGACAGCAGTGGCGTAGCGTGCTTCAAACCGCTTCCGGGGCTAAAGTCAGTCTTGGCATCGGTTTACCTTATAGCGTACAGCATGTATGCAAAGTACCCGTTGGGTTCTAATCTAGAAGTCACTTTGATGTTTTTAAATAATGATGAAATAATGAAGACGTGAGAGCACAGAATTAGACAGGTCGTCTCTTCTTCCGTTTGACTAGAAGGGAAGCATTGGAACATGTAACGTAAATGAAATGGCACAACCTCCTGACTAAATACCATAGCAATCGAACAATGAGCAGCCAGTTCAACATTAAACACGCCAAATTGCGCAAAGTTTCAGTGACTCTTATCAACCGGATCACACAGCAAAGAGACAAAGACGATGTCAAGTTCTACAGAGAAGTTTGTGAACGTTTTTTCATGCGCCTGCTAACTTTTTTAAAAATGATCGGAGGGCCCAACATTATCGAGAAAACTTTTGCGCAATGATCTGAATTCTTCGAATCTGAAGGAGTCGTGGCGATCGGAGCATTTTGAAGGAATTCAGAGCAATCCGCAAGCGACGCACGACTATTTTTCTTATCTCTGTAAGGTATTAAAAATTTCTTTTTGCCCACTTATTAAGTTCCTGCATGTGCCATCAGTTTGAATCAGTTTGCACTTCTAGCAAAGTGATGCGGTTAAACAATCTAATTCTGTGCGTGAGAGTATGCATGTGTGAACAATTAGCTACGAGTTTGTCAGACACGCCGTGATTAGCCAGTCAGTGTGTGTAAGTGCTTCTCGTAAAGAATTCCCTGTCTTCGCCCGGGTTGAATCACAGAGATACATGTAGATTGCTTCTCCGTGGGTTGCATGCAGTGGCCGCGACGAGCTGAAAGTCGTCGCCTAGCAGTTCTGGCGCGCGCGAACGGCACATTGATAGATTGGGCGAGTTGTCGATGACATCAACGTGCCATTACTGATCATGTGTGGCTCGTGCAAGATTTTGGCCAATCAGTGCAATCTCGGCGACACTCCAGCGACTGCCCCTGAGAGAGGAAGAGAGAGAGATAAAACCACCGACAGTTATACAGACATCTGTTGGAAAGATGAATAAAGACTTAAGATAAGTTGTAGCGTTTGGTCAGTGATGCACATTGTATACAAGGGCGTAGACAGAAAATCAGGTTGGGGGGGGGGACAAAGGTCTGATAAATTGCAATTCTTAAAACTGGCTTTCAATTACATTATACAGTACCTACTTCCTATGATTTTAATTGACGTCTAAGGAATATACATTTTAACACTTTGTATAACTAAGTACATGCAAGCGTATTAGAATCTGAAGCTTATCTGAAATACTTGTTAGATAATAAACAATTTTCATTTCATGATTTAGCTTCTCATTTACATGTTATGTCCAAAATTATTAGATGAATGTTTCTATACCCTTTTTTGTACATGAATAAATAATCAAAAAGCCGAATCTTGTTCAAGGAATTATATAATGTTAACTGAAAAATTGAAATGCCTCTTTCGATAAATATCAAATCAACCAATGTGCATAATCGCTCTCAATATTTCAATGTATTTTTTTCGATAAAAATTCGATTATAGCTCTTCCATATTTTTACAAAATAGTTTTTTATTATTTTCCGATTGGCCTCTGCTACAGGTAGAACTGAATAACTTAGGAACATTACAAAAATGTGCGCCTACACGTTTATGGAGGTAAATTATATTATAAAACATTCAGTTCTTTGTAACATTCGTAGTCCCATTGCTAAATTTGATGGAAAATACGCATATCGTTCGATTTAGACTGCAAACTTTACTAAACTCAAAGACAGTTGATTACTTATTGTCTTTGGGTAAATATAAATATTAGTCTACCGGTATAGGCCTATACACTGTAACCGACAAGCGTACAACCAAAAATACACCCGAGCTATTTAAGTGATGATTTGAAATATTGATAATACGTATGCAGAATCTATACACTGCTTCAGACAAACTTTTGCTGAATCATGTCATTTGACTTGTTCCACATGTTTCTTCGATGACAAATCTGGATGTAATTGCATTAACAAAGATGAGGAAAGTCGCACCTCTAAGTCAGTTGGCAGTACTTCAAATAAAATACATGTCGATGTGCAACGAGACTTGTTAAGAATATATTTTAAAATTCAGATCAAAAATGTACTTTTCAACACTACTTAAACGTTTGGGGGGGGGCATGGCCCTGGTGGCCCCACCTTGGCTACGCCCCTGATTGTACATGATTAAAATATGTTGGGGAATTTATTTGAAAATACATTCGGAGCATTGCCCCATGACAACTAGAACTAGACGTGCGTGAAGGTTGTGTCTCCGACTCTCTTAGTTTCCGTTGCCAGTTGGTCTGATTTATCAGTGTTTCTGGGGTCTTTTTCCATTGAGTTTTATATCAGAATCCTCGTCCTGCCTTCCTCGATTTTGTGGTGCCACTTGTTGATTGGGATTTTCTGTCACAATCGTGTAATTCGAACTTATTTGAATACTGACACTTTGGTTCGGTGAGTTGTTTTCACACTCTTGTCTTCTGAACATCGTCACCGCAGCAAGTCAGCTGATTGATTTCACGACAAGGGCTGATAATTTTGAACAGCTGCTGGATTATCTCATACAAAGACATCAGTGTTTGCTTGTGCCGGAATAGCCTGTTACATTGGTGACATGATCGTGGAAGCGGCGTACCGGAGGTCGAATCCTCATCACTTAAACTTTGCAAAAAATATTTTTCTGCCAAAATGCCACGAAATAAGGGAAATGCACATTGCACCATCAATTTGGCCGATTTGTCCGATGATGAATTAAGAAGCCGGTCACTGACGAAATCTCAATTACTAGATGCATTTGCTGAACTAAAGAATAAACTATCCCTCAATAGCCAACAGCCAAATCTGAATATTTTAAATGAGATCAATGGTAAACTTAATCTTGTAATTCAAGAAAACAAAATGCTCAGAAACAGAGTAGCAGATTTGGAAAAATCAGTTGAGATCCAGGGCATGATAATTGAAAGATTTGAGCAAAATCAGAGGAAAAATAACATAATTGTTCAAGGAATAACCAATGAAACAGACCTTGCATCTGCAATTGATGATATTTCCAAAATTATCAATATCGATATACGGAGCGAGTGCAAAGACATCCGACGCATTGGAAACCCAAAGAAGCTAAAGAGACCAATTCGACTGATCCTCAATACCTTCGAAAAACGAGGTGATATTCTTTCGGCTGCTAAGAATCTCAAAAATTCTACTATGAAGTATGTTTATCTCTCTCCTGATTTGACACCCGTACAACAAAGAGAGAATAAAGACCTCAGAAACATGCGTGATTTGGAGCGAGCGAAGCCAGGGAACAGAGGAAAAACCATCAGAATAGTTAAAGGCGCTCTTTTTGTTGACAATGTAAAAATTTATTCAGTAAATCAGAATTTTCGATAAGCGCTTTTAACTTGTCAAATGAACACTATACTATATCAAGCACATCTGGTCCAGGCCTACCTGTTATGATATTAACAAACGCACAATCACTCCTACCAAAAATTGATGAAATGCGAATAACCGCTGTTATGAAAAATCCGGATATTATTTGTTTAACGGAATCTTGGCTGAACGAGTCTATTGACGATGATATCATCAAAATACCGAAATATAGCGTATGTCGCGCTGATCGCGTAAATCGAAGAGGTGGAGTAGTGGCAATTTATATCAGGGAATGCATGTAATCTACAGCGTAGAATAATATCTTTCAGCGTCTATGCCTGTAAATCAAGTGGTTACACGGATGATGTGCATGTAGAATACTTGGCAGTTGATGTGAAGGAGCTAAAGCTATTGCTTGTATGTGTCTACATTCCTCCGCATTGTAATGCAGCTGCACTTCAGCAAACTCATGAATTCCTTTGTGATGATGTCGACAAATTTTTGGCAGAAAAATCTAATTATGAATCTGTAATAATTGGTGACTTTAATCATTTTAATACAAATTCTCTTTGCAATGATCTGTGTATGACAGATATTATTCTGTTGCCAACCCGAAAAGGAAATATATTGGATCATGTGCTTGTGTCTGAGAAACTGGTTTCTATCTATGATCCAAAGAACGTTGCGTATATTTCTCCCATCGACAACTCTGATCACTGTTTGTTGACTGTACGACCAGCAGCGGATCTACGATATAAATCACATGAAAATTTGAACTATCACCATATTGTTGATTTTCGTGCTTCTAATATCAATCACCTTCGAGTTAAGACAATGCAGCAAGATTGGGATGAAATTTTATCGGAAGAGGACCTTGATAAACAGTGGAAAATGTTCTATTCAACCGTCAATACGCTGATAAATGATTGCATTCCTCAACGATATGTATTGATGACATCAAAAGATAAGGAATGGATCACACCAATCACAAAACTGTACATACATAAGTGTTGGGAAGCCTTTCGAAGCAGAAATTGGCCAAAATATGCTCATTTTAAGGAAAAGGTTAAAGTAGAGATAAAGAAATTTGGGGTCGGAAGATCAAAGCTACATCTAGCGGTATGTGGAAGTTAGTAAATGCGGTTAAAGGCAAAGAGAACCCAGCCAAAGATTTATCAGCCTTGATAAGCATGTATGATGGTGAAGAACACTTAGCAAATGTAATTGCTCAATGTTTTTTCGAGTCACAGAAATTCAAGCGGGAACCCAATGACTATAAGCATGACATTCTAGTTGATGATGGATGGACTATATACGTGTCACCGAATGAAGTTGAGAAAATTCTCTCTAATCTCCCAACAGGAAAGGCAATTCCAAACGGCGATGTACAGTACCTACGCGCGTATATGTATCGTTGACAGAAAGTTTGTGCAAACCATTGACTGCAATATTTAAAAATTCAATACAAAAAAGGAATATTCCTTGCCAATGGAAAGAAGGAACAATTTGCCCTATCCCAAAAACCAAACCTGCCGAAGTATCAAAAATGAGACAAATTACTCTGCTATCCACTGCTTCAAAAGTGTTCGAGAGAATAATACTGAGAAGGATGAGATCTTTGTTTGCAAAATCCTATGGAAATGATCAACATGGGTTTCGCAGACATGCATTAACATCAACTGCAACAATCATTGTACATTATGCATTAACCAAGTATCTCGATGATGCGAACTCCATTGGCTCAGTTCTTCTTAGTTTCGATATGAACAAAGCTTTCGATAATGTAAGTCACGCACTCCTTATCGAAAAGTTAAAAAATTGCAATTTTCCTGCAGGCTTCTTGATTTGGCTAATGCATTATTCAAAAGATCGTCAAAGTCGTGTCAAAATTGGTCAAACTGCATCATTTTCCTTCCCCATCTCATCTGGTGTTCCTCAGGGTTCAGTAATTGGCCCCTTTTTGTTTGGTGCTTATATTGCAGATCTTATCAAAAAAGAAAGTAATACCACGATGGTCAAATAGGCTGATGATGTCACTATGGTGATTCCGGTATCAGGAGACTTCAATCAGTCTCGATTTGAAATTCTCTCAGAAATTGCGAACATGGAAAACTGGTGTGACAGAAACCACCTTACGATAAACCGTGCGAAGTCACGTTATATGTTTTGTGGAAAGAAAAATCATAATTTTGAGTGTAAAGTCAATTTTCCAACGGTGAATCAAGTCAAAATTTTGGGACTTTCCTTGTCTGCTGATTTGAAATGGGGCCAACATATTCATGATGTGATTTCAAAATCAAATAAAAGAATGCACATCCTTCGCACGCTCAGAACTATCATGAATAGAAGTGAACTACATACTGTTTATATCACTGTAATAAGACCACTTTTGGAATATGTGTCACAGGTTTTTGTCGGCTTAAATTCGACACTGAGGAGCAAGTTACTGCGAGTAGATCGAAGAGCCCATCCAATAATCTATTTCGATGAAATAAGATTTTGTGACTGTGATGATTCAACATTGAGTGCTCGGCGACAAAGACTTAGCACTAAGCTCTGGATTGTCACGCAGTGGTAAATTTAGCATTCCGTTCTGTAGAACGGAGAAGAGACAAGCAGCCTTTGTGCCATACGTATCATTACTTGTAAATGACATGACTTAAATTACATTTTATCTTCTTACCCATGCTCTTTCGTTATTTTATATAACCCGAATATTTGTTTACGTTGATGATGTCGTTTCTGCATCTTTATGATTTGTACGTTTTATGATTTCCATTTTGAAGAGAAATAAACACCTACTTGAATTGACTTGACTTGCCCCAATGGACGCCACGCCTCTGGTAGACAGAGGAAATACATTTTATAATGTGTAATAATTGATATCAATTTGTGTCTTTTGTAGTGATAATGTATCTTTTGTTCATCTCCATAATTTGATCACGCATTCCAAATTCGTCAAGAAAATTGAGACGAAATAATTTCTAATTGCTGCAGATTTTAGTATCTAATCCCCTTCCAGGTTCAGCTGCCACATAAGACATTATGATGACATGTTATTTTCTAAATTTGAACAATGGTATCAAAATTGACGCCATGGTCTTTCTAGGTATATCACAACCGCGGTCTTTCCAGTGTTACGTCTGCATGCGAACTGGCCTGCACTTTCACCCTCTTTTTGAGAAGAATGGGTGAACTCTCTGCAACGCATAAGAAAAGATGAATAGATGAACTACTCGTAATTTGAAAGTAGCTGTCCATCCGCACATCGATGTCAGCATAGGTTTCTTTCGGATCTGGTAACCCATCAAGGAAACTTAATCCGTCCGCCATAGACACATCCCAAGTAACGCTGACTTATCCTTATCATCCAACGAGTAGAATGAGCAATAACTGCTAAACAACCTCTTAAAGTAACGCCAGTCCTCAGAACTAGGGTTTGCGGGGTAACTCGGCTGACGAATAATTCCGGCCATAAATAGTTCGACTTAGACAAATGATCGACACTTTATTTGTTGTACCAACACTGAGTTGACATACATGCACGCACGTACATGTATGTATATATATGGGTTTTTACTCCTGACACCATTAATATGTTGGCTCAATATCCAGCTGAATTATACATGCTAAACGAGTAAGAACACTCGTTACGTTTAGGTTTCAAAATTGTGAATAGGTTTCAGTCACATGGAAAATATAACAAACAAAATACAAATCAGCTGTCGGCACACCTATTTAATGTCATGAACATGAATAATTACGTTTGCATGGGCGACAACCAATTCAAGCATGCACAACGCAGGCAAGCTGATGCAATCATGCGTATAATTTTAAATGTCGGATTCATCCTGATGCCCAGTATGTATTTGGGAAAATCAAAACTAAGATTACATCAAAGAATGAAAGAACATATACGAGGTAATTCAGTTATAATAAGTGTGTGACCCTATGTGCAAACTGCAGCACAGATCAATAATTGTTTTCGATTATATGAAGTCAATGTTGCAGTTTGTACATACGGTCGGATGTGTGTATACACAGAACGTAGTGAATTTGAAACTCGGAAAAACGATACAACTCCCACATTAACTGAAACTTTGTCTAAATGATATATATATACTTTCCTTGTTTTCATTATATTGTTAATCGCTGTTGCCACTGCCGGCTTATGAACGCATGAATCATGAACATTTAGACTTCTTAGCCATGAGCAGCATTATTTCACAACAAACATGTAGATCCACTCAAAATACAACAAGAATTGAATGAGCATCGACTGGCTTCGAACTGGCATAATATTGTTTTAAAATGTCCTGTCCAGTGAATATTATGATGTGAATATAAGTGAATACAAGTGAATATAAGTGATTTTTCCACGGAAAGATATGTTCCAGTAGCAGAGTGCTGTTGGAGGACACCATTTCTTCTCAATGCCCCACCCAAAGTATGCATGTATACAAATATGTCTTCAGCCCATCCACAATTCAGTTCGACCTTTGATCGGAAACTTGAATTTTCGAAGAAAATTTGATTTACAATGACGGAAAGATGGAAAGGTGCGATGTATTCAAAACTAATTTTTATGAAAAAATTGAATTAAAAGAAAGTCTGTCAAATACATTTTTAACAGAGTAAAACAGCAACAACTTTCAATAATAAGTTGCTAAAATTGCAAATCGATGTTGAAAATCTAAGAGTTTTAATTAACAGATTTGAAAATTTCATTGAAATTCTGTATGTGAATTTAACAGACACTATATATTTTTCTATAGAAATGAATAACAATCGAATTTGATGTCAGTGAGTAAAGAAGCTATTTTTTTAGTCATAAAACTTGGAGATATAAACAGCGTTTTCGAGGAAAGAAAATGACCATCGTATCGTCATTCAAATAATAGCATGTTGAAGCTTTATACTGCTTAACTATTTCTCCTTCTTCAGTTGCGTAGTAATATGATTTTCCCTCTTTGATGTATATTGATTTTCTGTTGGCAATTTTGGAGATGGCTGAACAGATTTTAAACTTAGTCACATTGACATGCTGTTTAAGCGTCTCTGCCACAGCACCACGGATATCGCCGACAGTCGCCGATTTTGGCAGTTGTATAAAGCGATATCCATCTTTCGATGATCCTGGGAGATCCACGTAGAAACAAACTGAAAATATGAGAAAGTGAATAAATGATTCCACTGAAGAAGTCTGTTTATCCAAAGATTTTCAAATTTCATCATTTTATGCATAACTTTCACTTAATGTTGCCAAAAATGATAATTGCTGTATTATCTTTTTCCATCAACTTGCATTGTAATTTTTCGAATACATGCCAACATTCAACAAAGCATACCCTTTCAGCTCCACTTATTGGAATAACGGCCAAAGAGAGGCTACATCCTACCTTCCCTTGGATCAAGAACCGCGACTAGTAAGAATTTTGCGTTTCAGAAGCATTTTACGCATGCCTACAGCGCTCGAGGAACTATTAGGAGTGATCATCCAAACACAGGCTCAGAAACTAAAGAGTCTGAAGGTTTCCTTCGATTTCTTGTCTGAGTGAGATGCAAGCCTTAATGATAAATGATGCCTGATTGAACTGCAATAGCAAAATCATTCCACCAACGCCCGCATCATTTTTCAGAAATAGCTTTACTCAACATGAAAATCACATCAAGTGCTTATCACACAATGTAATCCGAAACTCGGAGGGCAACTATTGAATTTCGGAAATTGGTCGGAGGACGGAGCCAATTTGGGTTAGCCAAACTGGTGCAGAAATTTCGTCGGAGCGCTTATTATTGTTATGTGTTATGTATGTCAGGGTTGGAACCGGCCGGCCAGTTTTAATATCGCCGGCCTGGCCCCGGCCGCAAATTTTGAAGAACGCCGGCCGGAAGGCCGGCTTCTCATCACACCGACCGACCGATTTATTTAATTAGACCCATGTCGACCGGTGACGACGTTCAGTCTAGAATAAATTGCTTTGTCAATCATTACAACATTAAGAGTATGTAGATATAACATAATTTGGGAGTACATACGTGTATGCTTTGTAATATGAATATTGCGAACTGTTCTTTAAAAGTTTAAAAATGATTGCCAGCAACTTATACCTGTAGTTCAAGCAATTTGCTGACCACTTAGAGCTTTCCTGTGGGGGCGGGATATAATTATATATTATATCAATGCCAATTTGGGTCATTATTTTGATTATCTGTCTTCAGCTTGCTTGTGTTTGATTGACTTTGAAAATTCAGTCAACATAATCATAGATTATAAAGTAGGCCTAAAACTCATTGAACTAGTAGGCCTAAATAAGTCAATACGAGTATTGTGACTCGTCGCATAAAACATAATATCAAAGTGCGAATAAATGTACTTTGTAATATTGTATTGCAATAGGCAACTCTCGCTTATACAGAGTGCCATAGGCCTCCTGATTCATGCACTTCATGTATGCTATGTGGAAATTGAATAATTTCTAAAGGCATAAGTTGACCTATTAATGTCTGACGATCAATGCCTTAGCCGACCGACATAGAGACGCCAGCCACCATCCCATCCCCGACCGGCCGGTTATGATGACGCCGGTCACCAGCCCTCACCCGGCCGTCAAAAACCCGGTCGGTTCCAACCCTGATGTGTGTATCCATAAGATGCAGGAATGTCCATCTCTCCGAAAATTCTTGCTATGGATAACACGGTATATTCAATCAAAGAATTAGAATCTGAATTCAGGAGTCTGTTGCTGATTTTTATCATCTTTATAGCTACTGACTTTTATATGACATTCTGACCAGGGCATTATGGTCAGCTTATCTCCGCACTACTGAGGGTTTTGAAGAGTGTTTCACAAAAATCAGTTATTTTCACGTTGATTTCTAAAGCAGGCGACAAGGTATTTATAAATTTGAGCTGTAAATATTTTCGACAATTTCTGGTGATAAATACCCTTGATTCTGAAATCATAGATCGTAAATATTTCAGCATTCACTATTGGAATTTTCATCATAAGCTAGACTATCGACAAGTTTATCGTCAAAGTTTGAAGACCACACTCTGGCTTGCATTCATTTCAATTTTTTGTCATCTGTGATATTTGTTTGATATTTAATAAACTATACTGTCGTTTTCTTTTGCATTTCTCATTATCGCAGCATACTTTTCTTGTTTCCGAATTCAAAAATCTTTAATTCATCATCAAAATATAGTCCATATTTATATCCAACTGTGTCAGCATTATGTACCTGTATGAAGTCCTCGTTTTCGAATTCCACTACCAAAAAACAAAAAATGGAAATGATTTGACAGGATTGTGATTCAATATATGATGCTATCTAGGAAGAAATCATTGAAATCATAATTAAAGAAATGAGAGTAAATTGAGAAAAGTGATAAACAGTCAATCATTTCTGAGATTTGCAATTAGCAGTGAAATTTCAACGGGCATTCATTAAATATCGCTTTAAAAACACATGATGGCAGCTATTCAAGTATATTCACATTTTTCAACTGAGGATATAGTTCAATCTTCAATAATTTTATTTGCATTGTGTTTGCAAAAGTAGCATTTATTCATTATTGCAGGAGCACTAACTTCGGCGATTTTCCAGTAGTGTGTTTAAAGCGATATTCAAAGAATGCCCGTTGAAATTTCACTAGCTTGATAATTGCAAATCTCACATTTACCCGGGCATAGAATAATAGAATAGAATAATGTATATATTAATCAAATGAAAATCAAAAATTTCAAGCATCAAGACAGCATATAGGTCATGAAGTAACAGCAGAAATGAGAACAGTCAATTCATTGATTATCAACGTTGACATAATAACAAAACAATTTTGTCTCAAAGATGTTCCACAAAATTGAACTTGTCTCTTAGAGTCATAATACGGTACAAAGGAGCATAAAGGGTTATTCTCAGCTTGACATTTGTAAAACAATGATCGGAAGGCCACCAAACGTTCTTCATGAAAAGTTGACGAAAAGTTTCTACAATTACATGTACATTGGAATGGGCATATTAATTTACGCGTTCGCTTAAATAGGCGATCGATAAAATTGAAAGATTCAGTGTCTAATATGCCGAATAAGCATGCACAAAACATCAGATCACTTTGAACAACACCCTTGAATACAAACCATAGATCGTCATGATTTAGTATGCTACGTAGGATCTTCAACATGCACAAGCTTTTGAACAAATCTTAAAAATATTTCGAATATGATCAACCCAAGTAAGACTACCATTTCAGACGACACCAAAGATCTTCAACTCTTTGACAACAAGGAAAGGAAAAGGAAAGTAGACTTCAAGATTTTGTTTCTTAATACATAGTGCTTTCGTTTTAGAAGCATTCAGCTTCAACTTATTTAACATGGACCACTCTTTGATGCGATTATATTCAGGCAACATCAGGTCGTTGGATTCAGAATGGACTCTTTAAATATGGGACAAACTTCACAAATGTCATCAGCGTACATAGAAACATCCGTATTTTTAGACAAGGGCCTGATGTCTTTACAATAAAATGTAAAAAGAAAAGGTTCTAACAAAGAGCCTTGGGTTGCACCACTAGTGACTTTCAAAGGATAACTCAAAACACTGTCCAACTTAACACATTGATAGCGATCACTCAAATATGAAAAGAGCCATTTCAAGAAACCACGTAGGGTAATTTGAATCACAAAACTTTTCAATCAAAATCTTATGACTATCGAAAGCTTTCGAAAAATCATAATTCAATAACATGCAGCAGCCGATTTCAGAGTGATCTAGAATTTCAGTAACAGTATTGTGCATGTTTATCAGGCAACATGTAGTATCAGAGCCTTTTTTTATACGCAAATTGAAAATTAGGACAATTTTGCTGAAAACTTTCTCTCATGTGATTTAAGACATGGGACTCTAAAAACTTTGCTGGTGTACATAACAAACTGATCGGACGTAGTTGGTCAATTAAGGAGGCGTAGATTTCGGAACCGGTTAGACAATACATTTTTTGAAAACTAACGACACTTTACGTTGGGCGATTGAACAATTGATTAAATGACATAGTGGCTCTGATATAAAAGGAGATGCAATCTTATAAAATATGTTAGGTATGCCATCCGAGCTAGTGGCTTTAGTAGCTGACAAGCTTTCTAAGAAATTAAATGCATCCTGAGGATCTGACAAAGGACACTGTTATCATCGTCTATAGTTCTAACAAAAAATCATTCCGTGTAAAGGAATTGAAAAAATCTCATTTACAGCATTTGCAGCAGCTTCAACACTTTGAAAATTTGATATGATACTTGACAATGGATCATTGATTGAATTCCCTTTAATTTCATTCACAACATTCCATACTTTATTTCTTGATTTCATAGAAGACTGCACCTATTTATTTTGCAATTGATTATTTCCAGTTTACAATTTTCCTTGTAATAGTTGTAAAGTAGAAAATTCCGCTCGCGGAAGGCAAGCCATCTCTTTTAGATCATGTCTTCTAGATACGGAGTCATCCATGGCTTGTGTCGTGAAGTGATGGTAACAACATGGCATGGAATAACAGATGAGCATTCAAAAAACCTTAAATATAGTTCTGTTTTCTTATCGATATCTTCTTCATAGTAAACATCATGAAAGGAACATTTATCAAGTTTAGACAAAAAGTCAAAAATAAATCGATTTCTTCTATCAAAAACTAGATGATCTTTCTTCAAACCAGGCAATGAATCATTACAGAACGTAACAAAACTTGACAATGTGATCCACGTCGATTAAGGGATAATGGATGGTCCTATCTCCGCATTTGGATAATTCATACCAATTGAACTACTAACCAAAATTTTATCAAGGATAGCCTCTTCCCTTGTAGGAAGCACAACCTTGTCACATAAATCATATGAATCTTTAAGAGAAGAAAAATCAAATTTGCTAAAGTCAGCAGCCAAAATCACATTGAAATCAGGAGAAGCCTTAGTAAAGTCGTCAACAGCATCCATTAAACAGTCTGATATATGCAGTAACTGCGTGGAGTTGAGATGTGGAGGAATATAAACAGCGATTACAAGAAAGTTCATGTTGTTGTATGTCAGTTTCAAGAATACCTACTCACAATGATTAACATGAAAAGACAGACGTTTAACATTCAAGCGCGAATTTACCCACGTTGCCACACCGCCACCCTTCTGTCTTGCACGGTCATACCTGAAGAGATGCAATCCGGTGATTTTGAAAAAACAGTCATCGTGCGAATTACTAAGCCAAGATTCCACAACAATCACAATAGATGGATTCTTGGTAGCGCAAGAAAGTCTCAACTCGTCCATTTTACCAGGAGTAGCATTGATCTCGCATTTAATAGGAGCACAGATGCCCATGGGCACAAAGGACGTCATAAAGAACGAGAGACAATGAATACCACCTCGAATGATCACATCCTCGCCGTTTTCGCGCATTCTTTTTAGCTCGAACCTCAAAAACTGTTCTTTATCTCGTTGTCGTGGTGTAGGATCGTTCTTTATGTAAACTCGGTAGAACTCATTTTCTTCTAAGCCTCGGAGATGACTTTAAAAGCAGATGTTTACTTTCAGTAGAGTTGAGTACAAGCTTTATAGGTCTTGGTCGAGTGTGTGCTTTCTGAGTTCTGAACTCCTTTTTTCCAATGCGAAAGGATCTAACAACAGAAACTTTCTTTTTCAAGTTCAACGAAGACAACAAACTATCGATTTTCGCCTTATCGTGATCGCGATGCTGTTCGGTGTCTGTGGCGCCGAGCATAGTCAATTCACTATTAAACTTTGATTCCATATGTTCGATCATTTGTTTTGTCTCTAACATCATTTCATTTCTAAATTTAGATAATGCTTCAGAAACAGCCGCTTTTATGGTTTCAGAATTAACTGTCTGGCAGTTTGCCTTTACGAAAACGTCCTTCAGAACATTTAGCAGTTGCGTTTTGTGAGTTTCGACAATGAACTTGCTGACATTCGTCGGGCAGTGTCAAAATTCATTGAATCAGTCATTGATTGACTCGTCATTATGATGCAGAATGATGCGTCAGGTGTCACGTGAGAAAACATCGATAAATCACGAAAATCGGCGGAGGGGTTCGTCAAGTAGATGACCAAATTAACAGCCGATCAACAGTTGACAATTCCCAACTGCGACAAATTCACAGACCAGGACAGATTACGAAGGATTCAGTATGACGCGAAGTTTGCACAGACCATAGATATGATACTGATACGAAGGATCCCTGAAGACTAGCGCGAGCTAAATATAGAGTACAGGGACACTGCCGTGATCCACCACGAAATCTCAATGTGCACGTAAAGTAACTTTACCTTGAGAATGATGATCACCACTCAATTAGTAAAAAACACAAAAAAACACGTTCCAGATACAAATCCAGTATAAGGAACAAGTATGAATCCAACCAGCTATCGATGACAATCATAATGATACCAAATACTAGGTATCCTGCAGGACAGAAATCCACAAAACAGCAGAAAATTACAAGCTTGCGAGAGAGAGAGAGAGAGAGAGAGAGAGAGAGAGAGAGAGAGAGAGAGAGAGAGAGAGAGAGAGAGAGAGAACGTATTTGACGGTCTCAAAAATTTGGTGTTTATTGCAATAATTGCATGATTATGGCAACGTCAACTGAATCGTCTCCCGCATGCTTTGTTCGAGCATCCCTTAGCTGCGGCGAATGTGGAGAGAATGAGGACAAGCAGGAGTATCTTGTCTGCGACAAATGCGGCACGCTTTTGCACTTCAGCTGCACAAATCTTCCAGCGTATGAGCTGGTTAAGTATACAAAGAAGAACTTGTATAAAAGAAAATACAACTGCAAGAAATGCGTGAGCATGCTCCACCCGTCAGAACTGCAAACTATCGCAGAAGTAACGAAGAAGCTCGACGGGTCACGATTGCTGATCGAAGAGTACCAGAGAAGAGATCTGTGCCAGATCAAGGAGATGGAGCAACTCACTACCGAATTGCGAAGGTCAGAGAGGAAGGTGGAAGAAATGGAAGAGGAGATGGAAATCCTACGCAAGGCTAAACAAGACCTTTTGCTTGGAGCTCACAACTATGAAATTGAGCTGAGAAAGTGCGAGAAGCAAATTGAGAAGTTGAAGAGGGCGAGAGAACATCAAGAGAACGAAGACGACGACAGCGATGAGGAAGAGACAACAAGAGAAGAAACACGCAGAAACACCGAGAAGGATGACATGAAAAAGGAGTTCGGTGCGATCAAAATCATGCTATCCGATTTGAACAGCAGGATCAAAGACATTGAAGAGAACCAATCTGCTAATCACCAACACCAGATCAACAGTCAACAGCGGAATACTAGAATGCCCAACCACCAGAACAGAAATGTCAACGCACATCAGAACTTTCGATACAACCGCCAGCCGCACAACAACTTTGGCTACAAACGTGTCGTGGTTTGCCATAATTGTGGCAAAAGAGGACATTACGCTCGAAACTGCTACGCGAGAGTGACAACGAACTTTAATCCACGTTACCACGGTTATCAACGATACCAACGTCCAACCTGGTACAATCACCGACCAAGTCCTAATAACGAACGATGGTATCACCAGCGACCACATTACCAACAACCGAGCTTCTACGTTCCTCCAGCTCAACCTCATCCGTATGTGCCTATAAGAGACGAAAGTGTGCCACCTCAAACTGTCGCAGCCCATCAGTCGCAGTCCCGCCAGCCGCACTCGATTCCGTCGTATCTTTGATACTGAGGTAGGAGAGGAGACAAATGTATCTGATAATGATGAACACGATAAGAATGATGACAGTAGCTTAAAAACGTTAAAATTTTTCTATGTCAACATCAATGGCCTAACGAAACATAAAATAGATGACACTGATTTTGTAGCTGATATCAATAATTCGGATATCATCTGTTTAGCGGAAACCCATCTTGATTTTGAAAATGAACCGATTAACATAGACTCTTATGATGCTCATCATTCATGTTGCAGGAGGGATAATATCCTAGGCAGAAACGTTAAAGGAGTTTCCATGTTTCTTAGAGAGAATGCCGATTGTACAAATGCAACGAAAATAGTGTCGGAAAATGGAAATTTAATTATAATGAAATTATGTAATAAATCTTGGATAGACATCAAAGAACTGTTCATCATACTGTGTTATCGTGACAACCGTGAATCGAAGCATGTTGAAGAAAACTTCCTAAATAAAATAAGAGAATACATATATCAGTATAAAATGAAAAACGTAATCATGATCGGTGACCTAAATGGGAGAATCGGCTCTCTGAACGACAATGAATTCTTAGACATTCCTCATAGAGTATCTGATGACACTGCCATTAACAAATTTGGAAGAGAGCTTATTGAATTTTGTAATGACACCTCGCTTGTGATAGCAAACGGTCGATATGAGGAAGGAAAATGCACTTTTTATAGAACGCGCAATACTAAGATAAGCAAATCTGTCATTGATTATGTTATGATATCACAATCTATAGTTAGTTGTCTGAATGCCTTCGAGATTATGGAACCAAGATTATACACTGACCACGTACCCATGTGTATCGAAATAAATATAAAATTGCAGAATAAAATTGATAAAAAAGTTGCTGATGGCCATAAGCGCGTAATGAAGAAGGTAAAACCCTTCAAATGGAATAAAGAGTGCGAAACTAAGTTCAACTTTGAAGAATTTCGGACTAATTGTAATAAACTGATAAACGACATCAATGTTCATAATGCCAATCAAAATGAAATCTACAAACGATTCATTCATAATGCTAAAGAAGCATCTAAAATGACAAGTGGATCTAGCATGCAGACAAAATATACCCTTGAAACTCGAAGAATTAGACAAGAGTATAAAGCATCTGTGGAAAAATGGAAAATTAATAAGACTGAAGATAATTTAATACGGATGCTGAATACGAAGAAAACATTAAGCATCGAAATTAGGAAAGAAAAGCGAAAACTGCAATCGCTTAAGTTAAACGATCTCAAGGAAGCAAAAAATAGAAATGATAGTGAAAAATACTGGAAACTGATAAATACTAAAAACAGCAAAATTAAAAAGCATCCGAAGACAATTCTAACAGTAACTGAATTTAAGGAAGAATTGGAATCAAATGATAAGATTTTGACGGAAAAAAATAAAGAACTATCCCTGGAAATAGTAACGGAAACATTTAATGTCGTATATGATGATGAATATCTCAACATGAGTATTACGAAAGACGAAATAATGTATTCATTAAAGAATATGAACAATTCAAAAGCTAGTGGACCAGATAACGTAGTCTATGAGATGTTGAAGAAAAATATTGACGATACTTTATCTATACTAGAAAACATGTTTAACCAAATTCTAATTAATGAAATAACTCCTTGGAACCTGAGCTGGACAACCCCAATATACAAAAAGGGAGATAAAAATCAAGCGCAATCATACAGATTTATCAACCTATCTTCATGCCTCGAAAAACTTATGACAAAAATTTTCAACAATCGTATCAATAAGTGGATTGCTAAGCATGACATTTTGCACCAGTCTCAGATAGGATTTCGTAAAGAGAATTCCACATTGGACTGTATATGGCTATTAAAAGAAATAATACAGATACACAAAAACATTAAGGAACCACTATATCTTTGTTTCATTGATTTATCGAAGGCATTTGACAGCATCCCAAAAGATAGACTAATATATAAACTGAGACATATGATACCAGAAGGAAGATTTCTATCGCTACTAAAGAACATGCTCAATGATAAAACTTATAAAATTTTATTCAGTGGAAATGAAAGCGAAGAATTTAGGCTACAAAATGGAATACCTCAAGGCGACAGTCTCTCGCCTACCCTATTTTGCTTATATATTAATGATCTTCTGTCAAAATTAGACAAAAATAAACATATTGATGCCATTGAAATTGCCGAAATGAAGATTGCATCATTAATTTATGCTGACGATATACTACTTATGAGCCGTACAAAAGAAGGTCTGGCATGCCAAATTAAAATTGTTCAAAATTATTGCCATGAAAATTGTCTGAGCATTAACTATGAAAAAACTAAAATTATGATATATAACGACGTAAACAAATATAAAGAATTTAATATCACCATGAAAGAAAATGTACATTCCATTGAAGTAGTAGACGAATACAAATACCTGGGTGTATTCTTTTCAAAAAATGACAGGAAGCATATTGAAGAATTAGGAAAACGAGGAAAGGTATCAGCATGTATAACAGTAAAAGCTCTAAAAGAATTTGGCTACGTTGATGGAGAAATTCTGCGAAATTCATTTGAAATGTTGACAATATCAAAAATGAAATATGGAGCTGAATTCTATTTTGATAAAAACCTCAAAGAATTAAACAAAATACAAGTACAGTGTTTCAAAAAATTTTACCATTTGAAACGTACAACGCCGACGTATTGCATTATAGGAGAATTTGGAATTAAACCGATAGAATTTTATTTTTATAAAGCAGCTTTAAATTACTGGTTGAAATTGAATCGAACTGATGAGCATCAATTAGTAAGAAAAGTATTTGATTCAATATATAAGTATTCAAACCTTCCTAGCTGCCGTAGCACATGGACTACCAGAATGCTCAAATTAATAGATAATCTTCATTTCAATAATGACGAATTCAATCAAATTGAATCAATGAATTTGAACCACAGAACGCGGAATAGTTACAAGAATTTGATAAATAACCGTTTTTTAAATGAATATTTTAGACAGCAATGGATTGAAAGTGCAAGAAGTAGCAATCGAGGTTTAAAATATTTACAACTATGCCGCTTTGAATGCAACTTAAAACAATATCTAAATCAAACAAATGATGATAAAATAATCATGCCTATTTTAAAGATGAGAACTTTAACCACAATCTCGTCACTGAAGTTGGCAGATACAATAACAGACAATCTTACGATGAGTGTCTTTGCCCAAATTGTAGCTCTGAAGAAATAGAAGACATAAAACACTTCATCTCTTGCTGTCCGAAGTATGCAGACGTCAGAAGTCTTCTAATACCTTTTCTAGAAACTGATGATAGTGTACATTTCTATGCAGCCATGGACATGCTAAATCTCCAACAGATGAAATCTCTTGCAAGTTATATACAACAAGCATCTGAAATAAGAGATTCCTAGAAATTTATGTAGATAGCTGTGACGAAATTGTCGCTTTATGTGCATAGAAATTGAAATATTTTCTTATTAATGTGTATGTTGTAATGTTCACTCTTGCAGCATAGATATCTCAAATGAGTTAGCATTGCAGAGGACATTGCATAGAAATTGCATAGACAAAGATAATAACAATTGACTTCACATAATTTCGATAGTCGTTTGCTGGCACCTGCATAGATTTAATGACAAAGTTGCCCACTCTATCGTGTGCATAGAACTAGGAATGATTTAGATTGATGTGTCTATTGATGGCAGTGCTGACTCAGATATCTATAGTCTGTAAGATTGACAGTCGATACACTCCATAGTTTTGCATTGAAATGTGGACCGATATCTCTATGCCGAAAGTTGTGAAATAACGTAGATCAAACATGATTTCACCAAATGCTAGTGTCAAACATAGATATCTAAATCAAATTAACAATCGACGTTGGTCACCATTAAGTAGAAAGTGCAAATAGAAACAAACAATAAAACAACGTCAGATCAGCATATTGACAGATTGCTAACGACAAATCGATTGTGAATGACATGAATTGTAATCACTGGTATAGATAGATGCTTCATGAAATTTTACAAATCACTCCACACTAACTGCCAATACGAGTCAGAAGGTCCGGAATAAATCTGCATTCATCACAATATCCTTATCACTTTCACATTGATTGCAGGTGAGTGTCAATGAAACTTTGACATATATTGAGTAGTACTGTTGATACAATGAATATTTTCTGAATTAACTTACATTATAACTTTTGTGCATGACCTCCGGACCTTCAGAATTGACTCGTTTATTAACACTTAAAATAATAGTTCTGTTGGTGTGTGATTGTGCAAATAAATAGACAAACGATATTATTAATGATTGAATATGCGCTCGATGAATTTACGCAAATTTATTGATTACGAAGATGGGTTTCCTTTTAAGATATACCATGATGTCCACATGACGTCTGACTCCTTCTATACATTGCCTTCATTTAACTCATTGAATCTGTTGATGCATCGATCTATCTGAATGCATTTCTCCTAAATGCTCTCTTAAAATTTTCCATGAAAGATTTCTCAAAGGTTTATGCTTGTTGATGTTTTAGTAGCCTCGTGAATGTCTCCT
>CAJQUW010008062.1:222500-225000 GCA_907163375.1 Prostheceraeus crozeri | reverse complement strand
CACCAGCAATAACGTTCCAGCACAACCGTAGCAACCAAAGAAGGCCACCTCCAATCTGCTACGTATGCTCACGACCTGGTCATATCGCAAGGAATTGCTACAATGCGAGAAGACCAAGACAAAGATGGAACGGAAACAATAATGGAGGTTACTATCGACCTAGAATGAGGCCCCAATATCATGGACCAGCACCTTATCAATATCCGCCGAATGGTCAATACCAACAAAACTATCATCCTCAACAGCAACAGTTCTCATCTATGAACTATCAGCCTGTGGCCCAACAAGGTATGATGTACCCTTACGCGAACAATTACTCAGTGCCACCTTTATTTTAACATAGATGAAGGAGGAGAGGAGACGGAAATTTCTGAAAAAGTGAGCGATCCGAATTATGAAACATTGAAGATATATCACGTTAACATTAACGGCTTAAATAAAGATAAGCTTCAAGATCCTGACATGATGAAAGATATACATGATGTTGATATCATATGTTTTACAGAGACGCACTTAATTGAAAATGAATCGAACAATCTTTCCCTTTCATTAAATCATAAATACGATATAATCGAAACGATGAGCAAAATAAAAAATAACTTCGGAAGACCAATTAAAGGAGCTAGATTATACTACAGAGATGATGTAAACCAACAAAGCATTGAGAACATACTTACCGAAAACGGAGACATACTAATAATAAAAATTATCAACAGTAGATGGAAAGATATCAAAGAAATTTTTTTGATACTTTGCTACAGAGAAAGCAGAGAATCGAAATATGCCGATAAAAATTACTTTGGTAAAATAAAAGATTATATTAAAAAATACAAAATGAAGAACATACTGATGTTAGGAGACTTTAATAGTAGAACTGGTATAGTAAATGACAATGAACATATGGATCTTCCCATTAGAAAATCGGATGATTCAGTGATAAATAAACAAGGTAGAGAATTGATAGAATTCTGTAATGAAACATCTCTTGTGATAGCAAACGGCAGATATGAAGAAGGCACGCATACATTTTGTAAAATCCAAAACGGCATAAACTACAAATCAGTTGCAGATTATTTACTTCTATCAGAATCAATGATAGAAAAATTGAAAGCCTTTGAAATACTTGAACCTAAACTTTTTACGGACCATAGACCAATGAAAATAAACATAGATTTACAGGTAAAATCAGAATCGAAAACACTTAATAGAAAATGTTGTGATACCATAAGTAAAAATGTAGGACCATTCAAAATGATGATTGATTCTGATTCCTATGAATATCAAGAAGTCATAATTACAAAAAGTATTGAACTTGCAGAAAAAATAAATGAAAAACAGTTTAATACAAAAGATTTATATACTGAATTAGTTAATACAGGAAAAGAAATTTACCAAAAACTAGATTTAAAAAGACAAACTAAGTTCACAAAAGATGCTAGATGCCTTCGCAAAACTTATAAGGCAGCAGCTGACATGTACAAATATGACCCAACCGAAGAAAATTTAACTTCATTATTGCAAAAAAAGAGACTGTTTAATAAGACTCTCAAACTAGAAAAAAGAAAATTACGAAAAGAAAAATTGGCAGAACTACAAAAAGCAAAACTCGAAAATAATGCCAAAAGATATTGGGAACTAATAAGCAAAAGTAGACCTGAAAAAAACGTAAAAACCAACACTAAACTAACAGTAGAAAATTTTAAAGATGTGCTTAAAGGCAAAGATCTTCAATTGAATATATCAAATATAGTTACAAAAAATCAGCTTAACTGTCTCAACTTACCTATGATTACTGAAGAAAATATTTTAGACAGGAAAATTACAGTTGAAGAAATCGAAAAATCAGTAAAATCAACCAAAACTCTGAAGTCAAGTGGTCCAGATCATATTGTATACGAAATATTCAAAAATAACCCCAGTCAAATCCAGATATTGGAAATACTCTACAATGGCATTTTTCAAGATAAGAAAACTCCATGGGAATTAAGTTGGATGATTCCTATATACAAAAAAGGAGATAGAAACAATACGAACTCATACCGATGTCTTAATCTATCTTCGTGTATTGAGAAACTGCTTACAAAAGTATTAAATGAAAGACTGAATGCCTGGATTGACAAACATGGATTAATTCATGAATGTCAAACAGGATTTCGTAAAGAACATTCTACCTTAGACAATATCTGGATCCTAAAAGAAATTATACAAGTTTATAGAAACAATAAGAAGCAGTTATATATTTGTTTCATTGATTTATCAAAGGCTTTCGATTCAATACCAAAATATCACCTGATCAATAAATTAAGAAGTATCATTCCTGATGGTCATTTTCTTTCTTTAATGGAAAATATTATAGAAAACAAGAAATACAAAATTTTGCTTAACGGAGTGGAAAGTGAAGAATTTATGTTAGAAAATGGAATTCCACAGGGAGATAGTTTATCGCCAACTTTATTCTGTCTATATATAAACGACTTTTTGATAGAACTAGATAGAAACA
>CAJQUW010008062.1:0-217500 GCA_907163375.1 Prostheceraeus crozeri | reverse complement strand
TATGAACCATGATTTCTGTTCTATGAGGTTGACCAGGCTGACAGTCTCAATAATGAGTTCTGGAAATTTTGGTTTACCTTTCTTCATCACAGATTGCTTTTGACATGATAGAGGTTTCACTTCAAGTAACCTATTTGCCATTTCGGATTTTGTAGCAGCAGGAACATTAGTTCCAAATAAACTCAGCGTCAACATTTCTGGAGTTAGATACCATAGATGATTCTTTAATTTGTCAAGAGCTGCAGTGGCAATCTGAGAATCAATCAGCTTGAATCGATGAGGATCTATATAAAGTCGAATATCATTCGCTGGAGCATGAGCAGCACACTCAGAGGAATCGAACCATGAAGCTGTATATAACAGACAGTTAAAAATTGCGAGTCTATTCAACTTTTCAATGAAATCCTCCGAGTAATCAAGTTGACAGGAAAATATCAGCATTTTCCCAAAGTACAGTACTCTTGACATCCACCTTGCGTGATGAATGGGACCAGGTTTCCTCAACACATCAGGGTTTAGCTCTCCCAGAAGTAGCAACGCTACATTGATCATCTCCCTATAATCATCACGACAGAAGCGACCAGGAATATTTTGAAGACGCTCAATAATTAGATTCTTTCTAATGTTAAGCCATGTTGATTCTGGAAGCCTGACAAGTCTTCCCATCGACTTGTCTAATGAGTCCCACTTGTTTTTGAACGTTTTGAACAATGGATTGTCTGGGCAGTGGATTTTCCAAAAATAGAAGAGCAGACTCCGGCTTCCATAACCTCCATAGTATGATGACGACATGCCAACCACAGACATTTCCTATTCAAAAGTCGTTCTAATATAACAGCAGCACCGTTGAAAACGCCAGTATTAGAAGAAGTCGTGTCAAAACAAAGTGCAAAGACCTTCCGCTGTAAGTTCCAATCACGTAGAATCCCCAGTATGCCATTCGCCTGATTCATTCCAGACCATGAGTCTATATCAGGAACACCAAGTAATTTTTCGGATATCTTAATTGGAAAGTCTCCGCTAACGACTACCGCCAAATGTTCTCCAAGTTCTCCCAACAACTTAGTATCCCAGTGAACAGTACAGAAGTTTGGGAATGTGGTATTAATCTTCACTTCTTCGGAGACTTTTTGTAGATTGAATGTTCGTGAACGTAGTGCTGAGGTAGGCGAAAGCACAAAATCTTGAACTGACGAAGATGTCGATTCATTCAATACTGTAGCCACAGTAGCGAATAATTGTCTTTTGGATAGACCAAACCGATCAGCAACACCTGAAGATGAATGTACATAATTTTATATGATTTATCTAATTTCATAAAATCGTATACGCACCTGTCACAGACTTAGTGAGAATTTTTTTTGGAAGCGTGACGGATACATATTCTGTATCAGTTTCCTTGGACGAAGAACTTTTACGCGAATGTTTCATGAATGGTTTGTACAACGTGGTAGGCTCATTACCGGCAATATCTTCCTGTTCGCTATTACTAGCGCTACTGTTTTCCATGGTTGTTTCGTGTAGTCTCTTTCGTTCCTCTTCTTTTTCTCTGCGAATCTCACATTTTTCGTTTCTTTCCTTTTTGCGTTTCTCTATGAGGGCAAGTTCCACATCTATACCAGTCATACGCTGCTCTTGAACATCTTCACGCTGGCTTATCAAGAAGTTGATGTCCTCTTGAATTGTCATTATCTCCAAAGCATTCTGATGTGCTACGTCAAATAACTCCGGAAGATCTGCTGTGAACATAGACTCATGCATACGAGCAGAATCACTTTTCTTGTATTTATTCTTTTTCAAATCATTGTACTTCGTTACCAATCTCGTTAGCTTTGAAATTGCTTTTTCTGTCATCATTGTTGGTATTCGCGCTCTGTTCCAGAAACCCAAGACCTCTTCTAATGTTGCTTTGCAACTCTCGCGAGCAGTTTGATTAAGCTCTACATGATGATACATGTATTTTAGCAGCACGTCATGTTTAGATGGCAAACCTTGAGTTTTGATGGTTCTGGTAGATATTCCGATCAGCCAGCAATCGGACCCTGATCGTAGCTTTCGAGCCATATCTACAAAGAAAATATCAATATTGAATATACATGTAGGTACATGTACTGCGACAGGATATGCATGTGTACAGCAAGTGTTTCATTATACATTATCAATTCATGAAAACTTCTATTTTAACCACTAAAATACATAAAAATATTTTTCTGGTTAACAGACATGCAGGGTAATACGAGTAAAATCCCCAACAATAAGTACATGTAATTTTTTATCATTATTTATTTTTTAACGGATTTATTAATTGAACCAACTATCAATATTATATTGCCTAAGATCCCCGAATTTATTAATTATTTATTCTGTAACATATCGCTTAAGAAACATTCGTTTGCCGGCAGGTGTGATATGTTGATGGCTGAGATCCATTACTTGTTAGTCTATACATATGTATGAATAATATGTGGTTTAACAAATGCGTTATTTCATTATATCTTTGCTGAGAAAATATACTTAGCTTATCATTAGGTAGATGTCATCTCTTATTGTTGGATAAGAATTTTTCTATCACTATCGGCTCGAGTTTATACATGTACAATTAGATGATCTCAAATAAACTCACCTTGATTGCACGGATTGATAAACAGTTGATACGAGTGTGTACGAAACAGGGTGTAGATAGCAGTCGGAGAAAAACACAAGACGAGTTCAATGTACGGTATAAGCTTATTCAGGCCGACACCTCAGGGAACGAATGGCATTGAACGCGCAAGATAACTGAACTCTATTATGTGAAAGGTGTATTTGACCGCTCGGTGGCAAGTTCTTTAATCAATAAATCATTTCCTTCCTTTCTGTTCACTCATAGGCGTGCGCTTCATACAGAAGTGACTCATAACACGCAAGAAGTTGTATTACGATTCATAAAATGACGCTCGAAGAAACGCGAAGTCTGACTACTCCTGAATTCGATACTTGGGCGCGACCGCTAAATACTCTCCGATTGAGCTGAAATTTGAACTGGAATTCCAAAACATGTATTGGAACAAGAAAATAAAGGGAGCGAGGCGAATTTTGAATGTTTTATTTTTCCCATATATTTGTGGACCACCCTAATGTGCATACATGAAGATTTATTATCAAAGCTTTCCGGCTCTTATCATCAAACTATGCCCTCAATTTGTGATGAAATCTCCAGCACTGGTATACTGAAGCCATTCCGAAGAAATGAATGATGCTAGTAGAAAAACTCATAGAGAAACGTAATATTCCGTGGTGCAGAACGCAAGGAGAGCCGCTCATGGCTGATAATAATAATGAGTTTATTTCTTTAAATGAAAATCTTCCATTACAACATGCATTTCATATGAAGCATTATAATAAGCTGCAAAAAAAGAATGACAAATCAATAGTTTAAGATAACCGGTTGAAACTTTCACTGTAAAGTTTGCTACACAATGGAAAAAAAGCAGAAGACCTTCTTTCCGTTTTTATCAATGGCAGTGCTATGTGTGACGCATAAACGAGTCTAGGAGGGGCCATATCGTGCAGCGAGTGACCAGGAGAACAGTTTCAAGGATCTGCCCTTGCGTCGGTCAGACAAGGGTCTCATACAGTTTGAGGAACAATATTTTCCGCAAATTATTCTGTGGCACCGTTTTTGCAGATTCTCAAGTATATGAGCATCCTTCGCTTTCATACCAATCATAATTGGGCTGTAATACTCCATAATGTCAAGATGAGTTGCGGATATGTTAGCATCAGGTCATGCTTATTGACATTGGGAATACGGCTAGGTAATTTCAAAAGATGAACATTTCGTGCTGCTCTTTTTGTCACATATATGACATGGTCATTCCACTTCAAGGACTTATGAACGATAACGCCAAGTATGGTGATTGAGTCACTCGGTTCAATAATTTAGATACAGAATGGATGATTTTGCTTTTGGATGTCCATGACTTTTGTTTTATTCAAATTCAAAATGAGCTTATTTGATTGATACCATCGTTTCATATTTTCCATTTCGGTCTTCACAACATTTGCATCATCATCTGACGTTTAGGAGGATACCAAAATGACATCGTCCGCGTAAGAAAAAAATACGAGATTGCTGTTTGAATAGGCAAGCGAGGAAAACAGGAATGCTGAAGTTGGAGAGAGGCCAATCGTCTCACAGAAAGGGAGACGCATGCGAAACTTAACCTGAACGGAGAAGCTCCGGAAACTAAGAGAGAGGTCATGCACGCCGTCTTCGCAGGCATCGTCAATGATGTGCCGACTGCATAGATGACTCTGTCACTTTTAAATGCTACGGCTGCACCTTCACCGGTAGATTTTGATAGCCTTTTACCTCTTTGTACGAGTTGCTGGAGGTTACGTAGGAGATGCGATTGTGGAAGAGCGATGTGACTCGATGAGGCTTCTGTGTAGGTACTTCGGATGCCATCATTTGCTGCGTCAATCGCTCCATGAACGGTGTCCCAGAGGGCAATCAAGCACCAAATGAAAAGTGTGAGGCGTTGACTATTCAATAAAGCGCTTCTTCTTCCTCCTCAGCGCTTGTCCCAATGGATGGCGGGTCCGCTTCTTCGCCGAGTTAAACTTGTGTGGGAGAGCGGGAGTAGAGTACGCACTCTTGCCTTTCCTCCGATCGGATCAGAGCGGTCTCCGACCTGATCGTGGCATCTCTCAGCAAATCCTAGCCATGTGTCCATCCACTTGCCCCATTCCTATTCGTGCTATTCCTGGACTGTTCGCTATGTATGATTATCTCACGCGACAACAAAGGCGTCCTAGGCCTACGGGCGCGACGAATAATTAGAAAAGAGCCGAAACAGAAGACCTCTTTACTTGTATACGCTGACGATCAGGCAAATGTCTGGTCCGTCCATTGGCACGCAGGAGATGCTCGACAGCCGGTCGTGTCTGTCTACATGTGAATTCGACAATGACGGAAATGCGTTGTGTTCCAGGACCTCATGTTGACGTTTTCTTTTATGAGAATCCCTTCAACTCTTGTCGTAGCTTCACTCTAGCTGGGCGGCCGAGTTCCCCGGAGGACTTAATGCATCAGAAGCGTTTGGAATGGATAACCATTGAAAGTATTCAAACTGCTTTCTCTTGTCCGACGAACTACTGAAAGAAAAATCAGTTGATTCAGCGATTTCTAGGCGTTGGCCCTATGTGGTTGCAGCTAGACGTTTAGGTGAGCTCATTAGATAAACACTTTAAGTTGCGCCTACAACTTCTTCGAAATAGCTAGCTGATATGCGTTTGGGATATGACTTGCAGGATTGCACTCATTGATACTCTTATACGCCCTATAAATGCACATTGCTCACCACTGATCATCCATTATTCATTAACAATTTACATTTATGGAGCGTATAAGAATATCAGTGGATGCTATCCTGCATTTAGATAATCAAGTCTTTCTTTGTTCATGCAATTCTTGATATTCTTCTTCCGTTGCTTACTTGGTAGACAAAGAAATACATTACCTTCCATAAAATTGAATGTTTGTTCCACGTCACATCCAATTTACGTAAAAGGGTAGGGGAATGCTCATATCGACAGCTTAGCATAGCTTCAAAAGTCATGTGCTTTTTGAGCTTTATTTATGTTTACTAGTAATGTGGTCGCATTGTGCTATATCAAGGTTGAGCTCATATCCACGTAGGTCTAAATTTAGGCCTTATATTAAAATAAACTGCCATAGAAAGGTAGCAAATTACTCGTATCTTCAAAGAAACTGGAAAGTGTCAAGTCGGACGCAGACGAGACAAGAATCAGAATACAATTCGCCTTCACAGCCTTGAAATAAGGAATTAAAGCTACTACCAATCTAAAAATGCAAAATCGCTCTCAAACGCAATACACTTCATATTATGCGAAACTCTTTCAGCAGATAGGTATATGTATTCAATCATTTCAAAAAGGGGTGTTTTAATCCCTTGCAGTAGGCATCGTGACGAGTAAAACATGATGATTTCTCAATGATTTCATTGACATAATGATATGCCGTAGTGGTGTAATTACAGGACGGATGTATTGCTGCATGTCATGTGAAACATTTTCATTACATTTAGTCACTTCAAAATCTTTTTTGATAATAGAAGTAATGAATAATAGCAAAATAATAGAACAAGACAACAATTCTTCATATACTGAGCTTATAATGAAATCATGCAATATCCAACGCCCTTCTGTTGGAACATCCTATCGTCATCAAGGAAATAATAACTGAGATATACAGTACATGCACATAAATTTCTTCTACTTATGGCATTCAAAATTATCAAGCTATTCTATGAAAAATCTAAATCTTTGACAAGAAACTATGATAACAACTCAAAGCGCATTATAGTGAACGTTATGCGGCCTCGGCTGTGAGACTCAATGATGCTTTCAAAATCTAGGCATGATTGATATATTGTTGATATATCATTGATATATTGTTATTCATTTTGATGTATTGCTATGTTATCGCGGTTTTTATTACTCTGATGACAAAAGCGTTCATAGCCATAGAACAAATACGTCAAGAATGATCCATAACTGTTCAGCAATAGGCCATTACCGTCCAGCAATAAACCATTACTGTCCAGCAATAGAACAAACATTATATATCAAAACCACATTTGTATGAATGTTTTAGCACTAAAAATGGATTATAGAACAATTAAAAAAGTAAACCTATAAGTCAATTTCCAAAACATCCCAAGAGGTGAAAAGTTTTGCTTTCTTTCTTTCACTTTTCTTCTTCATTTCCTTGTCCACTTTCCTTCATTCTTAGCGATTTGTTCTCTTCATTTACTAACGCCATTTTAAACATAGGCTTGTCAGTGTAACGTTTCTCTTCATTGCTTTCATCATTTGATGACCCTGGTAGGTCCAAAGCCGCACAAAGAGTCCTCTTTCTCAGATCCGCTGGACGATCATACTTTGGAGCACTCTTTTCATCCTTATGTCCAGTTATAGTGAAAACAACGTCGTTTGACAACCCTTTGGATTTCGCTGTTGCCACAGTATGATTTGTGTATTGCTTTGAAAGACCTAAAGATTTTGACAAATTTCATAAAGTTTCCAAGGTGATGTTCACCAAGAACGTGCGTATTACTATACATTTTTGTTGATTTTCCCACACATTGGTCTAGGAAATAAAACATCAGAATTTGGACATTCTCTTCGTAGAATCGACAAGAATGGTTCCCTGGCCCTTTTGTTATAAAACCTGCCTTAGGGATATGATGTGTAATCTTTTTCTGGCATACTTGGTTTGACATTTTTTCGGATTTTGGTGTGTGTACATGTATGTACTAATTGAATCCTCTGTAGAGGTAGTTGGTATGTAAACGTACAAGTATTTCTTATTATTTGAATCAACATCAAATGCTACATCTTTCTTCGCAGTTTCTCCAAATCTGCTCTGCCACGAAATCCTTAGTAATACGAAATAGAAAAGATAACATCATTTTGTAAAATTTCTCCTGTTGATTGATCAAATGAACCAGTTATCTTACTTAAATCAGAATCTCTGATTGCGACAAACTGCGTGTCGATTGCCCTCCGTTTGACAACCATAAGCCAGTCATCACTTTAAACATTCTTTTTACTGAGCAAAACAATGCATTTTATTGTTTCTTTGTTTTTTAAGACATTACATTAATACATTTTAGACTGACTGGGCTGTAATCGCCTCCATCTTTTTCCGTAACTCATGGTAAAACCAACGAAGAATATCATTTAGTGAAGTTTCTTTGACAGCTGTTAAATTAGAGTTCACGTTTTGTCCTGTACAAATTTTTCTTATTTCCCAGTATGCTGTTTCTGTTGATCTGCAGTGCTTTTTGGTTTCATACTACTTTCTGTTCTATTGAGAGTTTCTGCTACCTTTTCAGGAACATTCATTAATTTTGTACTTTTCACATTAATTTCTTCAGTGATTAAATCACTAATAATTGCATGTCAAAGTCACACTCAATCTCTAGTCTATTTATATGTATTTCCTCCAAAGATAGAAGTGGTACATGAATGCCAGCATCTATTTCTGAGCTCATCAGTTGTATTATTTCTTCTAGAAAGACCATCATCATATTGTCTGGGAAATTAGGAAAATCAATCGGCTGTAATGGCCACACGTCAGAACTTGAAATGATCATTTACTGTCCAGCAATGTCTGTCAGCAATAGAAATAGACCTGATAATTTGTTTGATTGAAGCATGGTCCATGCATGCTCCAATGATTTCCTATTCATGACTTATGTAGAAGATAATGATAGATTTCTAGGTCGATAATTATTTATTGACCGACAGCCGAAGGCTGGAGGTCAATAACTTATTATCGACCGTAGAAATCTATCATTATCTCTATTAACGCATGGTAAATTTTCCAGTCGTTTTACAAAATAACGACCGGAAATTTCAAAAGATAGATATCTTCTGTTATCTATGTACGTTATGTAACGCAATTATCAAAGATTTCAGTTAAATTGAGTAATTATGGAAGACTCTAATGTATGGCATGATGATTTTTATGATCCATTGATTGACGAATTTGAGCAGCAAAACTGGTTTTCGATGATAAATTTTGCGAACGTTCCTTCGGGTATGATCTCAGGTCTAAGCGGAAATGAAATTGAAGAGGTCGCAAGGCACAGTATGGAACCTACCACTACAAGTATTGGTGAATCATCAACCGCAACAAATGCTGGTAGATTTGCTCCTGCAGTTTCTGATGAAGAGCTAAACAAAATTAAGAATTCATCAAAACCCGCCAACACCTTGCGTCGAAATGATTGGGCACTTCGAGTGTTTGAAAGATGGAGGATCAATCGTGAAAATCTCATCTCCGAACGAATGATGCCGCAAAGTGATGTTTCATTATGGGATAAAGAACAACTGAACTACTGGCTGGCTAAGTTTATTGTTGAATGCCGCAAAGAAGACGGAAAAATGTATCCAGGGAGCTCCCTTATATCGATACTATCTGGTTTGCAGCAAGTCGTCCGGAAAAACAGCTTAGTTGATTTTTTTGAAAATGACGAATTCTCTCATCTGCGTGAAGTAACTGATGCTTCGATGAAAATATCAACTTCGAACAATGTTGGCATCAGTCTAAAACAAGCAGACATCATTACTTTTCAAGAAGAAGAGGAGCTCTGGAGTAAGGGACAATTGGGAGATGCAACTCCAAAACAGATTATTCAGACACTGTTTTATCTGGATGGTATTAATTTCGCGGTAAGAGGTGGTCAGGAACACAGCGATCTCTTGATTTCTCAATTTCGTGTAGAAATAAGGGAAGGTGCAAAAGTATTGGTTTTCAGTGTGGGTGCCACCAAGACCTACAGTGGTGGGTTACATCAACGACGCTTGAGACCGAAAGAAAAATTACATTTTGCTAATGAAGGTAATCCTCAAAGATGTCACATCCGAATTTTCGAACTTTTTTTATCGAAGAGACCTCAAAACTGTGACAGGTTTTACCTTCAATCTAAGAGGAAGGTAATGATTCAGGATGATATTTGGTTTACTTCAAGGCCATTGGGACACAATACCCTGAAAAAGATGTTACAGACAATGACAAAAGAGATCGGAATTCAAGGGAGAAAAACTAATCATAGTCTGAGGGCTACTTGTGCCAGTCGTCTTTACAACGCGGAAGTTGACGAACAGATGATTATGGAAAGAACAGGTCATCGGTTAGTGCTTGGGGTTCGCTCTTACAAAAGAACATCGGATTTGATGATCAAAAACACTTCCATGATTCTTAACAGCGAGGTTTTGTTTTCAGAAGTCAAGAGGCAGTGTCCACGTGTTCAACAACATGCGTGTGGCATCAATATCAACATTCGAGACTGCCAAGTTACAATTGTGAATAAACCTCCAGCTGAAGGTGATATTTCTCGAGATGATCAAGTCTGATCGCTATGACTTTGCATTTCTTGTTAAAATGTTGAAATAAAGATATGTTTTTTGACATAGATAATGACCTCTAAAGTAAAAATAATGACCGGATATATTACATAACCATGCGTTAAGATATCATTAGCCCAATGACATTCAATACGTATAACATAGAAGTTACTGCTAAGATCATAGACTTCTAAATTGTAGACGAATGTTCTTGTGCAGGAAGTTTATGGATGGATGTAGATGTATATAAGTAGACAATGGAAATGGTCGGCCGCTAACGCGACCTCTGATTTGTACATTACTTACCTTGAAATCTCATATGGTATTCCTAAATTGTTACTGAACCTAAAATCTACGACATCAAAAATCCAAGATTTTGATTTGTAAAACACTCAAATCTCTGATAATTTTCTACATAGCCCATGCATCTCAGAACATTAAAGTATGTCAAGCTTCAGATATCTACGAGTCCAAATTTTCAACATAGGAATCACCTCAATGCCACTTTCACTGGGAATGCGGAGATGGACTGTGAAGGCTCCTATCTCAATGGTATTACATAGCAAATTAGACGGCCTTTATCATGCAATTACGGCTGTCTAATTTGGGATTGGAGATATAGAAACGGCTTTCATAGAAAATGACAAGTGAAATATCGGCTGACAACCCTTCTTACTCAGTAACAATGCATAACTGCGAGCATGCTTCAGGGGACAGCAATTGACTATGTAAAGACGAGGCTGCCGAGGCTGATAGTTATTGCTGTCCAGATTCAAACATGCTCACAGTTGCATTGTAATATGGCAAAATCATTGCGGTAAGGATTACAAGATATTTGAAAATGTCTTGACTAAAGAGCATATTTGGTTGATAAGGAAAAGTTAAGAATAATTTGATGTTATCTTACTCATTTTATAAGGCTATTAGTTTCAATCACTACTCACTGATCATCTTCAGGCGAAAAAGAATTTTAACATTGACTTTTACATAAGATTCAAATTTTTTTTGTGCAATGATATCATAAAAATATGATATGGAAAGGATGATGTAGGATACCCAGTACCAGGGTTGTCTATGAATAATGTGATATAGAACTCGGGATACACAACTCCCAAAGAGTGGAGAATTGACTGTGGGCCGAAGTTTCTTATGACAGTGGAAATTTCTATGTTTGATTTGAAATTATACGTAGAAACGTAGAGTGTTGTCAACCGTTGAGACAATATGGACTATCTTTGTAGAAAATGAGAAAGTGGCTTGCATTGTTGCCAAATTTTGTCGTTCGAAAATTGTCCTATTCAAATCTCGCATCCTTTGCACTAAATTCAATAACTTTCTGAAACATGGTTTAGCGAAGACTAACAAGCTTTTAAGTGACAATGCGAATTATAGCCCAGTCTAACGCAAAGTCACTATAATTTACAGAATAAACATGCAGTTTCTACATCTTCGATAAGACGTCGACAAGTTGAATTGATTGGTTTAATGACCGAAGATTTGTTTCAATTTCTTAGTGAAGAACTTTCCTACTAAGTTTGTTAATATTGCTGTCCATTAACTCAACGCTGCTGTCAATTAATTAACAAATTTCTTTGATTTTCACAGAATATATCAATGCTGGTCAGTCATATATAAAAATATTCAGAAAATTGTAATGAGCATTCCAAGTGATTCAGATTGAATATAACGACGACAACAACTTCAACTGAATTTTGAAGAACCTAATGGACAAAGAATGTTTGTGGCCCACTATATAAATCTAATTTCCGTAAATAGAAAGTCATATTAGGCCCATAGTGATTGTAAAAACATGCTAGCCTGTTGCATCACTATGCAGAGCGCAGACTGGATTGATTTATGATGTGATTTTTACACCAGTGACATATCCAGATATTCTTGAGGCGCTGCGGAGATCAGATATACATGCATATATTGCAAGCTTTGGTTTTGTGCTATCGCGACTTCACTATTCGGTTTGATTTCGGCATGCAGACTGCCTACATGAAAGCTACGTGTATGACGGTCTACGTGCAGCTCATCGCAGTATGAGAGAGATCATCAAGAGAAAACATGTGTAGAAACCTTCCTTGTTGCTGCCCTACGGAAAATTTGATAATACACTGGCTGCAATCGTCATATAAATGCATAAAGGTGTTCATAAGGATGCACAATCATAGTGATTGTCTCAATCGTCTCAATCGGTGTCGGAGAGATTTATATAGAGCGTGGAATTTTATAAATTCGGACATTCTTTTGTACTTCTATTGGTTGGCAATGACGAAAATGATGGTATGACAATTCATATCAAAGAGCAAATGTGATCGTGATCATTTACATATATTAACACGAATCCAGACTTAAGGAAATAATACTTTTTCGCGTGCAGCGATTGCAGCACCTTGGATACACCGGTGCTGCGCAATGTCTTTCAAAGCAAGGACGAGTGAAATTCCTGTTTCTTGGGAGCCATCTTCTACCTGATATTTAACAATTCTCTGAATGTTGAATGCATCGTGTAATATATTCAGTGGTGTCTAACTCCTTAAAGAGAGTACTCCTTCGAAAAGATAGTGATGGTTACAAATAGTTTGATGCCTGGAATAATTCCAAAACTGCATTCTGAAATCTCTAAAGCAATTGAAATTGTCTCAACTCCAAAATTAAGCCAGCATGCCATACGATGCAATCCATTATCAAATGATGACCTACACAATGATATAACTATTTGATGGTGTGAGCATAAAACATAAAAACACAACATATCTGCGATACGGACATGAGCTTCGTATGTGCACTATCTATAATCAGGGAGCGAATAAAAAATACACCGCCAAAATATTATTCGCATTTTGCAGACCTTCTTTAAAATTTTGATGTTAAGCTTGTCCAAAGACATTAAACAATGACAGCAAATCGACATAATAATCGCCATAAAATCAACTCAATTTATACTAATTTTCTGTGTAATGCGTAAGTGTATGTTATATATTATATTAATGCCGACATTCGGAACGTATTCCATCTTTTATTTATTTGCTTGTTATTTCATTCCAAAATTTAAATGGTAGGATCAATGGCATCAGATTATGATAGCAAATACAATAATAGATTTTTCGACTTTACTTCACTGACTACAAAATACCACAAATTTCTTAACAATTCTGATTGTTCTAATTCTAATAATGCTGTTTTGATTCCAGCTCCCCTTCGAATGATGGATTAATTGTGGTTGCACCACACAGCTGCTATCAAATCCAAATTTTCAATGCCGTGGACATGCCTCAACTAGCAATAATTCTAAGCAATGAGATCCAAGAGACGTGATGCAGATGACATAGTGCTATGACTTCTTTCCAATGTTATGAAACATTGCTACTTTGACATATCTATTGTCTTCTCGCCGGAGAAATATATAGTGAGAATTTTAAGCAGATATCAGAGTAATTCATCGTCAGAGTGGGTTACATATCGCTATTCCCCATTTCCTATATCATCCTTTCCATATCATATTTTTATATATTATTTTTATATGTACAAAAAAAATTTTTAATCTTATGCATAAGTCAATGTTAAAATTCCTTTTCACCTGAAGATGATCAGTGAGTAGTGATTGAAACTAATAGCCTTATAAAATGAATAAGATAACATCAAATTATTCTTGACTCTTCCCTATCAACAAAAAAAATTACAAGATGCATGGAGAGCATGCAATACACAGATGTCATATTACAATACATTGGTAGACTTTACATTGCAGCAATGAGATTTCATCAGAGATAAAAATTGTTTTCCCACTAGTTTTAACATTAGAATTCAGCAATATTTGATGCTCACCGTCCAGCAATGGAGGTCATTTTACTAAATCTCATAGATTTTAACCAGAGTAGAAAATAGTTCAGAGTACATGCTTACTAAAGTAGGTACACAAGAACTCAGGTATACACTATACCTAATATAATACACACCAGATGTACAATGTACAGAAATAATACATGTTTGTCTTCACAGCAGAGAAATACAGAGCACCATCAAATAAGTTCAACAGAAAAGGCCATAGGTAGCAAACATTGAATAGTTGATACACACTCAATAATTTAGCAATTAAGAGATACATTAAATAAAGTGGAAAAAACTGCTATTAGCAAGCCACATGTTCACATTCAAAATCTCTGATGGTGTCAATGAGCTCATGCTGATACATGTCTCATCAGATTTAATACAATTGCATCAAGAAAGTTATATATTTGCGTTATCATCGTAATACCTGTGGATCAGTTCTTTCAACGTCCTGAAAGATTGAGCTATAATCAAGCAACAAATTGATGAAATTCGAATTTTCCATTCCTTTCATCGGCTTCCGAAATTACATGCATTTTGACATTCTTCAGAAACAGCAAGGAGTTGAAATATCGATGAATGATTGATTGAACGCTATTGACAAGTTGATGGGGCAATTTCTCTGTTTGATAGAAGTCTACAGAAGCAAACAAGTCGTTGGTTATTTTTATATTAACTTTTCTCAACTTTGAACCGATGCAAAAAAATATGAAAGCCCTTTCACAGAAATCAATTGTATTCTATTGAAAGCAGAATAGTGCATTTCCCAAATTTACCCATTATGCAACATGATCCCTCATTTTTATCCAAAATATGCTCGAGACATTAGTATTCACACTGAATTTTTACACCTTATTGTCTGTTGCTTAGAATAATTTTGGGGCATTATAGAACATGGAAATGTGCGGATCCTTGTGATTTCGTTTCTGTTAGTTGAAATATGGCTTCAACTTGTAACTTTGAGAAATGTATTGAACCACTGCAAATCATTTTTCATTTGCACGATGCACGCATTCTATAAGGAATGAAGAATTCAAGCTACGTGTCCAATAAATGAATCTATGGAAAATTGAAATTTGAATTTGGCTAGCCATCCAGCCAATGATCCAGCAGTGAAACAGTCATAGCTTCTGAGAGAAGTCTACAACAATAACACAACGACACTTGAATATGTCCATCATTCTCTTACTGCTATGTACTCGTCCGCTGAATAGCAATGACATTGATGAAATATTCTCCGTGTCGTAGTTATTTATTGATTTACAGAGTGTTTCAAAAATGTAGGCTAGCAGTCGAACTTGCCCGTGAAAATCTATGATACATAGCTTTTCCACTAGGGCTCCTATCGGATCACCGAATCATTCGACTTATGAACCGATAACTGTTTTCGGATCGGCTCCGGATCATGGGCATGAGCCAAACCGATGATCCGATAACTGTATAGTAGGTTTTCCTCTCTGAACCAGTAAACTAAGATACACGTTTATGTTTGGAACTGGAATGAAACATAATGAATTCCAGTGTTGCTTTAAAGTTTTGATGTGGAACGAAGCAGGTTTCGCTCTAAGCAGATTCAACGTTTGCAGTATTAGATCGTCTGCTTCAAGTTCGTAGTCGTAGTGGATTCGACAATTGAATAAAGCTTAATCCGTGCTTGGACGACAAGCGACTTGAACGATTTAGTTTAAATGAGTAGGGTTTGATGATTGTCGAAGAATTTAGCTCACTGCTGTAGTCAACAGAAAGAAAAGATCTCAGGTTCAAAATATCCTACCTTGAATAAAGTCATGTCTATCTTTGTGACCTTGTTCAAATTTTTGGAGAATAAGATTGGTGAAGAGAGTGATGCGAACCTAAAATAAGCGCTTTCTGAAACTCATGGAAGTCTGTGAAATATTACCATCTTACAGATTACATCTGTGCAGTGTCTTTAGATCCCAGATTAAAAAAGGAATTCTTCATTGAATTTGGATTTGAAGAACTTTATCCAAGTGTACTGGATATTGTCGATACAATATCTAGAAGAACGCTGTGGGAAGGCAACAACCTGCATTCAAAGCGAGGAGCGAGACGAACCCTCGAGCAATACGAAAACTACGTTTGGTATATTCAATTATTTCAGAAAGAAATCCACCATCTGATATAAAGAAGAACTGTCATCCTACTTATCTTTTCCGCACGAAGCTGTGGATCCGCTGAAATGGTGGTCCCTTCATCAAATAAAATTTAAAAACATCTCTAAAATTGCACAGGATATTTTGAAACGAGTGTTGAACGAGTGTTCAATATGGGCAAGGATATTATTGGTTTACGGCGGCACTCTTTGAAAGCGAATACTATTTCTTTATTGCTGTTCGCAAAACGATTTTTGATAGCTTCTTCATAGCTGTCTCTATATTGACATAAGTAAATCAATATTAGAGGTTGTCGGGTAAGTTTATTCCGTTACATTATTTGCTTCTGCGATAAAATCAAATACAACATTTTGTCAGCATATCGTTTTAGTTGGAACAGTTCGATTTTATTTTGGTAACTAAATATTTTAAGAATGCTTTTTATGTAAGAAGTATAGATTCTTATCAATGATAATTAATTTATATTTGAGGACTTTAAGCCAAGCTGCTAAAATCAAATGTGGCAAAGTGATCTTTTATTGCAAATTTTTACCGTTAAGACGGTCTTATCAAGCAGATACAATGTTGTCATCAAAATTGAAGACTTCAAAATTCAAAAATCAGTTATCCATATTCTGTGCATTCCACCCTGTTATTCATTGTAGGACATAGTCTTTTGATTAGCACAGATCTCGAAGGCGTATGTTGATGTCATTGATATCTCTGTCAATCAGTGCTACATCGATATCTGATTTACACAATTGGAGGTGTTTGTAAACAGAGGAATGATGGTTAGTAAGGCATATGTTCTTAATTGGATTTCTGCAATGGATGGAAGTACTCTGTTTCACTTTTTTGGGGTTTTGTAACATCATTTGTAAAGTATTAGATCGATTATAAAGTCGTACAGGTAATTCTAATTTTTGAAAAATTGCTTTGATATTAAGATTAACATTATCTGAAATACATGGGATATGGAAGTAGAAGAAATCGTTCTTATGTTGTACTTTTTAAAAATTAGAATTACCTGTACGACTTTATCATCGATCTAATACTTTACAAATGATGTTACAAAACCCCAAAAAAGTGAAACAGAGTACTTCCATCCATTGCAGAAATCCAATTAAGAACATATGCCTTAATGAATTAGTAATTTATAAAATTGACTGTAAGAATTGTAGACATTTTTACATAGGAAGCACAGTCAGATTTCTGCACACGCGAATCAATGAACATCTTACTAACCATCATTCCTCTGTTTACAAACACCTCCAATTGTGTAAATCAGATATTGATGTAGCACTGATTGAAAGAGATATCAATACCATCAACTTGCGCCTTCGAGAATCTGTGCTAATCAAAAGACTATGTCCTACAATGAATAACAGGGTGGAATGCACAGAATATGGATAACTGATTTTTGAATTTTGAAGTCTTCAATTTTGATGACAACATTGTATTTGCTTGATAAGACCGTCTTAACGGTGAAAATTTGCAATAAAAGATCACTTTGCCACATTTGATTTTAGCAGCTTGGCTTAAAATCCTCCAATAAATATAACAAATGCTGCTTAAAATAAAATACAACATCTTGCTAATGATAATTTATCCTACCATTAAGTTTACACAGGATGCGGAATAACTTTTCAGACAACTTGTATATTTTGTTATTGTCTATTGACACTGATGATGATTGTAAAATATTATTCACAGTGAGTAAAATTTATTAGTTTTTTTGAATTAATTTGACAAAATATGCTGTATAACACAGTTCACAAGTCTCATCCCATTTTCTGATAACGAAAACATTATGTTTTCATTTGCGGGTAATTTTCATTTACCCAGTATAACTTAATTGGTCGATAATTTACACGCTTATTTGTCTTTCTACGTTGTTATTTAGTAGTTGCCATAGATTTAGAGGATAAGCTATTCTATGAATCCGGCGGGCAGGAAAATCGTGGAAATCCTATTATCAGCTGGGAGCTTCCGATAATAAGGCTGTAGCATGGATAAAGAAATTTATAGTTTTAATTTCTTTTATTTATCGTTCAATTCATAAATGTCAAAGGATGAGGTCGTCATGAACAATCATCTGAATGAAGTAATAGATTCAGTAGTAGAACAATCTAGAACTTGGTTCGAACTCAATGATGCTGAAAGCAAAAATGACAATGAAATAACAAGCCAGGAACATAATAACCAACGTGAAGAAAGAGAAAACACTGATAACGAAATACAAGATAATGCCAATCAATATATTTGCAACATTTGTGCTGACTCCTCAACTACAACACAAGATATTCAACCCTCACGCCTACAGAATTAGATTCATCTGCGCGATAAAAAAACAAAATACTTAATTCTGCGCTCATGCCCAAGCTCCAAAACTCTCTCCTCTGCATTTGCGTGCAATGAAGCAGAAAAGAAGAAAGCACATAACCAACAAGTGATACAAGTGGAACATGGTTCATTCACTCCACTAATATTCACTGCTCGTGGAGGCTACAGAAGGGAAACCCACAACTTCCTCACAGTTATTACCACAAATCTCTCAGAAAAGCAACATCTTGAGGAATCAGTTGTAGCAAACTGACCAAAATTTCTTTTGTTCTGCTACGCTCAGGAATCCTGTGTGTAAGAGGATTAAGATCAAAAAAGATCTCCGTTGACCCTTCAGACATTGCTTTGTCGTACAATAATTCGGCCCTTCCATAATAGTCCGTTTTGCATAATTGTTCAGCTCCACTTGGATGTTTGAAGCCAAAAGTTTTTTATACAAATGACTTTTTTGTGAATTAATTCTTGTACGCATACAACACTGAACTTTTCTGTGCCTCATTATTATTGTTGTAGTGTATGTTCAGGTCTTTGTAATTCAATCGCAGAATAAAGTTGTAATTCTTTAAAAATCTCATTGGTTATTGGGGAATTGCCATACATTTAGAGGATAAGCTATTCTATGAATCCAGCGGGCAGGAAAATCGTAGACACATTCTTTCCCAGATTCTACATTTTTTGCCCTTCTGGCTTCATAGAATGCTAACTATACGCTTAACTATACGCTTTACTATACGGATATTGGTGCGGCTAACTTCACACGCCTGATTTTTCCGGCTCTAAATCATTCATTTCATTTTGAACAATAATTTAGAAATCAAGTCAGGAGCCGATTAGCCCCTTGGATGCTAATGCACTTGTGTAGATACGGCTAATTTTGGTGAAGATAACTCAACGGTTCTCACATCGATGGGCTTGCCACACTTATTTTCAAATTAACAAATTGACAACTAGCGAAGGTGCCATTGCTCCATGACCATGTAAATATCATGCTTTTGAGACGCATAAGTTACTTACCACGCAAATACAATGATGAATCAGCATGTCTATCCTAGTAACATTGAAATTCAGAATAAGCAGTTTCGGTGACAAAACTTTATAGAGCTTAAACTCATCCTTTGTATTCCAATTTCCCACGTCTTTTGATAATGCGTTATTTGAATGCCACATGAACTTCCCTAGAAAAGTTCCATTTTTGTTTGACACGCTCATTTGCATCTTTGCACAGCTGCTGGATGCTTTGCAATAGACAGATATCTTCTTATTCATAATCGGTCTGGCAGGAACAGTATACAATTTCTTTACTAAATTGCTCGGACTACCGGTATCTGCACCTGAAATATAGAAAGTGAATTTTTAGAAAAAGTTTGCTCAATTATGTATCAATTTTCAGTTACTTTGTAAAGAAAACTGTCAATCAATATAAATGTGTTTGTTGCATATGAGTTAAAGAGCCAAGTTCGTAAGACCAGCTTGTATTGCAGCAGAAATTGTTGTGTCATCTACATGGCATGATCACGAACATCGCAGCGCAGTAATGACAGCTCATCAGCCGATAGCTGACAAGACTGGCAAAACAATAGAATGCAATGAACAATACAATCGCAACATTTCCATCCCACTTTAAAAAGGCCAGTACAACTAAACATAAAAATAATTCAAATTTAAAAAATTACATTTTTTTTATTATAAACATGAAGAATGATGACTGAATTAAAAGTTCTGAATTAAACTACAGTCAAGCGGTCCGGCCTGCGAAGTGTTTCACGAGGCCGCAAATTGTATCTGGCAGAAGCTGGTACATGCTCAGTAGCCAGAAGCTCAGGATCATGGTGAGTGCAGTCTTGTCCATAAGCATGATCATGCACAGGCTCTGAGTCCACATAGCGCGGTAGAATATTGCGTTGGTTATAAATGTGAAATCCAGAATCTGTATTAACCCTCCACGCTCCCTTTCCAACCGCTTTCACAATGACTGCTGGAACATCAAATTGTCTCGTCTTTCCCTTTCTTAGCCAAACTCTCTGATTTGGTAGATAGGAAATCAATTTCGCTCGAGAATTTCTGTTTCGTTGGTGAAATTGCTTATCCACAGACTTGGGCTTTGACTCAGGGCTTCGATCAGAAAAATTGCTAAACTTTGTATTCATAGTGCGCAAGAAGAACACTTGAAATGGAGTTGTCCCAGTTGTTTCGCAAACTGTTCCACGAATGTCATATAAAACGCGGTGTAAGGCGATAGAAAATGGTAAGTCCGACTCATGACGAATACGTTTAATTCGTGATCTAATAGCACCATGCAAACGCTCCACTCTTCCATTACTGGAAGGAAAGTAATTGGAGGATTTGTAATGCTTTATCCCATTGCATCCCAGAAAAGACTCGAATTCATCAGATACAAATTGTCGGCCATTGTCCGAAATCAGGCTCCTCGGCAGTCCACAGATAGAGAACAATTGAACTAGACATTCAATAACTGATCTGGTGTCCATCCGATTCAAAATAAAGGCAAAGGGGAAATGTGACTTGTAATCCATAACTGTCAGTAATATATTACCATCCAGACCGTTCGACGGACCACACAAATCAATAGAAATTTTCTCCCAAACAGACGTTGATTCACATTCAGAAATTGGAGCTGGAGCCGCAGTCTTTCTGTGAACAGTACAAGCAGTGCATTTTCTGACAAAATTTTCAATGTTCTTGGAGATTCCTGGCCAACACACGCATGTCCGCATTGTAGATTTCATTTTTAGGACACCAAGATGACCTTCATGCAGCTGCAGAAGCATGTCAGATCTCAAAGTGGATGGCAAGACAATGCGATCACCTCGGCAAACAACAAAGCGATCAGAGCATTCTTTGGTAGACAACTCATGACGGATATGATAATAAGGCAACAGCTCTGAAGATTCAGGACGTTCTCTCCAACTAGTCAGTATATTGTCACGCACATTCCTTACAGTAGGATCTTCAGTTGTGGCACATACAGCGCGTTTGAGATCAATAGGCACAGTTTTCAAAATAAAGCAGACAGAGCGTTCCACATGATCTTGGGATTCGCCATAAATTGGGTTTCTAGATAATGCATCCGCCAAAACATTGCGCTTGCCAGGAATATGAGTGATTTCCATATCAAATCCACTAAGCCATCTTATCCATCTCTGCAACCTCGTCTACAATTGATCAATTGGTTTTTTCCATATGGCAACAAGAGGAAGGTGGTCAGTAGCAACAATAAATTTGGAAGCAGTAACATAAAGTCGAAATCGGCGAACAGCGAATACGATTGCCAACATTTCAAGTTCTATTTGAGAATATCGGGTCTCAGTTTGCGTAAGAGTTCGGCTTGCGAAAAACACTGGCTGTTCATCGTGTAAAAGTACACCACCAAGTCCACGATAGCATGCGTCGGTTTGAATAACGATAGGCTTTTCAACGTCAAAATACTTAAGCAGCTGCAGTTGTGAAATTTCTTTCTTCACATTTTCAAAAGCAGATTTCCTTGAATCAGTCCATAAAAACTGAGACTCCAAAGTACACATGTCCCACAGAGGCTTGGTCAACGCACTAAAATGAGGAACATTGCCAGAACCCAGGTAGGTACAAAGACCGAGAAAAGAACGAAGAGTGGGCTTGTCCACTGGCAGCGGAGCAGTTGATAATGCCGTCACGTGTCCAGTCTTTGGTTTAATGCCGTGCGAATTCCAAAAGTGACCCAGAAATTCAATGGATTGTTTGAAAAATTCGCATTTCTCTCGATTTAAGCGCAGACCGGCATTCTGAAGTTTAGCACACACCATATCGATTGTCTTGCAATGTTCATCTTCAGTCTTTGAATAAATCAGTACATCATCAAGGTAGCACATAACACCAGTGATACCATCCAATAACATCGCGAGCACTCGCTGATAGACTTCTGGTGCACTCTTGATCCCGAATGGCAATCTGCGGTACATGTATCGACCAAAGGGTATTGAGAAACATCGCAGTTTTTGAGTGTCCGAAGACAGAGGAATTTGCCAATAGGAAGATTTACAATCCAATTTTGAAAAGATCGTAGCGCCAGCAACACGAGTAGAAAGTTCTTGAAATGACGGTAACTGGTAGGCCTCGCGCAATATGAAGCGATTAATGTGTCTAAAATCAGCACAAATGCGTAAGGAGGAGTCCTTTTTGAAGGCGATGACTGTTGACGCACACCATGGGGTAGGCTCGACAATGGGTTCGATTACTCCGATATCTTGCATTTTAGTAATTTCTTGTTTGAACTGATCAATAAGATGAGGAGGTACTCTTCGAGTAGCAGGAGCATACGGCACAGCATTGGGAGTCAGTGATATAGAGTATTCATAACCATTGTTCAGCAATCCAATACCATCAAAAAGAGGACCATACTTAGCGAAGACACGGTCTCCAAGCATCTCATTGGTAGTATTATTGACCAGTTGTATCATACCGAGTTGATTCGCAAGTCTGTAACTGAGCAATGTCTTACAACCATGCACATTTCCAGGGTCCACAAAAATGAAGTTGGCTTCGAAATGTTTATCATTGTAGGACACTTCACATAGTGATTCACCAACCACCTTCAATGAGAAAATGCTATAAGCACAAATATTATAATATTAATATAATAAAAATATTATATTAATATATAATATGCATTAAAAATAAGTACAATATTCGGCAGTACATTTCGCGGAATTAGATTAACCTCACTACCAGAGTCGATCAAACAACGAACCGGAACACCATTAATCAGAACAGTTCGCATTAACTCATCCAAACAATTTACCGAAACGGAGGAGGTAGTTGTAAATATGTCAAACTGATTTTCAGCATTCACTTGAGAAGTACTTGTAGAGGTTGAATTTATTGAATTGTCCATTTCCATCATGCTTATTCCCATCTTGGAGCGACATACTTTCTTGAAATGTCCCTTCGTGCCGCACCGAGAACAGAACTCGTTTCTCGCAGGGCATTTAGGGTCATTAGCCAGGTGTTTTAAAGAGCCACAACGGAAACAAGCACGATTTGAATTTTCGAGGCACATACGGTATGATGCTGTATTGTATGTAACAGCATCTGACGGCGTAGCAATTGCAGTTCGTTCACTTCTAGCCCTCTCAAAAGCCTCAGCTTAAATTACAGCTGCTTCAAGTGTCAGTTTATTAGCATCCTCGCTGAGCAATCTCTCACCAAGAGCATCATTACGGACATTCATGACAAAGATATCGCGTAGAAGAAATGAAGTATCAGGAAATTCACACTCCTGGGCTAAACGACGCAAGCGGACTGTGAACATTGATGCAGGCTTATTTTGTTCTTGTCTAGCCATATAGAACTTCCTTCTCCGTAGTAGAAGAGACGAGGATGTGCCAAAATATTCCTCAAGTCTCGATATAGCCTCCGAATACTTGGATTTGGGCGTAGGCAGACCGTCAAAAACATCTATGCCATCCCTGCCAAGACAGTTCTGCAACATCTGTAACTTCAAATCATCGTCCAACTTTATAATTTGACAAAAGTTCTCAAATTCACGCTTGAAATATGAAAAATCAGTATGTGTCGGATTAGAAGGCAACTGGGGCTAACGAATAAGAAGATTGGCCATTTGCGTAAAGTTCAATTAACACAGTAGAGCAGATTCGATAGCTTCGCGACGCCAAAATGTTGCATATGAATTAAAGAGCCAAGTTCGTAAGACCAGCTTGTATTGCAGCAGAAATTGTTATGTCATCTACATGGCATGATCACGAACATCGCAGCGCAGTAATGACAGCTCATCAGCCGATAGCTGACAAGACTGGCAAACAATAGAATGCAATGAACAATACAATCGCAACAGTGTTATTTGCAACCCAGAACGTCATAGAATTTGATCCTAGAAGCATGCATGTAGGTCAATTTTTACGACAAAAAGCTATAAGCGAGATCCAATTGGTTCGAATAATTCAATCTGTTTACAATCAATGGGAAGCATTTGGAACATGGTTGAAACCATTGATTTGCATCCGTTTGGGAATCAATACTTTAAATATTGTATGCATTTCACTTTTTGTGACTGCTTGTCAGTTTCAATGATCTGTTTTTTTTAGTTTCTTATTTATTTAATTTTTCAGTGAGAAATGAAATGTCATCCATCAGAGATTCATTATTCATTTAAATATATAGATCTTATGTGATTCATTTTAAAATGACTTCAAAGTTTTGTCGAACGATGATAAATTAATTGCTTGTTTATGACGATGCACGGGTGCCTCCTTATTTTCATAACATTAAGGCAACGATGTTAACAAAACCATGCTGATGGTTTCAAATTGGTTTGCATACACGAATGACTGCTCGTCAGCTCCTATTTGCCATTAACCGTTCATACACATTTCGGGGTAGAACTCAACTGCAATCAACTTCAATTGATGAATGACTGTATTGTATTAACTCCCTTGTTTTTGCCATTGCCCGTTCGTGAGGCAAGCCAATCTAAAACCTTAGCAAGCTTGCGGTGTGGGACAGAAATCTACCTCAATAAGCGCACATTTCAGAATTTATTTCAGCTGAAATATCAATTACTTCATGAAACGTTCCGGTATTGACAACATTGAAGCAAAGGTGATGTTATTTGCTAGGTTATACGGATCCAATTCCAAACCATCATTTTTGAATTATAAGGCAATTGATAGATATATAATCTATTGATAATATATATACTCATTGACATAATTAATGAAACAAACTATCATTGGCTTGAATTGAAGTTTGTTTCATTTTTTCTCAGGTATGATGCAATATCTCGCTTTCTATGTATTACCATTCAACACATTAGAGAATGGAGAAAGATCTATGGTGGTTAAATTTCAAATTTTGATATCAATACAACTGCCACAATTGCTTTTACAAATTGAACATAAACGTGAACTGAAATCCAGCATTTGTAAAATAAAATGGCACACGATCAGTTTACCAGAGGTATGGGGCTATTGGAATGACTCGTTGTGGTAGAAGTTGTGCGAGTGTTGCCGAAGAGCTGCAACTATCGAGAGTCGTTGTATGGAGGTGGTGGTGTCGATGGAAAGCAGAAGGAGATGTTAAAAAGAGGGAGGGATCTGGTCGACCAAGAAAGTCTGCAGGAAGGACAGACGCACGTCTAGTTTTAGCTGCAAAGAGGAATAGATTTGTGTCAGTTCCAAAGCTAGTCGTACACTGGAAGAGTGCCTCAAATATAGACTGTATCGTTCGAACGGCTTACCGAAGATTGCGAGAAGCTGGAATTCAATCGCGACGACCAGCTGTCCTGATTCCATTGAGTTTTGAGCACCGCAGAAGACGAGTTGCCTGGTGTGATGCCCATCGCTCATGGAATGACCATCACTGGCAGAAAGTCTTGTGGACCGATGAATCGAGATTCACTCTGGATTTCAATGACGGTCGTGTCAGAGTGCATCGTCTTCCAGGTGAACGCTTTGCCCCATGCTGTATTAAAGAACACGACAGATATGGTGGTGGAAGTGTTATGCTGTGAGGTGGCATTTGGCGGACGAACGACGGCAGTCATCATCAAAGACACGTTGACTGGAGAGAGAGGTATCTCAATGAAATTGTGCTTCCTGTTGTTGCCCCAGAGGTCAGGGTGGAGGATCTCGTCTTCCAAGACGACAACGCAAGACCGCATCGCTCCTAGGCTGTCATTGCCACTGTTAGGAGATTGAACATTCAAACCCTTGAATGGCCTGCACGCTCACCTGACTTGTCACCCATTGAACAAGTATGGGACGAGCTTGGGCGGCGAGTGAGAGACCGGCATTTACTACCACCAGTGTCCCTGAAGATTCTCTCTGAAAGACTGACAGAGCAGTGGCTTCTCCTTGAAACATCCTTCATTCAGAAACTTTGTGAATCCATGCCATCTCGGATTACTGAATGTATTGGAGCTAGAAGGGGCACACGCGCTATTAAAGTTGAATCTGCTACATGCGTTGTTTTTCTGTGCTAGCGACTTGGTGGAGATTGTGACTAAATTATCAAGGTATCATACATACATGTATATATACCAGTCAAAAATGAAAGAAGTTAAAGGAGTAAATGTTTCAAAAATTTTGTCAATGAGTATATATAATATAGATAATACAATCAATTGATAGACGAATAATTCACAGAAAGTATTTAGCCCTGAAACTGCTGGCCTGCCAGCCCTGTTCAGTCTGGCAGGTTCACTGCTGCGACAGAGTGCTGTTTCTAGCCACGCTCGACTTCTGGCCGGATGACTGATAGTACCAGTAGTACCTAGTCATTTTTGCAAATGCCGGGTTTATTTATTTATTAATTCACAAACATTATTAAAGTGGCGCATCGTACAAGTGCTGCTGGACCACTTTACAAAAAAGTACATGCAGAACTAAATTAGCACTGGGGATAAGATCGAGAGAAGAGAAAGGTTTTGAGGGAGCGTTTGAAAGGACGAAGGGCTGGGAGATTGTTCCACACACGTACTGCGGCAGAAGGAAAAGCACTGGCACCAATTGTCTTCCGCTTGAGGGAATCCAGAGAGCGGGACTATGATCGGATCGAAGGCTGTTCCTGCTAGGGATGCTGAGGACCGATGTGAGTTCCTCAGCAACATAGAATGGTACAGTACCGTGGAGGCAACGGAACACCAAGACAGCTAGCCGGTAGACAATTCTCTGGGGGGAAGCGAAGCCAGTGCAAGTCTCGCAGAAGAGGAGTGATATGATCACTTGTCCTTCTATTACAGACGAGTCTGGCGGCAGCATTCAGTGCGGACTGAAGTCGTCGTTGGGTGCAGATGGGGAGGTCGAACAGGATCGATGAGCAGTAGTCAAGTCGGCAGTGAACCAAGGAGGTGATCAGAGATAGTGTTGCACAGATCTCGTGATCGAACGTTTGATGAATCGCATCTGCCGTAGTGCTGCAAAAAAGCTTGTCAGGTGTTTTGAGATTTCAGGTGTCATTGACACGTTTAAGTCGAGATGATCAGCCAGACTGCGTAGATTAGTCCGAGCTAACACGGAATCAATTAATATTGCAGTAATAGGAATTAGATGTCGTTTTCGTGTTGATAACAACCAAATCGCCTACTATTAGCACTATCTACTAGGCAGTGGATTGGTAATTTGTTTCATGTAAAATGTTTGCGAAAGGAAAGTTTCTGTTGCTTGAAGCTTGTTTCTAGACTGGCATATATTTTTTGAATATCCAGTATTCTTGACCTTGCTAAAATATATCGCATAATTGTGAGCGATTTCAATGACATATTCGATTATTATTTCTTGGTAATTATTTCTTTTTATTTCTTGGAATTTTAGCACACTGATCAAACTGTACATCAAATATCAAAACTGTCAAAGTACATGTTATGGAAATAAAAAGAAAATTTGTTTCAGCAGTAAGAATTCTTACAGATAGTGTCATCTCATTATAAAAAGGACAGCATGCAAATTACTCGTAAATGAAAGAAAAAGTTTACACGCTTTAGAACATTCATGCGTCAAACAAGATCTCAATACCATGATAAGTTATGAATAATAAAACGTCTATAATTGCGATACTCCGTACGATGATTAAAGCATAGGAACTGATATAAAACGTCAACAGTCACATAAGACGTCATACCAGACATATTGTAAGAGTAAACATAACAGTAACACGAAAATGGAAAAATCAATCAATGCTACTTGAAAATGTCACGTAGATTTTCGGTTAAGCAATTATTTAGTGCAGCTCGCACTCAAAAAATATTGGTGTGGGTTACGATGATTAAATGTTGTTAAAGTAAAATAACTATATTTCTCCTGTGATCACTTCACGAGAAAATCCACTTCCGAAATGACTTCCGCGCACGTGAGCCAATCTAGAAATATTGTGACCTATTATTTATTGTTTATTATTATTCCTTTGAGTTCATTGATACGAATAACCATTTTAGCTCAACCACATCGACAACAGGTTCGGCGCTAATGTGTTTTGAGTTCAAACTAAGTTGCTATTACTACTATCGCAAGTACGAGTAAATGAAAGCACGTTTTTTCAAAATTAACAACCATCCCGATCGATATTAAATCAAAGTCACTTTCCTACCTCCATATTTATCGACAGCCTGATAGGTGAATCATGTTAAAAAAGTAAGTAATTCTAGTAGCGGAAATGTTTAATTGTTCTTGTATATTTACAAGAAATAGGCTAACGGGATTTCAAAAAAACAAATCTCTTCTAAATTTGGAACACCAAATAAAAGAATATTTTTCTGAGACCTTCATCCACGCAGGTTCCGCGCACGCGAAGCTGAAACCCTTCATACGCGCAGCGGCGCAACGCTGAGCCCATCGCACTTTACTGAGTCGAGTCCATGAACATCTGACTCAAAATTCCTCAAATGTCTTTGAACATCCTTGCAATCATTACATCATCAACGTCCGACATGGAGATTGATATCATTTGTGATGGTATATTAGTCAACTATTCACTGAATGAAACCTGCAATCAATGTTATTATCAAATTTCAATATTGAGTAATATTGCAAATTTTCATTTTCCACGTCTGTTGTTGATGTCTTCATTTCGGTTTCAGAATTTTGTAAATGTTCTACAGTTGAATGTGTGAATCTCTCTCTTTTCTATGAATGCTTTGTCAGAAATCTTGGGTAAAAAATAATCCATTATTATTTGATGTTTTTTACATAAAGTCTTTACATACAGTCTTATTTCATATTTATGACATTATATTCTGCTTTCCATTTTAATGAAAATTGATTAGCGGACCACTATTCAGTGTTGATAGAATATTGATGACAAAGGCGTTATTTTCTCTCTTCACAATGAGGTCAACTGCTGCCGATTGTATATCATACACAATGCAATCATCTGTCGACAACTTTATCACTTGTTCAAGTCAAGAGCTAGTCATTATACTACTTGGATAAGAATATCATTCATTGTGTTGAAGCAGCATTACTACGAATAGCTATAATGATAATGTATGTAGTCCAGATAGCTCAGGTGGTAGAGCATCAGATTTCTGATCTGAGTGCCAGGGTTCGAGTCCCTGTCTGGACATTTTTTCCTTTTTTTAAAAAAGCAGCTTCAGCTAGGCCTACATATATTGGGGCATCATCCATCTATTTCTCCCCTTGATAAGTGCATAGTCTGGAAATTTTGGTAACATTTTTTTATTAATAACAATATTTTTTTGCTTCCTACCTTTAAGTTTGTCTTCCTTTTGCATTTCTCATACACCAATGGCGATCTAATTCTGATATTCAATATTCCCATGCAAGTTGTAAATTATTGGCAGCGATATGTGAAATATTTCCAAAAAAACAATACGCAGGGTTATGTGATATTTGCGGAATTAAGATTTGACAATTGTTCTATTCCCAATTTTCTCCCTTATTGAGCTCTTATTGTCGTTGGTCTTAATGAAATCTGAACTCTCAAGCGTCATGTTTCGTCTGCTGTATGTGTCGACGGTAAAATAATTATATTGGAATCCCTCTAAAGCGACCACCAAAAGGACTTCGCATGATCTAATGCAACTTTTCAGGGCTCTATGAAAGGCCTCCAGAAGTAGCTTTTTCTCATTTTCCATACTCTATAGCATGGCATTAAAATCAGTTTTACTAGTCACAGATAATCTATAAATGGCCATTTAAAAGAAATGCTCCTGTACTTATGCATGAGATCAAGAAATTCCAAGCAAATGATTTCTTCTTTATTCTGCTTTTTAGACAGAATTCCTCTTCATTTATTGGGCTGATCTTCCTCAACCGAGTGCTTAACCGACTCGGCTAAAACTCGCTTAGTCGCGACAGGTTTGAAGCAGCGTTGCCACCGGGCGTCGAGACCCCATCCGCGCAAGACGATGTTACCCGCGCATGCAGTGTAGTATGCATGCAGTCCATGCACGGTAGTGTAGATGAAGGTCTATAATCAAGCCTATGATATACTTTGTTTATAAATTTTAATATAAATTGTTTCCGTGAGTACTCGTTTTTGATACGTGAGGACAACATAATGTTAGTGGGAACTATCTAAGCAGTGGATTGATACAATGCTTCATGTAAAATGTTTGCGAAAGGAAAGTTTCTGTTACTGGAAACTTGTTTCTAGCCTGGTCTAGGTTTTATTAATATCCAGTATTCTTGACCTTGCTAAATATATTGTATAGCTGTGAGCGATTTTAATGACACTTCTGATTTGATTTTTAATACACTGATGAAACTGTACATCAAATGTCAAAACTGCTAAAAGTACATGTTATAGAAATGAAAAGCATTTATTTCAGTAGTAACAATTCTTACGGATAGCCTCATCTCATTATAAAAAGGTCAGTACGCAAATTACCTCGCATATGCAAGATAAATTTCACACGCTCTGGAATATTCATGTGTCAAACAAGATATGACAAAAGATAAAAATAAGATACTATGATAAGTTATGAATAATTAACCGTCTATAATTGCGATACTCTAAACGATGAATATGAAACGTCATAACAGTCACATAACCTGAATTCCGCGTACGTGAATCAATTAAGAAATATATCGATCTATTTGTTTCTTTTAAATTCATTGATACGAATGACAATTTTAGCTCAACCACATCGATATCAGGCTCCGCGCTAATAATGCTTTGAGCTTTAATTAGGTTTTTATCCTTATTTTCATAAGTAAATGAGAACACGCTATTTCAACCTTAACAAAAGATCCCAATCGTTATAACTCACAAATATTAGTTAGAAAATTCGGACATCAAATCAAAGTCATTTTCAGTTATATGCCTACCTACATATTCATCGATAGCCTAAAAGTTGAATTATGTTAAATATAGTCAAAGTAGTCGTCTTAGTAGAAAAAAATCTTTTATTATATACATGTATTCACAAGAAATAAGCTAACGGGACTTCAAAAACGTATCTCTTCTAAATTTATAACCCTAAATAAAAGAATATTTTTGAGACCTTCATCCGCGCACTTTCAGGTCCATCCACGCAAGTTCCGTGCACGCGCAGTTCAAACCCCTCATCCGCGCGTTGGGACCGCGCAGCGGTGGAACGCTGCAGAAGCCAAGCTCGACCATTTCTAATTCTTTGCTGAACAGCTTTATTTAGCGATGTTTATCATAATCATCAAAGAGAGCGAAAACAAGACGACAAAAGGGGAGTGAATTGTACTGCTGCTATGTATTTTGCGCTATTCAGACAAAGTACCAAAAATAAAGGTAAAAAGAAACGAAAAAATAATGCCCATTGCATTATAGGCCATTCTATGGCTCACAATCAAAGCATAATACTTGAAGATAGCATCTATTTTTTGTATTTGATACAGGATCACTTGTCAACCAGCTTACCTCTAACACATTTGGCTTACATTGACCTTTTGTTGTGTGAAATTATCATGAATGACTTACGTTGATTTTGCTGTGGGAGTAGGAGTTTGTCGGAGTCGGTAAAGATCATTGTAGTATTAACCTACATCCTAACGTCAACTAATCCTGTATGATGCCTTCATGCTCCGCTACTCCCATATTACATTCACGGGAATGTCTTTCTTTCCATTTTGCGATTGCTCCGGTATACGTGTAGGCCTAGCAAAATTGTTTTGCTAAAAAAAGGAAAAAATTGTCCAGACAGGGACTCGAACCCTGGCACTCAGATCAGAAATCTGATGCTCTACCACCTGAGCTATCTGGACTATATACATTATCATTGTAGCTATTCGTAGTAATGCTGCTTCAACATAATGAATGATATTCTTATCCAAGTAGTACAATGACTAGCTCTTGACTTGAACAAGTGATAAAGTTGTCGACAGATGATTGCATTGTGTATGATATACAATCGGCAGCAGTTGACCTCATTGTGAAGAGAGAAAATAACGCCTTTGTCATCAATATTCCGCTAATCAATTGTCATTAAAATGGAAAATGCAGGCCTGGTGATCGAACGTTTGATGGATCGTATCTGCCGTAGTGTTGCAAAAAAGCTTGTCAAACGTTTGGAGATTTCAGGTGTCATTAGCAGGTTTGAGTCGAGATGAACACCAAGACTACGGATATTAGTTCGAATAAAGATGCAGACCAAATCAATTAATATTTGAGTGGTGGGAATTAGATGTCGTTTTGCGCTGATGGGCACCACATCACTTCTGTTTTTACAATATTGAGCTGCAGGATGTTGGAATTCAGTCATGAATGTACCTTGGTGACACACTGAGACAGTTGATTGTCAAGATCGGGAGAAGAGCATGGTGAGCATGACCCATGGATAATTATATCGTCTGCGTAGATGTGAACATTTAGATCATTGCTTAAGATAAGACAGAGAATGTCAGCCGTGTAGAGAGTGAATAGGAGTGATCCGATCACGGAGCCCTGCGGAACTCTACAGATAATGTCATCGATCGAGGACGATTGCTCGTTGACGAAAACACAGCTTTTTCTGCCTGTTAGGCAGGATGAGATCCACTTCAAGACGAAACCATCTAATCACAATGTTACATTTAGACGGCGAAGAAGTATGGTGTGATTAACGGTGTCGAAAGCAGACGTTAGGTCTAGAAGAGCAACGGGGTTCAAATGTGCGGCATCGATAGAAGAAAGGATGTCTGAGTTAGCCCCGAAAAGAGCAGTTTCAATCGGAAAGCCGATTGAAAGCATGGCAGTAGGTCGAACTTGCTCAAATGATCGGTAGGTTCACGGACGATCAGTTGCATAAGTGGTTTGGAAAGTACCGGTAAATGCGAGATTGGTCGATACGAGTGAATATCGTTAGGATCACATCGCCCTTCTTCATAATCGGGGTGACCCTGGCTGTCTTCCAGGCTGTCGGGCAATGACCACTCAAGATGAACTTGTTGAAAGGGTTTATAATTAGATCAACAGAGTCAACTTCCTATTATTGGTACCAGGGCATTTTTCTACATACTAACTAGGTAAGCAATTCGCTACATTGCCCCTCATCGTGGTTGCATTGTTCTGCGGTGGAAAACTAGGTAACCACACTACTTTGCCTCTATTATAGATTTTAGCCAATCGATTGCGAGAGAACATAGTTCTGCACAAGTCTACATGATTCCTACACGTTTTCATCTGTATCATTCATACTTCTATGGAAAAAGTAATGGACAAAAGAAGGATTCAAAGCAGACCTTGTTTCTTCGGCCAGAAAGTGCTCTTCAAGAGATATTGACTGCACTCATTTATGACATATTTTGTATCTTTTCGTCAAACAGGAAGTGACTGAGGAGATTAGATCTCATGAACACTGTATTGACCCTACACGATTCTGCTCTTCGAAAATTACCTGTTGTAAAGGACAATATATCTGCTGTTGGACAAGACAAAGGAAGTATCATGTAAAACAAAGGAAGCAGCAAAAGCATCCATAGCAATCTTTTCGTAAGCTGAAACATTTCTTAACCAATGTTTGAATGACGACAGCGGCACGTAATTGAAAAATATGTACAAGCGGGTGTGTCAAGCTACGAATCCAAGAGAATTCATTCAGTACAGCTTTCCACTTGCTAAAGCAGCATTACGAGATGATCAAGTATCTACCTTACTGTATCTACTTTGTGTTTGTTAACAATAGAAGATAAATTAGGAGGAGCAACCATCGCGATCTTTGATGAATGAAACCATTGCTCTTTGCATGTTCACTGCATTTGCCAAAAAAGACAGTAATTTTGAAGAAAGTACTTGACGAAACTCTCGTTACAATACCACACAACACAGTGGCTACGGAAAGATCGCATCCCGATCCCACTATTGTTTTCAAATGCATTCGAATCATCGCGTCGGAGTGGAAAATGATGATACCTTATTTACTTATTTATTAACACAGTCTGTCAGCTTATCGGTATGGATAGGATCAACCGCAGTAGTATTTCATTTTCAAGGAATTCCAGAATCCATGCAAGTTTCGCAATTAGCTATGACAACTATAATTATATCATATTACAACTATATTATTGCCAAAATGAAATCCATTGGAATTTTGAGACACCTTCTAAATTATTAATGCACCGCCATTAGAAATTGAAGGCGTCAAATCCAGTGTTGATTCCAGAGTTAAAACCGGTGTTACACTGTACGTTTCCCTCTATCTATTTCTCCGACCGGACACTCTAATGTTGCTTACGATTTCTCCCAGGAAAATTAACCGACGATTTTAGTGCTGATATTGAATTTCCGCATTCACCGGATTTTCTTTTTCTCCCCAAAAGTTTTTCACTATCTCATGTGTCTGTTTTACCTCCTGATATGTATATCCCCCAAATTTTTCAGTTAAGAAACACGTGTAAAAGTTAATATTTTACTACTCGAAGTATTTTTTAAATGGCAGAAATGGCTCGTCGCAACTCACTCCTTGATTTTTTGGAATCCAACTTCGGTTCCTTTCCTTTTTGACGAGGTTTTTCTCTTCCTCCGACGGGGAAATTTAAAAGCACCTCTACTGATACTCATTTTCCAGTCAGAAAATAAGGTAAGGCGGAAAAATAGACATAACACCAGGACCGACCTAAAACGCAACCGGGTTTGTGACAAGTTAAAATTTTCAATCCCAAACCGTGCCCAATCCAATTATGATTAGTTTGTGCTATGCTCCCTGTTGAAAACAACTGACTGATGGGAGAGGTGGGAGATTTTATAAACCCAGTTTTTATAGTAAAAGACATTGCATCTAACAAATTTCAGATGAGCGATCAAAAGAAAATATTACCAATGACCACGGTCAATTGCTAGTCACAGCATCTCCCTGTGAGTATGCTCACTGAAAGCAGAAACATGTGTATTCTCCTCGTAGGCCTTGGAGCTCAAGCTTGAGCAGAATCAAGACGGACAGAAGGAGTTTCAATTCTCCGCTTCGTTTCTGTGGTAGCAGATTCAGATGCTGTAAAACTGGTTTGAGATGTGGACACAGATGCCATCAGGAATTGGATGCAGTTTAACTGCTCTTCAATTAATTAATTGAAATTGGAATTACTGAGGAATCAATCAAAGGAAATAAGAATCACTGAGCTGTCAGTTAATTGACATCACTCAATTGGCAGCAATCAGATTGTTGAAATTAGTTAAATAATAAATTGAGTCGCAGAAAATGAATGAGTGTAAGCGTGTGTCGCGTCCTTTTAACAATTACAAATAATATAGGCGTGCGTGGGAGTATTGTACTATTGGGAAAACAAAGGACGTCTAGATCATAGATGGTCTAGATACTATCTACTGTTTATAGAATTCTCAGTGCGAGATTCTTCATGATAGATTGCTGACGTGTCGGATAAGTCCTTCATCCGCTATTAGAGGCATAAAAATCGTAGATGTAATATTTAAAGTTTTTTGCAATTAATTGATTGAAATTAGATTCTATGATAAATTAATCAATCCAAATTGGAAGCTGATCAGTTAATTGAGATGCATTCTTAAGTAAGTTATGACGGAAATCTAACTTTTACAGGAAGTATTCGGTGAGTGTAGGGCTACGCAGTGAAGAGGGATGTCCCTCTGTTCCGTATTATTGCCAAGCGGATGTTACTGGAATGAATTTAAACATTGTTGATTTTGAAACATGTATATATGTATATAATATAAATATATGAAATATGTATGCAATATATTTTCTACATGTGCATCTATAAGAAACTCATGTCTATTCATTTCTTTATGTTCTACTCATATTTGATCATTGCGACGAATAGAGGTTGAAAATGATTTTATTAGAGGTTGAATCGCATATTTTTGCAATTTCATAAAATGGCACATCAATGAAATATTGAGTAAATTCTATTTAATGATCAGAATGCAAAAAAAACATAAAATTCGCTAATCAATAATCTCTCCTTACCTTTTGAAATTATTTTCTTCGTCACATTCAAGTAATTTTGTATTGAAGGTTCAACTTTTATTGGGGGATCTTCTCCTTTTGACTCCGCAACAGCAATCCATGCGAAAATGCAAATGATATAAAACATAGTCATTGTTAGGTCTGGGCTGCAGCTTAACTGGAAAGCTGCTATCGTGTTGAATAATTTATATATAGAAAAGTGATAACTTCTTCATTTGCGAAATTGAGGCTTCCAATAAGGAAAGCAATCAGTAAATATTTACAATATAGGGTCTATCAAATATTGTTATCACTGATATCCGATGTAAACAGCACATCCAGGTTTTATGTTAGTAAGTCATCCTTCCATTACCTCATGATTTCGAATACCAATTTCCGGATGTTCTTTTCACATGCGATTCACATGATTCTTGAATCGTCCTGTTAATACAAATTTAAGCAAGTGTAATTTTCTGCCAGCTTTTATAGATTCGCAGTATTGATAATTGACACAAGGCAGAATTTAGACTTCAATGGCCTACCCAATAATAGAGTCAAGATTCTCCTTGTATTATCAGAAATCTTGTCAAATTGTACGTAATTGAAAATGCAATAAAGTAAAACATGAACTTCGGAAAGGAGCATGAAAAAATAATGATGCCAACACATGCAGTTTCGGAAGTGGTTGATCATCAGCATGATAAGAAGCACGTTAAAAGTCAGCATTAAAGATGAAAATTATGGTTAAGAACAATAAAAAGGTTGACAAAAGACTATTAATAGCATCCAGTCTTCTTTCATCCTTTTACGCCGATTTCTTAGTGGTTGGGAATATGCTGAGTCGGTGATGTATTTATAATGCTCAATGGATATTCGGAAACTAATATTTTTGTTGCTATTTTATATGCTTGAGATTTACAGATGTATTCCGAATGCTATTGAGGGGCAAACTATGCGGAATATTCTGCAGCTTCGATTTTTAAATTTGAATAGCGAGTCGAGCGTCCATTCGTGATATTATAGCATGTCGGATAAATGAATGAAGGCATCCAGATGATGAGGGAGCACTCACGTTAAAGAGGTCATGGTAGATCCTTATATTCACATCTCTTCAAAGAATTTACCTGTTCAACTTATCCGCAACAGAATATTTGAGCGAACGATGTGATCGATTGCGCACTTGACTTCATTCAGAATTCAGGCATGAGCTTAATTAGTCCGCCAGCCAGAGCGAGTTTCTGCAGGGAACAAGGCCGGAAATGAGACTTTCACAGAATGCTTACTACGAATCTGCACGTCTGCCGAGTTCTGTCAGATACGATCAAAGAAAAACGTTAATCAAATGGGTTCGCAGATTGCAGCTTTTGGTTAAAATGAAAATTTCTATGTTTTCGCCTATTACGGCAAAAATACTATGTCTAGAGTCACACTTTTTGACATGGAAATTCTTCGTAACATTACCTGTCATGTGCATAAGTTGCTACCTTGCTTCTTATCGGCAATGTGTGCAAAAATGTGGTTCAATGTGGGCTAAATTGCTCAGAATGCTTGTGTTCACCAACATTAGGAGTCTTGTCAAATCTCATTGTGCTTAGGTTTATAGACAGGGTTGCATGAACATGATAGGTAATGACCTGATGACATTCCATGTGAAACACTGTGGTTCTATACATAGTATATTTACCGCAATAAGCGAAAACATAGAAATTTTCATTTTAACCAAAAGCTGCAATCTGCGTCCCATTTGATCAACATATGTTTTTCTTTGATCGTGTCTGATAAGAAGAGTAACTAGCTAGAACTGGGCAGACGTGTAGATCCGTAATAGGCATAATGTGTACAACATTCTCTGAAAGTCTCACTTCGGCCTCGTTCCCTACAGTTTCTGACTGCCGGACTATGACATTTTCCTCCAATCGAACGCGCGCTCACATTCAGGGATGGGATCAGCGCATTGCTGGCACCTGCGCTGTGCTGGCAACGGGGCCAGAAGAAAGCTGCTGACTATGGCCTCCACCTATCAGCACCTGTCTTTCTCCTAAATTTCATGCTATCTACCAAGATAGATCTGCCAATATTGCATGGTATGTTTCATAATCATCAAAATTGCATGAAATATAGTGAATACATTAGATACCGCATATGTCGTCATGTATCCATGTATGTAATCCATGCAAAACTTTTCCTTTATTATGATCCAGTTTTCACTTGTGATTTGATAATAACAAACTGTGGGTAAACTATCAATTGTACGCTCTGAGTTGATTAATATGAGAAGAGATTGTGCTACATACAGTAAGGATAGCTGATGTCATGGATATGCGGAATACTGTGCGATTTCGATTTTCAAATTTAAATAGTGAGTCGAGCGTCCTTTCGTAATATTATACCATGCCGGATAACTGAATGAAGGTATCCAGATGAAGATTAAGCCGCAGACATCACTAATCAGGGTTGCTGTGGTGAGAAATTGTCAGATCCATATCCACGAATATAATGAAAAGTGGGCAAACCGCATATACCTTATAAGTCATATGATAATGTTTGTATAAGAATTATGTCGACACCCCAAAGACTAGACTAAAAGTATATAATAATTTTTCCTGTGCTAAAATTGAAAAAATAACCAACTTGTAAATTATCACTGTAAATGCATAAAATAGCGACGCATTGCTATTCCTAAATTTACAAAGTCCGGTGTCTACACACGGGAGATTTGATTTCCAATTTGAAAATGCACCACCCTTAAACTACGGAACCAGATGTTGGTTTGCCGATGCATGCAACGGTATATGTTTAATCAACAACAAATTAGTTCAAGTTATTCATCGTCAGATTCAACATCTTCTCGACATGGATCAAAATCCATCACCTTTGTCATCTCTACAGAATCTGTTGCATAGTGTTATGTGGCAAATCCACATTTAGTAATCAAATTAATACCTTGAACTTGATATCGAATAATGGATGAACTCCTCACATCTGGTGGCAAGTTTTTCCACATCTTCAACAACACCATACCGCCTTGAATGAATAGTCGCTGTGAGGATGCTGCGGACACATATGCAGAAAAAATAATGTTGGCACATGTGATTATTTTGAAATGCAGCTCTTTGATTTTTTTTAATGCTTGAACCTTTGAACTCCTTGAGCTATTGATGCTAGTAGGCCGGCACCACCTGGCTGTCGACGTCTACAGCGAGGAATCGATGTTGAGCGGTGTATCGTAGCAATCAACCACAATTATCCATCAGCTAAATAATAAGCACGAATGCATCACCCCATTAGACTTCCAGCTTCATTTTAAGTTGTTATACATGCTCAATGTGGTCTCTGGTCGAAGTATGCTTTCAAATTGAGTTCACTTGAGGTCTTGTGATATTGACTGTAATTGAATTAAATTGTAATTGATTCAAGTTATATTGAATAAGCTATTATTTGCAGGAGCATGTTTTCTTCGATAATACAGTAGAATTCGTTGATGATGAAAACCCAGTTTTCAAGATAAAAGTATATTATTCACATAAAATACGATGGCTTTCGGTCTGGCACCGCCGACGATCTTCAAGCAAATGATTAAAAAACTGAAGTCATGCAGCGATCATCCCTCAGACTGCGTAACTAACAGAACAGCAAAGCATTGAATAGCACAATAGTAGAAAATTTCTCTCCGAAATGATAAAAAAATGAATTGTTTATAATACTGAAATGATGTTATCGGTAGTATCATGCAAAGAGACTGAATAAGCTAAGAAATAGGAAAGTCAATATTAGAAATTAAGGTCCCACTGAGAGCTGAGGATGTGCTTTTCATCATTGCTTTTCATAGAGGTGCTTTTTGTGCGGTTGGAAGATTCGAATTTCTTTGTCCCTAAGGCTTCATTTGCAATTCTCTTACTCCAATTTGGTCCTCTGTCAATTACTTCCATATCTTGGAGATTCACACCATGATCTATAGCGTTTTTGGCCACCTCTGGGCCACAATGTCTTTTCATACCAGTTATCTCACAGCAGCATGAATTAGAGTTTAAAAAACTTGTCATGTAGGCCCATGAAACACATTAGATATCGTCTTGGCATGCGAGTATGAGGAACTACACTGATGGTCATAAATTTTGCAACAATTGAAAATATATTCAATCTGATAAGATTCAACTCACTTTTGTGGCATCCTGGGGTGATCGCAACGAAGCAGTGTTGAGCTAGCAACTTTCTAACAGCATCATTCTGCCATTGAAATTTGCTTGTCACTAACAGATTACTATCTAGCACTGTTTCTGTGAAGTCTCCCCTGGATGTCATGATCTTGTTAGCCGTCAAGATAGTTCATCGCGACTTTGTACTGCGAATATCTAGCGCTGTCTAAGTAAATGTATGTTCTTTGTTTCTTACCCATAAATTCTTATTGGATAAGTGCTTATGTTTTCTTTTCAGCAGCGTCGGAGGTGTTTTTTTGTCGGAGACTTTCTACAGAAGATCCGAAGTCGATAAACCTACACATCATCAAGTCAACAGGAAGTGGTGAGAGAGAGAGAGAGAGAGAGAGAGAGAGAAGGAGAAGAAGAGCTCTATCGAAAGGATTATTCAGAGGCATCAGACTTGCCGACAGATTATTCCTACAGAATTGCAGTAATTCTTCTCAGCACACTTGACCTCACACGAGACGTGAATAAAATTTATCAGCCTCATTTGCTATTTATAGGACAAAGATGAGCGAGTTGAGTAATTAACACCACCATTAGAACGCTCACACACTACGTAAATATGTAGCATTGTGAGGTTTATGTGATTCAGAGGTCGATGGACACCAGAGCCCGGTTAATTAACAGTAGAACTCTCAGAAAAAATGTTTATATAAAACTACCACGCCGGTCAACTGACCGGTAAAGTAAAATGGCATATCTGTGTGATTGATATGTCATATTATTGATAAGAAATATTGTTAACGAGGTTTTCAGTGTATATTATTTTCCGAAGAACTCCAACTGTTGAAAATCACTAAAAATATGTTAATAGCTCGAGCTTTCGACGGCCGGACTGCACGTCTTATTCAGAAGGTTTTCAGTATATTGGTCCTATAAGAATTACATGTTATTGATAGACAAACCTTTTATAATAAAGTCATATTACTTGAGTAGGCCGTCTAAAATAGGCCTACGTGTCATTACTGTAGAATTCAGAAATAACAAATCTTTCTAAAGAATAATATGTATTCACACAGAGATAAATTGCTTTGTCTGCGTTGTTTGGTCTAGAGATGACATTTATTAATACTCATGGTCACGCTTAGAACTAGTCCCGAGGGGCAGGAAGATTCACCATTGAGCCTAATGCAAATTCAAGCCTGAATTCTGACCAACTAAATCATTGACACCGCATTGAACGTACACAGTCAGTAAATTTTGATCGTGAGGAGTCGAACGGTGTGAATAATGTTTCCATTTGATGAATTCATCACGGCAAAACATTGATTCAAAGACAGGTGCGATTGACTTGGCAGTCGTTTAGTCTTCAATGTGACAACGCTAGCTCGTTTGTTCCAGAATACAACTTTCCTTATGCATTGCGCGCGCTTGGCCAATCACGTAAGCCAAAGAGAGACTCCTTTCTCCTAATGTTACTATTATCGCATACAATGGCTGAGATAGAATCGCGTCACCTCTTGTGTAAGTAAAACGACAGACGAATCCATCACTGTGATAAATTGCTAACTTTGTATCTTTGCATTTTATTAACTGTTAGGCCATGTGGTATATAACATTAAGGAATAATTTCTCGTCAAGTTATACGAATTTTATTAATTCATTTTCACATCCATGTTCATATTTTTACATACACAACGCCATAAAAAAATTGCACACGTTATTGTTGAGGACATATGCAACACGCATCTGTGAGCTGCATGTACCACTGCAATAAACAGCTGCATGCAGTGCATCCTTGCTTAGTTTTGTTAGAATGACACCGTCGATAAGTTGTCCTACGTATCCTCACCAATGACTTGATATCTTTGAAGCAGTAGAACGACGCGTCTCGTTTTGTAATCCCGACACAGTTGCTTAGATAATGATAAAAGAAATGCACGCCGCGAAGAAGTGAACAACTGTGTATCACTGGCTGCAATGCAAGCATTCAATCCAGATATGCCGATTATGTCACCAAATGCAAGAATAGGCCAACGGCGAGAGCCTGATTTCGCAGAATAGGCTCTCAACATTTCATCGGCTTTGTCAACGCCTACTTATAGTCTCGTTGCAATATTGTATCATTTCTTGGGTTCCTTTTTTCGTTTGAAGCAGATTCCTAGTTTTGTGCATGCTCGAAAGTGTGAGGACTGATTTGTTCCTCTCCGTTTTACCCGAGTAACGAAGTTGTCTCAGACTAGTGAAGCGTGCTTTCATGTAGAGAAGCTGTTTTGACAAAGTCGGTCATCTCCTTTGGAATTTCTCTTCTATTTGCTCGCAATGTTCCCTCAAGCATTTTGCATGTCTGTTGGAGCTGTCTAGCAATTGATTGGCATGTGAAGAAATTGTCGGTAGTAAGACTAATTCCCGGTCTCAAGTTGCTAACTAGCTTCAGAACAGTGTGTTCTCCGATACCAGCATCTAGGCCTACACGATCTGGCTCTATCCATACAACACGTAGTTCTGTGGTAGTTCACGCTGTTGCGTTTTATAGAGGCTCTTGATGCCAATCAGTTCCGTCCCTTGACACCAGGGGATTAGCTGTGGCAAGATCGGTTGATTGCTCAATGTCCACAGGCTGGGTCAGGCCATCAGCGTCCGGAGTTCCGGCTGTTTCATTGTCGATCGCAACTATTTCCTCTTTGTCGGTCGATTCATCATAGTCCGTTTCCATATCAGAGATGTCCAATTGTAAGCCTATTTCATAATCATCATGGTCAGAATTGTCAGAATCTTCGTTACGTAGTTGTTGCAGTCGTTCAACAGTTTCCTCAGCGCTGTGAATCGACGATTAGGCATGGCTAAATAATGAGAAAATAGATTATTCATCCACAGACAGCTGACATTGGGGTATGAACACTTTGCATTGTGCACCTATGACTGCTGGCCTGTCGAATCAGACATCCGCTTCTAACCGTGTACAGTCACCTTCCCTATTATCAGACATCTGTATTTTGAAAGCATCAAACCCGCCAGTTATGACGTGGAGCACACCCACGCAAATACGATTGCAAGCATTACAAACTAAAGTTGTGAAGTTGATAGCTATTTCATAGCATTTGATGCCGGTCAATTGACCGACTTGGTAGTTATAGGCAAATGTCGTCTTGATGACTATGTGGTGAACGATACAGATGAAACATTTGTATGTTGTTAGGCATATCAACAAGTTAGGAAGGTAATAAAATAAAATTCAATTTCTCCTTATTTCACAATACAGCAGCAAATATGAACCAATCTAACGGTCAATTGACCGGCTTGGGAGCTCTGGTGATGAGAGATCGTAATATCTGTCCCGCAATTACTGAACTGTCATATGCCTCATTTATTAGTGTACTTGATTGCATTACAAATCTTGCTCACTTTGCAGACTGTAATATGCATCTTTCTCCTCAGGTGTCTCCTAAAACAGGTGAAGCTTAATGCACTCAATTTCCCTTTTACAGACGTGAATCTCTTAAATAATTTTGTTTTTCAGAAATTTATTCCATTCCATATAATTCACCATTATTCTAGCACAACGTTTCACATTTTATGTTTTCATTAGTCATAGAGGTGGATTTCATATTACCTGGAATTTGCTAGAATTGCGTCGATATATCGCTTACTTATACACATGCACTTGATGACAAATTCATGGCTGTGATTTGCTTTTTCATCCTTCTCGGACTCCTGCTTACAATCCAAGCTGCAAAGTATGAATCATGCAGTCGGGAGCGTCGACGTTTGATTCATCCACCACCTGCATCGATCGGTGATTTGCATTTTTGCATCCGTCAGGCCTCCCGCTTTCACGCCTCTGCTTTGAGAGCCTTTGACAATGGTTCTTGTGAGCTTTACAACTCATGCGAGAATGTTAATTCTGTTGGATCGACATCTCCTTTGTTCAAAAGTGTTCGTCCCCTCGTTGAGCAGCTCCTGTTGCTCAGAATAAGTTCGGTAAAAAGAAAAAGTCCGTATCGATTCCTCCAAGAAAACAAGTTCAGCAAAGTGCAATTAGACTTGGACTATCTTCTACGGTCAAAGACAAAATATTTGAGTCCATTGGTCGATATATCTCCAACTCCGTTGAAAAAAATTAAGTTGGTACTTTTGGATGAATTTGGTCAGGAGGCAGTTACAATGGCATTCAGAATGTCAAAGAAAGGTCTTTTGAGACAGAATGACGCTTGGTTTACCAAGTCTAACTTGTTGAGTGCTCACCCGTGGAATATAGAGGCACTAAAAAAAGTTGACAACTTCAAAATGGAGGGGAATGAAGGTTCAATTCATTTTCTAATTTCGAATGAGCGATTGCTCAATTTTGTCATTGATGCATTTTGTCCTGTTTATGGCTTCCTTTTTGTTGTCCACAAATCAAGCTGCAGATGGTTTCCTTATGACCACACAAATCACATCTGGGTGAATGTGACCAATGGTGGCGAATTCAAATATAATGCCAAGTATGCATCTGAATTTCTCTTGTTTGGCTTTTCAGAAGAGAATCATGGACGTCTTTACGTCCGCGTTGACTTCTAAATTTCAGTATGGAAGTCATCAAACAAGCATTTGAAAAGAGGGTGAATGAACACGAAATCAAGCCTCAATTTAATCGGAAATTGTGATTGACCAGAATAGGCACGCATTGTAAACTGTACACAGGCATTTGACAGACAAATTAAGGGCTAAAGCAGTATTTTTGGCTGATGCTGTGTATTAACTGACAAATGTCCTGCCAAGTAGACAATATTTTTTCGCAGACTAATTTGTGTAGTATTATTGCTTTAATTGTATGTCATTCTATGTGTGACTACTTCAGAGTTAGTCAAAAGTAGCAGTACAACTTTAAATTGAAAATTCTCTATAAACGACAATCATAACAGCTGAACAAATAAAAGCATAAGCGTAGGACACATGATCGAATTTGCATCGATTATTATTTGTTTAAATCCAATAAAAGATATTTTTGAAACGCAATTATGTAACAAGTTATAAAGAGTTTAATTAGCGCTTTTTGCTTCGACATTTCTACATTTCTATTTAAATGAATTTCTATTTTGACAACACGCAATGACAGAAAAATTAAGAATAATTTTATCCTTTCTATACGAATAAAAAAATTGGCCATTGGATTTAAATAAAGTATAACCGATGCATACAATGAATTACAAATCCAATCACGTGTCCTGTCTTCGTGTTCAATTGGCATTGGGATTTCAATAGACATAGAATGTTCAATTTAAAGTTGCAGTGCTACTTTTGACGAAATATGCATATAAACTTCAATGAATATTGGACGGTGCTCTTGTTGATTTTCAATTACCGGGTATGAGGAATGGCAAAGAAAATGGAATGCTATTTTTGGACATGGAGCCATGCCGATGGCAGATCTGAAGATTTCTTGAAGACATCTTGAAGTACATGATAATTCAGGTTATAAAGTTATCTCTACAATTTTTAAGGGCATATCTATACTTCTCTAAAGATCAAAAGCATAAAATGAAAGTTTATGACCTCAGTCACAATATAGAAAAGCAAGTCAAGTACAGTGAATGCTTGTCGGGAAAACGCATGTCCTTATAGTCCGGGAGCTAGCGTGAAGTTGTGCAGGGAACGAGGTAGTACATAAAACTTTCACATAGCATAGTATACCTCTAACCTACTGCAAAACTTCGCGTCTGCCGGATCAGATCATTTGCTTTTCAGAAATAGAGATGATAACAAAATCCTATGTATTTCCAATGGTAAAATTGTGACATTTAAGGTGTTGACTCCATTTTTTCGAATTTTTGCTCATAAAAGTTACACAAATTGGTATTTTGTTGAACTGGTTATTATAGAAATCATCTGCAGATCATGAACTTTCAAATGAGCTATCATTCAGTGACAGAGGATGAAGCAAAGTGTGCAAGCAGACACTTTTCGTTGGTGTAACTGCAAATTTCAACATAGACATTTCAGGAAAATTGTTGATATACTTTAACGAAAAGTGTCTGTTTGTACACTTTACTTCATCCTCTGTCACTGAATGATGGCTCATTTGAAAGATCATAATCTGTAGATGATTTCTATAATAACCAGTTTAACAAAATACCAATTTGTGTAACTTTTATGAGCAAAAATTCGAAAAAATGGAGTCAACACCTTAAATGTCACAATTTTACCATTGGAAATACATAGGATTTTGTTATCATCTCTATTTCTGAAAAGCAAATGATCTGATCCGGCAGACGCGAAGTTTTGCAGTAGGTTAGAGGTATACTATGCTATGTGAAAGTTTTATGTACTACCTCGTTCCCTGCACAACTTCACGCTAGCTCCCAGACTATTAAGTTTTTGATCGCTTTGCTTTGCTCACTGTATGTCATTTAAGTGAGAGCTGCATTTAAGAGCTGTATTTAAGTGATTGTTTATGGGTTGAGACATTGACGGTCGATTCCGCTTGATTAATTATTTGACGGAAATCAATCGCGCAATTCTTGAATGACCAGGAATCACGCATCTTTTTGCTTTGAATCTCAAAATCCTCTATATATAATTACTTTCACAGTTACTTTCACCGCTATTTCAATATTTGTCCTCCGGATAAGATGTTTATCCATTTGTATACTTCATTAATTTGCTTGGAACGCCACTCATGTTAAATAGATCATGGTAGATCCTTTTATTCAAATCTCTTCAAAGAATTTGCCTGTTCAACTGTATCTGCAACAGAATATTTGAGCGATTGATGTGATCGATTGCGCACTTCACTTCATTCACAACTCACGCATGAGCTTAACATTTTCCTCCAATCGAACGCGCGCTCACATTCAGAGCTGGGAGCAGCGCATTGCTGGCACCAGCGCTGTGCTGGCAACGGGGTCAGCAGAAAGCTGCTGGCTATGCCCTCCACCTATCAGCACTTGTCTGTCTCCTAAATTTCATGTTATCTATTCTTAGATCTGCCAATATCAGCAATTTGCTAATTGCATGGTATGTTTCATAATCATCAAAATTGCATGGAATATAGTGAATACATTAGATATCGCATATGTCGTCATGTATCCATGTATGTAATCCATGCAAAGCTTCTCCTTCATTATGATCCAGTTTTCACTTGTGATTTGATAATGATAAACTGTGGGTAAACTATCAATTGTACGCTCTGAGTTGATTAATATGAGAAGAGATTGTGCTACATGCAGTAAGGATAGCTGATGTCGTGTCTGACCTCTCGAGAATTAATAACAAGTAATTTTGGAATGATTAGTATGTTGGTGTTCAACAAAAGATGGAATTTTTTTAAACTGCAACCAATTTTAGATTATACATTATCTGAAATAATTGATATTTGAAAATCTCGAAATCTTGCACGAAAATGATCTGTCGATTATTGATTTCAATGAGAAGGCAAAGGCCGTAATGCTGAATATTTCTGAGATGTGAATGTTGCTCAAACGCATTCCGTTTGAAAAGGAAGAGGAACAATTTGAGCTACATTCGGGCTCATCGAGCAGCAAATCAAGCGACTTTCTAGTGCATCGTACACTTAATGACGTCATCAAAAAATAAGTTACTGTTTCGGAAGCGAGTGTTGAAAGAGAAATTTCAATGGTTCATCTGCTCCACAGCAGGTCGCGTGCGAATCTTTCTGCTGGAAATTTGACCAGTTGATCATTCGCTACAACTTCGAGCAAATAATGAATGGCGAATTAGTACTTGCAAGTAGTACTGAAAGTGAAATCCAAGATGAAATCGTTGATCTTGATTGCTAGTTGGAGGATATTTAAATGTCCATTGTAGATTTCGCTCGTAACATACATGTAATTTCATGTAAATATGTAGAATAATAGGGTCTATAGGCTAGATGCTATATATAAACAAAATTTTGTCTTGTGTTTTTATTTTCTCGTCCATCGAGCGATTAAAACTTCCAGTTTGAAATTCAGTAGTTAGATATGAACTCTATAACTGGCTTCCATGTCGCAGTGGTACATATGTTCGAGATTTAAGTTTACTGAAATATAATTTCAACAGAGAAAATCTGAAAATAGCATATTTGCATTAACAATGCATGCAAATATGATGATGATGACTTTTTAGGGTATTGAAAACATCATTGAATGATTGAATATTAATACTTCTTATTTAAGAGCACTGAGTGAGCCTAGTTCGAAAAAACAAAATACATGAATATTTAAGTACAAAAATTTGCAAAATGTTTTAAATGAAAAATTTGTTGGTGCCATCATTATGCGTTTAAATGCCAGCAGTCAGCAAAAACCTGCTGGCGCCAGCAAATTGACCATCCCTGCTCACATTGCATCAATCACGCCCAGAAACAGCTCTCTGTCAATCCCTCCTATCCTAATTTTTCCTTTCTCTATCTCTGCTCTAGCGCACGGACGGCTAGGAACCACAAGGTGATTTTAAAAGAACAAAATGCTCTGCAGGAAACAGCGATGAACAGCTTGCGAAGTAGGAGCAAGGTCACTCCTAGAGAATAATTCTGTGAATGTTTCTTGAATGCACTGTCGTAGAGAAACGAAACTTTTTTGAGCAAACGGAATTTTACAGCATTCCCTTAAAGAAGAAGTCACACAGTGATATATCCAGAGAATGAGAAGGACTATCTGGGCACTGATGAGATGGTCACCAAACAATCCACGATGAAAGTCTCGAGTGTTCACAGCAGTGCGAGGCATGACCATCCTGCTGTAGCCAAACATGTTGGAATTGATGTTCAAGTACAGCTTCATGGAGTTCCTGGACGACTACGTAGTAGTTGGCACTATTCACATTTGCTCCATCGAGGAAAATGGTCCAAACAGAGAACCAGCACCGACTGCAGAAAACACAGTCACTATATCTGTGAACAGTTTCATCCATAGAGTAGGTATAGTAGTATATAGTACGTAGCAAAGTAACACTGGTAGGTAGAGTGTCGACTCAAAAAAGTGTCTGCATACAGTGAAAATTTTTATAACAAAAGATCCACTTTTTTGAAGAGATTGCGCTCCTGCGGTCCAAAAAAAAATATTTGAGCAGTTTTTAAAATGCTAAATTTTGGCAAATTGATATACTACCGACATGAAGCCCCTTTATAAGTAGCATGAAACAAGTTGGTTATCAAAAGAAATGAATATTTGCTAAAGAGCATCTTAATTAAGCGGAAGTTATGCTGATGATCAATGAAATTTCATAAACCCATCAGCTATAGTCCTTGCAAGTCTTCAAGGAAAAGTTGTTATCTTATTGAGAGCTTCTTGTGTAATATGTTATGCCTATAATTCAGTTTTCAGCGAAATGATTTAATGATTCGCAAGGCGTCATTTCTTGAATCTGAATAATTAATATGGATCCATTTGCATCTTTTAAAGTTCATTGTGATCCGTTTCCTTGATTACGTTGTTTTGCTCTTTCAGTGGCAGTTTGTGATATGATCACGCTTAAGAAAATAATCTTAATATAATAAAGCGGAGCTTTAATGGCAACCCATCGAATTGCTATTTTAACAAACTATATTACCTCTCCCAGTTGACATGACATGGAGGATTTCTGGAGTACTATTCCTTATTCTGTATTGCTATCATTATCAGTCAAATTCATTTACATTTCTCCAGAAGTGTACAAACTGCATATCTCACAGGTGGTACTGGGTCTCTCGACTCATGTTCATGTAATGAAATCGAAGCTGTATACAAATTGGGGATTTGATAAATGCTGAGTTACTACTCTACCTACATGTAATGTACTTACTCGATGGTTTCTTCTGTCTGCAAAGATGTGGTGGTCACCAATTCCCCCCCAAAAACACCATTTCGAACCTGAACATGACTATATAGGTAAAAGCTTTCTTCATTGCTATTGAAAAGCAATTCAGGTTTGATTGATGGCACCACTGCGGAACATCTCTAACATAGGAACGTCTCCTCTGAGCCTCTAACATGACGATGTCGATAAGCTTCGCTTAAGTGTGGGTTTTCTTGCAGAACAGAAGGCTTTGACAGCAGTAAGTCTTAGCGCACAATCTGATGGGCACAGTAGTAACTCAAATCAAGATCTTGGGATATCTCGCGAAGAGATTTACCGGACAGGTGCCCGCGATTGCCCTAAGAACAGCGATAATGTTCTCCAATCTGCGCATTTTTCATTTTCTCCCTGAATTTGTGCCACCATGAGGAGAAGAAGCGCTGTTTTCGTCATCTAGACAATAGCGATTGTTAAACAAATCTATCTGATATTTTACAGAAAGGTAGGAAACCTATAATTCAGGATGCTCTTCATTCAAGCTCTGAGCAGCCTTTCGACAGCTTCCATGAAGCATGAAAAGATTGCATGCTCGCTTGCGCTGCGTAACTGTCAGTGGCGGCATTGTCGAACAATGAGTGAAATGCCTAAGGACAAACATACGCTCGTGTGATAATGATAGTAGAAATTATCCATTGTCTTTGCCGAAAGTTTCGATATAATACAATATATATATTATAATATAATATATATATATATTATATATAATATAATATATAAGGTTTCGAACAATATAATCGCATGAGGACATCTCACTAGCAGCAAACTTTGGTTCAGTTTGATAGAAACTCAATTATTCTATCTAATCCTGGTATATTGTCTTTTTAAAATCCAGAAACAAAGTTTGGTTTTACTCAAAAGCACCGTTTCCCGATCACACTTCTCTATGACAGTGCATTCAAGAAACATTCACAGAACTATTCTCCAACAGTGTAGTTTTGACCTTGCTCCTACTTTACAAGCTGTTCATCGCTGTTTCCTTCATAGGCTGAAAAAGAGGATGCATAATTCGGGCCATTTTACTGAATTGCGCGTTCCTTATTTGTCGATATAACTTCTTGTTATAAGTGGTAGTTTGACGGGTAGATTCTTCTCATATCCGGATAGTTATATATAGAAATCAAAATAAAATTTCATCGGATACAGCGTCTATTTTTTTGAAAGCGTACAGGACGACGTTTCGTCTATCTCGGCTTGATCACGCCTAAAATTGGATAGGAGATATTGTGAATCAGAAGTGATTAAAAATCAAGAATGATTAATGAAGTTAAATACACGTAAATGTAATGCAAGAAAGTGTACGCATCATGCTGCTAATAATCGAAAACAACTTTAGTAGAGAGATTAAATAGAAAATTATAGAGAAGGGAATGTGTAGGTAACTGTCCGCCTCGAGCAACCATTCATCAACATAGATGGAGATACGCGCGAAATGTATAGATAGTCCTTCCATTGTTTTTCTTCACTTGTGATTGTGCAAGCGCCCGTGCCCGATTTACCACCCTATATTATCATTAATTCGGTTACATCCCTACATGTTCATCTCTGAAATGATCTTGAACCGCAGAAAAAGATTTTTTGAATAAGTGCTCTTTGATGCGAGTAAACAGTTCTGGCGGTTTCTCCAATGTGCAACTTTTGACATAAATTGCACGTTATATTTTTACACTATACATTTTTGCAAGTAACAGTTAGATCTTTTACCCATCACGCACATGTTACCCTTTTTGCAAACAGACCATTTCTTCAGGAGGATGGAATACTTTCTTCAAGGATTTGCCATCAGGAAAACTCAATCGGATCCTGTTAGTCATGCCACTACTGAGTAGGGCCTACATCTGCTACACGTAGTAGACTTGATGTTTTGCATTCATTCCTCTATAATCTTCCGTTTAATCTTTAAGTTGTTTTCGATTATCAGTAGTATTATATGTACACTTTTGTGCATCACTATTATTTCACTTCATTTTTGATTTTTGAGTTTCAATCATTTTGATTCGTAATGTCTCCTGAGTTCTATCCAATATCGGGCGTGAACAAGCATTCCTGTCAACCACGCTGCGATCACACGTCAGGCGTGACAAGCTCGAGCGCTCACTGCTTGTGTCTCGCAACAGAGTTTTATCAGACAATTGAACAAGAGATATGGATTAACAACTTTTAGCGCTATTCATTTTGCTTGACTTTATCTAATGCAAACTATAATGCAATATATTTCAATTTTCACAATTTATATTGCAACTCCTTCAGAATCATGGATATTTTACAGAGACACATCTTAATTTAGTAGTCGGATCAGTTGCATATCTGTCTGCACTTAACAAGGCTGCAAGACAGCACATGTATCAAGGAAATCGAATATCTTTGTTCCACCTTTGCAAGTTCTGCTAATCGATGTGGATGTTCATCGATGACCGAACGACCACTTCCATAACCAGGGAGGATCTTTGATCGGTCGAACGGAGAAAATTAAGCATGATCGAAATATTGATCGAACGATCGAAGAAAATCGCATCGTTCGAACTCGCTTACGTTTTATTGAGTCAAACTCATTAAAATCGTGCTTGTTACCAATAAGTCTGTCACACCTTCTCCACTAGAAAGTGGAATACAATGGGCTTTTCTTTAATCCAAACAATACGTACATGAAGGACAGACAATCCGTATACAGTAGTCAAGAGATGGATTAAGTCCTCATCATTTCTGATGTTATAATAGTTGTACAGGAAATACCAGATGTTTATCAGCGTAAACTGTCTCTCTCTCTCTCTCTCTGGCATATACATTTTTTGATTCACTCTCGAGACTGCTTCAAAAGTCAGTCGAGTTCTCCGATTGAAGAGATACATTACGATGACAGAAAATTGATCAATTGGAACTATTGCACATGAACAATTGTAGGCTGGCTTTGCATGTTGTTGAGCAGACACTTGTTGGCAGTGGTCACACGTTGCCTTTTACCAGACACGTTTCTCAGCGTTATGAGTTTAGAGAAAGTATGTTTATAATGCTACCTTTTAAATGCAAAAATGACTCTTCTTTTTCAATCTCGCTAACATGCAATCTCATAAAATCTTCAACCAAGGCTGAATAATCAACACAGTCTCACTAATATTTTGGCAGTGTATCCACTATCCTGACGTGAGGCCAATCATTGCCTTTTTGCATCGTCAGTTGTTTTGTGCCATTTTCCAACACATTTATTTGATATAAATGAAATATTAATGAAAAATTAATGATATAAATAACATATTCTTTGTCATTGGATTCATGTTTGTCTACCTTTATGAATATCCCTATAATTCCCTGTTTTAAGTGAATAACTTGGTTCACGTGAGATGAGAGGACTTAGTTCACCTAGTCCTACCGGATACTCTGTTTCATTTAGTGCTCTGTGTGCTTTAACAAGCTTTAAGGGCAACATTTGATGCGGTTTATGTAGACAATTGAAATTTGATCTCTGGATTATTGTATCTGTTCTCTGGATAGAAGATAAAATCAATGCAATGAGACCAAAAGTAGATCTTTTTCAATAGTTCATCTCAAAAAGTATAGTTCGATCAAGTAAAGAATGACAACAAAAGTCTGTCGCAGTGTATTGAATATCTAAAAAGAATGACAGCGATTAAGTCAATAAAAGACACCAACACCCTTGATTCCCCGACCGCACTCGCCCGACCTTGGAATCGGACCGAAGTCCGAGGTGGAGACGAGCGCGGTCAGGCAATCAAGGGTGTTGATATCTTTATTGATTGACTTAATCACTGTCATTCTCTTTAGATATTCAATGTCGAAGTTGCTAACAGGTGACGGGTAAATAACTGATAATAAACTTTATATGCGTTTATACTGGTATATTGTGCGTATTAAAAGTATCGAGATGAAATTGATACTAACTTTCATTCATTAAACCAAACAGACCTTTATTAAGCAAGTATGCGCTTTACTTCTACTGAAATTACTCTTTTACTCTCTATAAAATTCACTGCGAACAGACAGATTCCAGAAAAAGTCATTTCAATTTCTATCTGAGTCGTGTTTAGCAAAAAGATCGAAATCGAAACCGAAACCGACCTCAAAATTTTGAAAATTTCCGGGCACAGCTTATGAAGACTCGAACTGTTTCCCGTAAGAATAGGATAGAGTGCTCCATGCAATGAAAGAAGAAGCATTTTGAATCAATCTGGCATTAGATGTAGACTCATGAAATTTCTCCAAACTATTTAGACTGCTCATACAAAGCATGTGTGTTATATTCTAGAGGGTAAATAAATCAGATAGATAATCCTGCCATTGAATCTTATGTGTAATAGCCTCAATCAGATATGTGCGACCTGAAATGCATGCTTGAAAAATCTAATATCGTGAAATCCCAACTCTGATTACTTTTTTTTGTATTATGTTTATTTGATCGACGTTCAGTACACAATCATGCTCAGTTTTACTGATCATGTCAAGTTTGCAAATTAAATTGCGTTTAATTCCATCGCGATGTACCTTCTGGCTAAGTTGCCCTCTTTTCTCTTTCTTCCCCCTTCATTTTGACAATTTTATCCTTCATTTTCTGTTGAGGGATGTCGTTGATGTATAGTCTTGTTTGTTGAAATAAATATTAATGTTAATCAGCACGAGTATATAGTTTCCATAATGAGTAATGCTAATCTGCCTCCGTTTTCCGCATAAAAATATGCTTCGAAACACCCAAACTTTTAGCAGGCATCACAGCGTTGTTTTCAATGTCTATGTCCGTTCTTGTCTCAAAAGTGTGGGATTCCTATGGATCTAGTCATTAGATTACATGTATGTGACATGTGTTCTGAAGTAGCAACAAGCGAAGCGGATGATTAGTCATCAGGACTCATCACTAAGTTCGAGAGATGAGATTTTCGTCTCTAAGCTGCAAAGGGGTGTTTTGCTTTTTCTGAGTGTGGTTCTGCTTCTCGTTTGTCATCACTGATTTGCATTCTTTCGCTGATTTGTATCGGTGTTTCTCTGATGAGAAGACCGGTCAAAGGCTTTCAAAGCATCAAAGATGTGAATTCGGCAAGATGCGTGCTTTGATGGTTCGCAAATGGGTACTTGTCGGTTATCCCTCCCCAGGTTTTCAAATTTGTCTAAAATCTGCAAAATTGAGTCAATCGTCACCAAACTTCAGGTAGACGTACTTAAGTATATTTTCTACCGACCTACAAAAATTTATGCAGATCGGACCAGGACTTTTTGCATTAGAGACGATAATGTGAAGTGTAGCGATGTCAACAGCCTGATCTGACTTCGTCTGTTCGACGCTCTTCGTCTCATCCACTGCTATTTGAAGTCTTCCCACGACAACTACCTTGCCACACCTTTTTCATTTAAAGATGCTAGTGGAAGAGATATGGCCTGGCCATGATCATCATTTCACGAGCTGTCGTTGACATTTATTGACATCAAGCTGTCAGATCAAGCTAAAGACATCGCTGCACTTCAAGTTAACACCCCTTATTCAAAAAGTACTTTTCCGATTTGCACAAGTTTTGGTATGTGGGTAGAAAATATCCTCATTTATGTATACCTAAAGTTTTGTGACGATTGATTCTTTTCTACAGATTTTAGAGTAATTTGAAAACGTTGGGGGAGATAACCCATGAGTACCCACAAATATTTCAAGCTCATAATAACTTGTATATAATTTTGATGAAGGTTCAAAACTTTCGCATTGGTCTTGATCTTCATGGCAAGTATCTATACCACAAACAAATTAATTTGATCACTGCACCTTAAAATGATGCCTTATTCCAGCCGCCAGCATGAGCTTCTGGAGGGAATGAGGCCGAAAATGACTTTCACAGAATGGATCAGTACTTCTCATTTAAGCGGTGAAACCTAAAACATGGATTCACGGGTGTTCTTTGGTGTAGTGAGAAGAAAGGGAGTCGAACAGAGCTCGGCCGAAACGAAGATTCGTAGTAGCCATGTGTATTTCTTTCTCTGAAAGTCTCATTTCGGCATCATTCTTTGCAGAAACGGCCAAGTCCAACGCCTGGTGACCCTTGCGGATGGTCTACTAGTTCCACATCCCAGCTTAGATGCATTTTTCAGTTATTATCCCTCTTTTTCTATTTTTCAATCCAAGTAAACAATCACAGCACGCAATAGCAAGAGTGAAATTTATTGAACAATAGGTCATCAGTAGTACAGATAAATAGTTCATTCACTATGAATAAGCCACACGTTCCTTGCTATCTGGAACTTGTTACTTGAGAAGCACTGGAAGTGGCAACTGCTTTCTAAACATGCCACAATTGTTGTTTGTGTTTCGAACTATTTTGTAGTAACCATTTTCTCCCCATTGCGTTCCCCAAGAGTTTTTAATTAGCCAAAAATCTTTTCCACCTTCTTTACCATATCCAACTACAACGACTGCATGGTTTGTCGCATGGTTGCCACAGTCCGTTGGGTCGAGAACTCCTTTTTCATAAGATAGCAGCGAGTTTGAAGCATAAATACTCACAGGAACTGGACCTGAAACATTAATGGCATTGATAACTCAAGTATGGATTAACAACAAATGTTTGTCTTTAATATTACATAGAAATGAACATTGGTGTTGATGTTTCATAACTGATTTAGTAGTTTTCATTTTCTCATAGAGTGTCATTCTCTATATATTTAAGCATGGGTCGACATGGACGGCGTATTAATTAGTGATGTGCGGCTATATCAATTTCATAACCGCAACCGACCGTACAGGAAACTTCCGCAACCGTGGGATTTTTAGCGGTAACCGACCGTTAACCGCAGAAACACAATATACGACTGTTAATCGCATATGTATAGGCTCCTATAAACAGCACCCTTAATCAATTATCTCCTGGTCATCGTAATAGGCTACAACTTACTTAATAGACATCCTACATCACAAGCTTCTCTAATCGACAAAATACTCACTGATAGTGAGTGGGCTAACAGGCTTGGACAAAGTGTTTGGACTTGGGACAGTTTAGCCTACCCTCAGTACTAACTATAGGGTGTCCATAAAGAAACCGGACAATTTCATTTTGTTCTCGACACTTGCTATCATTCACTCACTTGCTTCAATAATTGATTATCACTGTGACTGTCATCCATGAACTTTAGTTTGTAATTAAATTTATCAATATTCACATCCAATTAAATATGTAGTTTGATCTTCCTTTTGCTATGAGTGCTAGTGATGTGCGGCTATGATCGCGGCTAACGGTCGGTTACCGTACAGTTAAATGCATCTCGATTGCGGTCGGTTGCGGTCATTATTATGCAGTCACTGACATGTACTATGTAAAGATAGCTACAATCACCGTGGTTTAGTTGAAGCACTTCTCAAATGAAAGAATACGCAAAAGATATAACTTATTTATATAGTGTAACAGTAGGACTTGCGCCTACCCGCCAATATGATACGTATTTGTATCCTACAACTACAAGTGTATGGGGCAATTGCACGAAAGCATCAATTATCCTCGACGTTGAAAATTATAATTGAGATTTCGATGACTTTGTTCATCAATTATGTCGACCAAAACCCAAAATCACTAGAAATTGATAATAAACTGAGTCTACAAACGCTCTATTTGAAAGCAGGGGAGATTTTGGTAATATAGTAAAAATTGGTCCACAATTGCATAAAACAACATATTTTTCTTCACATTCGAGATAAAGCGATCAAGAGTTAGATAAGCATTCGAGATTAAGATGCCTTTACTGTGCATCTTAAAATCTATTGCACTTTTCAAATAAGCATGCAACATATTTTCAGGTCGTGAATTTTGATTTTGCGTATTTTTCCTACATTTCATAAGATTGTCATTCGAAAATGGTGATTGCGTCGCGAGCGTCCGTTATACGTTCAAAATTCTTCCAGTTTATCTGAAGAGTCAGCAAAACCACATAAAAGGTTGATATCTAGGGTATAAAGTGAGTTTCAGCAATGCAATCCAGTAATGCAATTCATTCTCCGAATAATTGATTTCATTAATTTTCATAATTGATTGAAATTTCAATCGTCCGTTACGCAACGGACGTTCGCTATATTGAAAAATCTTAGAAACTTACTTTCACCTACACAGGCATTGCTCCCACAGGAGTTGAGTGGCTAAATTTAGTTTGCTATTCTAATTTCTAATACTATCTACATGGCAACTAACTGATACCTAGATTCAAAGCGAGGTAATAATGAATAGGCCTGTTAATGAAAATTTGATGCAGCACAGGCTAGTAAGAGACATGTGATATATGATAAACTGCTTTAACCACGAAATTTAGAAGAATACAAGTCTGTGTAAGAATACAGGGTGTTCACAACCGGACGATTTCATTTTGTTCTCAATCTTCACAGCTTGAATATATATTGTGCTAATATAACTTTTTAGATACTTTGGAATGTGTGATTCTGTTTTCCAGTAAAGAATTTTCCTTAGTTAATTGTCATTTGTTTCAAACAATCATATTTTAGATAATGAAGTCAAATGAACTCATGTTCAAAAATTTTGAACTACAAAGCCAACTTAGATCCTTGTATTATTTTTTATTTTGGGTCAGAAATACTCCGAGGACATGGAAAAATGTACACCATTCATTGCTAAACAGGCATCCTCTCGTTCATCGAAATTTGCAAGACACCAGGAGTTATCCCGCTGATGGATTTTCTGTGCCCCAAATGTGATAGCTTCAACTAGCAATGTATCCGTTTAGCCAGAAATGTGCTTCGTCACTGAACTACATTTTTGAAAGAAAATTCTCGTCAGTCAATACTTTATTGCGAATCCACTCTCCAGGCACGGAGAGCGTGGTCGTTGGGCTGAAGCGCATGATAAAGTTGAACGCGGCAGAGATAGAGTTTCAGTATTCGGCGACAGACATTGTGCACAATTGACTTTGAGTGACCAACTTACTTGGAGATCTGACGCATAGATGACGATGGAGTTTCATGCATCAGCACTTCAACATGTTCAGCCTCTTCATTTGACGGTCTACCAGCTCGCGACCGATCATTGATGCTGCTGGTCTCATGGAATCGATTGATAATTTCTTTAATCGTCTCTCTCTGCGTGGGATCCGACTATGACGACCATACTTTGTAGACCACTTCTTCTGTACCTCCGTCGGAGAGGGTCCGTTTTCAAAATTAAGTTCCACAATTTCTACTCACTCCGATAATCTGCTCATGCTTAAAAGCTTTTGCAAGTGACAATGCCGAGTCTAATTTAGAAGTCACACAACCGTTTTCGCTCGAAGCAAAGTGGATATTACTTTCCACCCGATAGATTCTCCAGCAAAGACGGTGCATCAGAGTAAGAAGTGTGACACGTGCGCCCGAGATCGCTTATGCTCTTTACTTGAAAGAAAAATTCTTAAAAAAATTAGTTTCAATTAAATTTTTGATTTAAATAAACAAAATTTAAAAAAGGAAGTTCTTTACTTGGAAACAGAATCGCACATTTCAAAGTACCCTAAGAGTCATATTAGCACGATATCTCAATAAGACACTGACTTTATCGAACCTTTTAACACAAATTTATCAAATTCGAAAATTTGAAAATTGCGATGTACGATAACCATTAAAAACACTTGCAAAAACGTTGATATAGAGCGTTGTCCAATTGGAAATTTTACCATGACACCACTGCTTTTAGCACTAAGTAAATTTCTTCTTTCTATGCTTCCGATGCTTTAACCATAACTTCTTGTATGTAGCTCGTACATTGGGTATATGAATTTTTTCTAACCCTCTATTCCTGTATCATGAATCGATGAACTTTTCATCAAAACTAACAAAAATATGCTTTATTTTGATTTTATCAAAAAATTTCATCCCTAACTAGAAATGAAAATTAGAAAAAATGCATCTTTTAACAAAAAAGTGATTTCTGCTATTTTTTCTTCTAAAACAATTATTTTATTATTTTCTGATGCTATTTAGTTAATGTGAAAGATTTAATTTGTCATAAATTAAAGGGTATATACAAAGTGCTATGATTTACTTACCATAATCTATTATAATCATTACTATTATCTTATCTCATTGATTAGAAATTCGAATATTTCACAATAATCTTATCTGTGAAAATGAAAATGTGTAAATTAAAAATGACACTCATTTCATTCTTTGTTTACACAGTAGAAGCTTTAACTGAACGGTCTCCTTCTTACTGAAAAAGTCATTGATGTCTTCAAGGCACTTCATGGCGCGTTCAGCACTGATTAGTTCTTGGAATTTCCAGTTTTGAAGGTTCTTGATTCCAAAAGTTTTTAACAGATGTCAAAGCTTTTTGCTGATTCTGCATGCTGTTGTTACATAATGTTTGATACTCAGTTGCATTGTACAATTGGTTAATAAATCAAAGATCAGCCCACACACTCGTAAGGCGGCAAATTTCATACAATGAGGCTCTTTTCTCTGACAAAAGAATGTCAGCCAAAAGAGCGAGGATTGCCCGGGAGCTCCATCTTCCATTACTTCATTTCGGTATTCTCTGGAATGTATTTTAGGAAACCTATTGGTTCTGTCAAATAATAGGAAACTCTGGTCAAATGAAATAAACATTTCATATCGTCACGCCATCCTGCTGTTTCTGTGATTTCTTCATTTCCATTATTAAAATTCGCCGTCAATATTTCGTAGTTCTTCAAAACCTCAGGGACGAATTGATATTCTATGTTGGGTGAAGTATTGTTGCCGCCGAGTTTGCCATCCATCACCGAACGAAGCATTCGATGGAGAATATGGTGCGGTAAATTGCGGTATTTCTAGCTGTTATATACCAAATAACTTTTGCAATTGAATGACAATTCCATTTCGTTTTCAAGTATTGACACCAGTTGTGATAGCAGCAATCATCTTTATGCTCCTCCACAGCTTATATTCATCAAGGACTGCTGTTATTTCTTGGACAACCTTTCCATTGGTTAGTTCAAGTATAATTATTTATCTTGATTTCTGAGTGTTCATTTTTTAAAACCAACTTGATATTCTCGATTGTCAATTTCTTTGCCACCGAAATGTAGCGACCAATTTTCCACACTCAAAGTCTCTTTCATTTCATCTTCAAGTTTTCTCGTCTCTTTGATGGTGGACTTACACATGCCGGACTGTGTAGGTGTGTGAATGTCAACTACAGATTCTGACAGTTCATGATACACATTTGCTGCCTTGCGAGTTTATACCTTCGAAGGTACCACTAATTTGCTAGCTGCATTTGTCTTATGATATTTTCTTCGATTTAGTGGACCGATCGCCTGGAGGATCTGACTCTTGCGACTCGTTGTCGATATCTGTTTCCGATTCTTCAGATGATATTAAATTCAGATTCGAGGACATTGGTTGAATGAATTTCTTTCTCCTTTCGGAAGGATGGATTGTAATGGGACTCGTAGCCTTCTCCGTCGTATACCCGATTTATCCTTCCTCAATTTGAGCAGATAAAACAAGAAAATTCAGGTTGTTTTCCCATAAAAGCGACATCTCTCTTCGAATTTCACGTAGGCCTATTCGTTCTTTTATTCATCTGATTAGCAAGGAACAGATAACGACCAACAATTTGGAACTTTAGCGGTATCCTGTTGTTGTTCTGTAGAGATTGCTCTTGTAGATTGTATAGCAAAATGTGTGGCAGTTTCTCTCTACGCAAATATCAGGCGAAGACAGGTCATTTACACCAAGTTAATAACAATTACCGCTTTTTGCTTGTTCCCCCCCCCCACCAATGTTGTTGATATTATCGTAGTTTGAACCTTCACCAATCCCCTCCTGTACGAAAATGTATTCATGAATTTATGATAAGTTCATGATAACTGGTTCCAAATTGTCATAAGTCTTTATGAACCATTAATATTCCGTAAGGGCTTCGTCCACGGGTGTGGAAGCGGAAGCGAATGCCTGAAGATCGCTTCCGCTTCCGAAAGTATGATATATATACTTATGACTGACGCAATTCGCGTGACAGGGCGAGGCGACTTTTGACCCTAATTCTTCATATGAGTTAAACAATAGTTGGCATATCTAGTGCTTACCCTATTACACCTAATTGCAAATTGGCACCTGTATTGCTAAATGGAGTTACTTCTAATTTTCTCATTATGATGAAAACGAAGGTATATTATCTCAGAATACTGGCATTCGAAATCAGAAAGCCTCAGTATCATCTTATCAATGACAACTTTACACAATGCGGATTGGTGTGTCTTGAGGCAACTTCATTTTGGCATTCTCAAACACACTTGGTCGTTTGATATTTTTTTTATTCACACGCGTTGCCAAAATATGGCGTTTTTATTTCAAAATTACCCAAAGGACAAAATTTTCAGTAAATTTGAAAAATATTTGACTTTTTGACAAGTCAAAAAACGCATACAAGTCAGCTAGGGTTTGCGACAGAAAGTTCGTGGAGACTGCTAGGTCAGAACCTATAACTCGTAAAGAAGTGGAAAATGAAGAAAAAGGGGCTCGAAATATGAAGGTGTGTAGTCCATGTCCGGTCTCCAATAATTGGAAGTGGAAGCGGAAGCGAATAAAAATCAATTGCTTCCACAGCCCCTGGCTTCGTCACCTTGATAATGTAATTCCAAGAAAATTGATGCATCATTAATATGAGTCGGTTTCCTCATCTTTCTTATGTCAATGAATAGATCATCAAAAAATGGATAAACACAGACAAAGTTCATAGGTCATGGTCATCAAAATGTCTGAGAGCCTCTACATGTACATGGTCCCTGATTTTGCTAATTTTAGCACCAACTAATATCTCAAACTGATTCCTTTGTTTTAGTAGGGAATAATTATACATTCCTAAACATCATACAACTAAGTTAGAGGTAGCAATCTTTGGTAATGAGACATGGTAAGCTCATGTAGGCCTACTATCTCTTGTGAAAATCGTTTTAGAAATTTGAGGTTGGGGTTGAACTTTTTTTGCAATAGCTAAGAAAAGACACATTTTGATCAGTTTTAAACTAAAACTCATCGAGCTGTAATACAGGAAATTTAAATTTCGAAAAAGGATACTAGGATACTACCTATCTGTCCATGGTATAACATACATGTACATGGTGTGTCCAAATATGAAAGATATCAGTTTCAACTTTTTATTTCTATGTTATGCAATATGCAGTGTATACGAAGATACTTCAAAAATAACAAGATCCCAAAAAAAAAATAAATGAAATTTTTTTTCAATGAATTGAATGAATTGTATAGAAAATACAATAGGTGACACAGGTTGCTAGAGCAACACTTACGCGTAACCCGAACCAACAAAAAAACATTATTTGAATACTTTGCAATGCGATGAATAATCGTACTCTCGAAGTCTCTTTTTAAAAATCGAAACTGATTCCGCCTTAACCACGTTGTCCGGTAGACTGTTCCAAATCGCCGCTATTCGGTGACTGAAAAAATAACGTCTGCAGTCATAATGTGGAGTTCCGAGCGCTTTCAGTTTGTAAGAATGTCCTCGTGTGATGGTGTCGGAGAACTGGAAAAAATTATCGAAGGGCAGGTCGACCTCGTTATTGATCATTTTATATACCAATACTAAGTCCAAAAAGATCCTTCTCGCATCAAGAGATTCAATGCCTAGTATAGAAAGGCGGGATTTATAATCAGAGAAAGTCAAGTTGGCTCGTCGACATACATTTTTGGTGTAGTATTTTTGTACCTTTTCGAAATGATGCGACAAGGACTCTATACCTGAGAACAATATTCGACTAATGGTCGAACATATGTAATATACCGTATGCCTTCATGAGATGAGATGATTGATTAGTCGAAAAACAACGCAAGACCAAATAAGCTCGAGACATTCCCTTTGAGGCTACATCGTTGCAATGGAAGGAAACTTTGAGATCTGATGTGAAAAGAACACCAATATTGCGAAACTCAGATGATGGATTGATGCTCACATTGTTCAAATGATATACCCGATTAAATGTTGAACCAAACGATATACTCGTAGATTTAGTCTTCGGAATGGAGATAGACAATTGCCACTTGTTAGCCCATCTACTGATGTCTGAGAGTGAGTCTTGTAAAGAGTTCATCTGTTCAACACCTCCCGACGTGTACAGATTAAGGTCATCAGCGAAAAGACAAAATTTACAATCCGCATTGATAGCATTACAAATGTCATTAATGTAAATCAAAAATAGCCAAAATTTAAAAACTATAAAAAATATATCGGTAAAATCTGTGAATATATCTGTAAAATATAAAAAATTTACAGACTGACACAGTGGAGCTCTTCTCCACCTATGCCTGATTCTAGTCTGGAGATGAGGGCAAGAGCGTTTGATCGCATCAGGCAAAACAACAAACAGTTTTCTTGTTATGGCCGATTTGCACTAGCTTAAACGGTTGCCTTTCTGGATAGCCAGTCCTGTAGCTATCCATTCTAGGACTGGAGCATTCTCACTTCCCAATCCCTATAGTACTCATGACGAATGGGACACACTGCCATCCTCATTCTCGGCACTTGCGATCATTTTGGATGTGCTTCCGCTGCTCAGTCGCCACCAAAGTTGACTCTTTAGAGGCATTCAGATTATTTAGCGGGTGTACCACAGTGAAGTCTAAGGCACGGGGCCACCAAGGCACCAATTCTGCAGGAGCACATCAGCTGTCCTCGTATTGTCTGCCATAGATCCACAACCAGAGCATTTTTCAATTTGTGGCCGTAACTTCGCGGAATGACAAATGCCGACAAACTGATCTTGCAAGGTGTTGTGCCTTGTAGTGACATCTGGGCGTCTTTTACATGTTAGGGCATGATGGCCACAAAGGTCGAGCACCACACCAGGACATCGAGGACATTGCAATGTACCTGAAGTAAGCGGAATACACAGCCACCACTCAATGAGAATCTGGAGCTCATTACTTGAGAGGCGAAATCCGAGTCCAGGCGATGGAATGGCTGATGACCATGAACCGGACGATGCGTTGCTGATCGCATGGAGACGTTTGAAATCCGATTGGCTGAGGTGTCTAAAAAGCCAATCGACATTGGAAGACATGTATTTCTGAGACAAAGGAGTTCCTTCTAACTGTTAACGAATTATAGGAAATTTGATATTTTGGATCAACATGTCAATTGAGAAGATCTACCGCCATCTTTGCTGAATTGGAAAGTATAAAATCCGGACACGGTATATACACACACGAAAAGATGAAAGAAAAGCTACACTTGAGATTTGCTTCATCGGTCGAAGCCCTAAACCACCCGAGTGAATTCTTAATTGAGATTGAATTCATGCTTTTTAAGAAAGTTCGCTCGCCAAACTCTCTTCCAAGCAAATTTAGTTTCGACGAGCTAACTTATCGTGACAATGAAAGCAAAGCGATTATGAGTAGTTCAATCTTCCATAGAACTGAACGTGCTAAAGCTAAATGTAAGAGTCCATCAGCAAGTGAAATATGACAAGTAATACCATTTTGATATGTCTTGTTTATATACCATTACCACTATTCATATATCATTTACCATTTTCAAATTTGCTCAAATTTATTTATCAGGATTGTCTGAGTTATAAGAGCATTTCTGTCGAAAGCATATAACATTAAAGTACGCGGAACTTGTTTAATAATTTTTGCTTAGTTCCCGAAGTCGTACTCACCATATTCGGCTACCACATTCTTCAGACATGTTGCGTTGGATTCATAATGCTCGATTGACGTTATGCCTTCGATTTTCATCTTAACAACTTGACTTTTTTTGAAACGACAGTTACCAACCTGAAACATCAAAGCATTTTATGAGCCAAAAACATTCTTTTGGACATTGAAACAATTACAATTATGTATCTATATGTAGGGTATTTTGGGCCAAGCCCGGCCACCGCTTAAAGTCGCCCATCTGTGTTACCTCGTCTGTAGGACAGCTGGAAAGTAACTTTTAAATCTCGTTTGGCTGCAATTCTATAGCGCCGATCGTCTCGCTCGCTAACTCCGCCGACCAATCAAATTGGACATGAAGTTTCGTCAGCAGATAAGCAATTTCATTTTGTGTCGGAAAATTGCTTAGATTGGACGGCTGTTAATGAAATTGCTGCTCCATTTTAAGTGATAGTTAGAAAACTTACTGTAGACGTTACCAAAGTTCTTTTGCATATTTCGTTACTAGAATGACATCATCATTATTTCATAGAAATGTGATTTCGTTATTCATAATAATTTTGTCACCAGAGGTCAATTAAGCAACTGTTCACGCAAATTGTGAAACTAGATAAACTCGCCCATCGCGAATTTGTAATCTTGATAATTGCTTACATTTTTGTGAGAAGAACACAATAATGGGCGAGTTTATCCTATGTTGTTCCCTTTCAATCGACAAATTTGTTTGTGAGTTAATTCGTGCTCTGAAAACATGCATTTGCTATACCATGCAATTTCATGAACTTCCGAATAATTTTGGAGCTTTTTGAACTCGAGTCTTCTTTGTAATGGGCCTATGCACTCTAGTTGTTCATGGAATCTCTGGAAAAAGAGGGAAAATGAAAGGCATGATGTGCTAGTTTATTATGAGATTAATTGTCATTAATCCAACCATGAAATGATTGGTGAAAGTAATTTTATCCAACAGCATGAAAAATGCTATCCATGTCCTTTCTTTATCATATCTCTCTGTCCGTTCCTCTTCTCATGCAATTATGTTTTGTTTTCCGACTCACCTTTCCTTCATACGGATAATCATCCCCTTGATCAATGCCTCCATTATCCATGGCATATTTGAAGCATGTTACATAATAGCCGCCGTTGCAACCATTGTTGTCGTATTTCCCCGAGTGTGTACAGTCAACAAAATTTTGCGTTGATAGAGTCACATTATTCACGCCCTTTATTATGAGTTGAGATTCCAGAACAGCAGCAGCAGCAAATGTGTAGCAACAACCACACTTTCCCTGAAAAATATATGCGAAATATTTCTCATAGCCTTAATAATATGCTTTTCTACATTGTATGTCTCACAGTTACAATATTCAATACTTTTTCTACTGCAAAGTCTATGTATATCGGCAAACAGTCAGAGCTAGGTGAAGCCATTCTGCCTTCATTGGAACATTTTCCAACATAGTCATCTATACCTTCACACAACATGCAGTACACATGAAAATTTTAACTCAAACCGCGCAATAACATCAATAGTTCATCCATTCGTTTGGAAAAGAATCTAGATAATGTAGCCCTGAGTTTTCCAGGTGATAAACATGTTCACTCGAACGAGCCAATCTGGTCTATACTGAAATATATTGAATATCTAATGAGAGTGATCTCCATTGACTTAAAATGTGATGATATTATCACTGTCATCGCTCTTCCTGAATTCTTAATTACTTTTCTTAATTGCAAGCCTTCACTCTCGCAGTCACTTACTACTTAGCACCTACTACTTGTATTAGCAGGACCTACAACTTCCTCCCATCTTCCGAAAGCTGCTGATTTATATAAGAATGACTTCATACATGTGTAATTGCTACTTCTTACTTCATACATGTGTAATTGCTACTTCTTGAATATTTGTCTGTCATTCTGTATCTGCAATTATCTGTAAATTCGTTCCAGAGGGACACTAACTACTGTACATAGTACATATAGATGAGCGATTAAGAGCTGGCGAAATACGTCGTGTCTTATATAGATATGTAACTGCGGCCCTTATTTCCTCTTCCAAATCACAAAGAGACCAATCTTTTTCTAAGATATTTTATAAGTTGCAAACCCTGAAGACGACTGCGATAACTAGTTAAAGTTAATTGACTATAAATCATCAAATATTCATCTTATCTTGTCGCTCTACGTTTTCATTTTTATTATGTTACCTGACAAAGGCATCTTCTCTCACTTATGTCCTCTATATGTGCTCTTTACATAGGATGTTCGGTTTGTAATTACATGTCTCAAAATCCCTATGGTTTCACGTTTTGTTATTCGAAATCGGTGTCCGCTATTGTGCCTGATGCTATGCAGAGGTGAGCGCTCTTAGGTTAATTTACTTGTTACTTGCAATTCCACTATCACTTTTCATTTTCTTAGTTCGCAAGAGCAATTCTTCTGATTTTTCAGTTAGATTTTTTGATCGCTGCACACTTAATATCATTTTTGCCTATACTGCATTCATCCTATACAATCATGGCGTAAAAATGCATGCACATGAGGCTACATATGCATTAGTTAGTCCAATTAGTCAATTGACTATTTGCTCCTGTCTATGTTAATATGTGATAATCTCATATCATTCTACTCATGGAATATTAGGTAGAGTTACAACTCAGAATTTTTCTTCTCCAATGTGATAATAGCTTCGATTTCATTAAATGAACTCTTGTTGATACATATCAGCATGCCACTTGTCAGATGTGCAATGTTTTTCTGTTTTGGAGAAGTTAGCATTGAATTGATTGATCATGACAACAATAGAGAAGAAAGAATAGTATTCTAATAATCCCTCGAGGCCCAAATTTCCGTGGAGAGGTATGTAATGTTTTTTAATTAACTTCGATGGAAGTCTCATTAATGAGATTACTTTCCTACGCTTGATCATGTTACAAGCTACCTAAAATTGAAAGAGTGAACTGTCATAATCAACGTCAATGATCACAATCAATCAACATTAAAAGATATACATGCAAATGGGTCCAAAATGCTATTCAGATAAAAAATAAAACTTAATTTAGTGAATCACAAAATTATACTAAAGAAATTTTAATAACTCCACATGTAGAAACACACCGTGTATCCTCTAAAAGAACCGAGCCTATAATAGAACCCGGGTCAGACTCAAAAGCATCTTATCTATAGACCATAGATAAACCTCCCGTTACTGATGTTACAATTGTTCAAGTACCTAACGTATACCTGGTAAGTATTAATATACAAGACATGACGATTTCACAATAAGTAGGCTAATAGTGACACAGTGAATTCTACGTGTAGTTTCCAGCCTTAATAATGTACCGATGCGCACCGCTATACTCGTAAGCACCCAGGTATCACACGTAGGCTACACATGATACCTTGCTCACCTTGCTCACCTTGGCCGGGCTCGATCCAGTTTCAGCCTCCCGGATGATCGGGTAGCACGGTGTGGCCCCTCAGTCCGTTGCTTCCACATGGCTCGGTCGAAGGCCATGCCTTCGGTTATCGATCTGACCTTCATTCCACTCTTTATCACAGTTCTCCAACTTGTTCTTGGTCTTCCCTTTCTTTTGTCGACAGGTTCTTGTTTCCATGCTGTTTTGCAGATGTTATCCTCTGGTCTTCTGAGCAGATGTCCGAACCATCTCATCGTCGAGTCTCAATTTCTTTGCTTATTGGGGGTACTTTTAAGCATACGACGGATCTTATCGTTTCTTATTCCATACTTCTTTTGTCTTCCCCATTGACCACCTCAGCATCCTCATCTCTGATACCTCCATCGCAATAAGGTCAGCTTTCTTCGGGGCCCAGAGCTCAGCATGGTACAGCATTGCGGGTCGGACCACTGTGTGGAAAACCTTGCCCTTGAGTCATAGAGGCATCTTTTTGTCGCACAGGACACCAGACATAGCTCTCCAGTTCTGCCAACCTGCTTGTGTTTTCGCCTTCATGTCCCTCCCTGATGTGCCTTTGTCATCCAAGACAGTACCGAGGTATTTAAAAGCATCAACAGTCGGGATTTCGATGCCTTGCAGATGGATGCGCTCACTTTCTCCAGGTCGACGAACACCGCTCTAAAGTCTTTCTGTTCCATGAGGGTATCGTCTAACCTCATTCGGAGGGTGAAAGTAGGTTCAGTGGTTGAGACACTCGGCATAAACCCGAACTGGTTTTTATCAATAGTTGTTATCTGTCTTAATCTGTCGCAGATGATTCGCTCCAGCAACTTAAGACCGTGGCACAATAGATTTATACCTCTGTAATTGCAGCATTCTCTGTGATCCCCCCCTTTTCTTGTAAATCGGGACCAGTGTACCATCTCTCCATCTCTCCGGTATCTTGGCGGACGCTAAGATTGAATCAAACACATTGGCGATCTCATCTGTTTTCTCAGCAGCGCACAAAGCTTCGGTAGGCAAGTCGTCTCTCCCAACAGCCTTGTTATTGGCCATCTTCGATAGCTGATGTTCCACTTCCGCATGAGTGATTTGGGGGACTGCCACATCGTTTCGAGGTGCCATACCGCAGTTGACGTGAGGTCTCTCTTCGTTGAGAAGTTTTTCGAAGTACTCGCGCCATCGTTGCCGGTTACTGTCGGGCTCAATACACAAATTTCCTCGATCGTCTCTCACATAATATCCTTCGATGTTGTCCTTTGTCATTTTGTCCCGGATTTGCTAATTTGCTAATAAGAAAATTTGCAAATTTTCTGCCTCAACAACAAGCGCTTGTCTGCTTTGGAAATATGGAAGACTTTCACACATACAATACTGGTATACCAGTATTGCGGATAATTGTCTTATTATATGGCATACTATGAATCTACAGTACGACATTATTATAAGCTGACCTGCTGATGAAAAATTCGTTTTGTCTGGTAAGCTGCGAATGATGATTCACTCAATGAAAGCGAGTTCTTTTTATGTCTACCGTAGTTGTCTACCGGTGTTCATCTACTATTAATCTATTATTCATATGTGACTTTTACGATTGACTTTTACAAGCATGTACTGCACATAAGTTTTGGTTTCTAGATGCACCGATAGACAAGTTTTCATAAAAAAGAAATACTTCATTTTTTCGTAATTCATTGTAACGACATTGTAACGAGTGGGCTTCTATGACTTGTGCATAATAAATATATACCAGAAACAGAAATTAGACAAAACATTAAAGAGGCAAGGAATAATTGCGAACTTAAGTTAATAAAATAATTAAATAATGATATTAGAGTAAGTATGCTGAATGAATAACTGGGCTACTCAAGATATCAGGCGCATGTAAGAAAGATATAAACTACGGAATACTGTGCTAGTAGTAGCGGGAGCCGTCATATAATAGGCCGGTATTTTTATGTAGGTTCACCGAATGACATGGTTGATATCGCACTTTTACCGATGTAATTTAAGAGAACCTGGGCCTCTAATTGTCTAATAGAACCCGAGCCCCTAATACATAATAGAACGCCGGGTAAGATCAACATGAATTAATAGAACCCCCGGACTCTATTAGAAGATATGCGGTAGTTGAACTCTTACCACTAAGAGCACTTTGATAAATGAGTTCTAACCAAACAATTATCTCTATTGACCATAGACTGTATTCTGTTAGTTAATAATACGGACAAGTGACTTCGCTTGACAGAACGACTTAGCATGCTGGAAGAAAGACTGCTAACTAAATATGTTAATTTAGCAAACTCGGAAACTGAACCAAAAAGTGGAATAAAGTTTCATTTTTTATGTGAACCTACACTATAGTGCGGTTCATAAAATTTCTTTGATAATCAATTTAACTTCTGTAAATAATCAAGATTCTTGGTCACAGATCTTCATTGCTTTTGAAGCACGGTATACTAAGTTTAATACTACACTGTAAACCGTCGACCGACAATTATCCTACAAAATTACTGACAAAATCAACTGACGATTGTCACCTCCAATATCTTGCGATATCCGACGAATTTGTAGGTTCTCCACCGACATCGAAACAGATGCTTTGTATGCAAAAAAACTAAACAAAAACTGTTGAATATTGATTGATTTTTTCGATTAGTGATTGCTTGACTTTTGGGCAATCTGTGTTATTGTGTCGCAAACCCATGATTTATTTTGACATAATTACCTTATTTTTGATAAAATTTAAGTTATAATTCATTGCTATTCATTTTGTCGCTTTTTGTCAGATATTGTAGGCACAGAAATAGATATTACTACACGAGAAGGACTAGAATGGCTGACACACCGAACTTAATTGTTCTCGATGGCACAGAGACACACGCGCTAACCGATTACAAGGTCACCTTCATCACACGCGACAAACTTGCCAAGGATTGGATTTTATGAGGGAACCAATCACAGAGAGGAATGTCATTGGATTCAGCTGATCGAAATTGCGTATCTGCATTTCTTAACTTCTGTATTCAATTAGCGATAAACTGATTTAGACAAAATAAGCATGTTTGATGATCAGGATTCTCCACGCTCATCGATAATGTATCAAGAGAAGTCAACATTCTGAAGCACATGTACATATGGAAATGAATTTAGAACGTTTTCGTGAATTAGACTACCGAATTGTCGTCTTGTGATATTTTACACAGTTTGATAAACTCTGGTGTGCCACTTTGTTTTTGATGACCTGGTAAGGTGCAGGACGCTAGCTTGTCTGAGCGCTGAAATACCGGTCTAATTTATTAAGAAAGCAGAAAAATAACCTATCTGTCAGACCAAAAATATTAATAATTCGCAATATGTCGGAGAACCAGCTCATTGCATCAGGCGTATGGTCAAAATTTTTGTTGATCGCTTGTTGAAGTGGCTGGCAGGGTCACTTACACATGCTGCAAAGTAAAAACTTATTTTTGGCCGACAGATAGGTCGTTTTTCAGCCCTCACCAATACTTTGAACTAGGCCTATATAATTTTGCAAAAATAAGTATTTCAACAGGAAAACTGTCGTGCTTTTTTAGTTTGGGTGGATATAAACATGATCTTTCTGAAGAATCCTGCGAGATTCATCAATCTCTAAAACTACTTTATTTACCGGCCGAATATTTTATTCTGAACAGGCAATAATTGCTTGCTATGATATTGATTAGCCACTTTTTAAGCAATCACGGCTATAAAACCGCCCCAAACTAAAACCAGGCGGTGAAAAATTTAATTCAATTTTAGGTAATATGCCCACTACATTTCCGAAATTTCTCGCGTGACATCATGTACGTTAGGGAGTCAGCCATACGCCATCATCAAGAATAGACTTTTAGTCAGTTGATAGGCATGTCATTTATCTGAACATCACCAGCTATCGAAGACTTGAAAATTCATGAGAGCACAGACATCAGCTAACATGCCAGATATGACAACGTAACTTATAGTGGATTAAGTTGCTCCATCGAAAACGACAAATATTATTCTAAAATATTTATTATCGAATACATTACTTTCTAGTAGAGACATGCTTCGAGTATGTATGTACAATACAACATTACGAGGCAAAGAAAAAATAAGCAATCAAGTATATTAAAAAATCAAAAGTTCTATACATAAACACAAGTCAGAGCTACAATGCATAGATACCGCTAGATAGCACTGCACATATGCAGCTCAGACGGACACCATGTAAAACACTTATTATCAAATACATTTATGCTAGTGTTGACATATTTCGAGCATGATGTGCGAGAAGCAATAGATACGAGTATATTACAAAAATCCAACGATACGAAGACGTCTATGCATTAAAATGTCAATACGGATTACACATAAAACACAAGTCAGAAGCAAGAAGCAATAAATATATACAAAAATCACAAGATACGAAGACGTGTATGCATTAGAATATGAATGCATATTATACATAATACACAAGTCAGGTTTGTAACACACAAAGAAGCCGCTAGAATGTCATTGTCAGCTTTAAATGTGAAATTAAAAACAGGAAAGTTGCATCAATGTGATCTAAAAAGAATCTGCTTCGTCAAGCGATGACGAGAATACTTTATGTCACTCAAATTGTGAACCCTTGTGACATGGAATGACCGAATATTACAATAAGCAGTAACAAGAGATCTGACTATTCGAGGCCGATGATCATTCAGGATCATGTGTTCAGAGGAGAACGCTGACCCTCTGATCCTGGGATACAGTTTCAAAAAAACCCGGTCAGGTTTACACTCTTGCAGAGTGGAAGATCTGTAAATCGACTCACATATCTTCAACACATCCACTACGTCTTTTGATGGTAGAAGAAGACCCCCATTGTTCTTCAAGCGTAAAAAGTAGCGGTCTTCCGCCATCATCACCGAGTCCTTTGGATCGCAAACCAAAGCCGAGCGACATTCAGGACATTGGTCAAATTTCAGCAACTTCCTAACGACAAAGCCTGCTATATAATTAACGACGTTGTTTACAAACAACGAATTTCTTGGGATCTCATCCATGTCCTCCAGGATTTCGACGGGCCTGAGATCCTCGCTGTCCTCTGAAAAATCGAGGCAATTTCCGGCAGAGTCGCCCTGGATTCCAACGCGTGCATGAAGTCGCCGCATTATATATTCCAACTGCTTTGCTGTTGGATTGTTATTCCAGCCGAGCGATCCTCTGATGGCATTGAATAACAGCTCCAGATGGTCTTGACTGAAGCGGTAGCTCAGCACGTACTTCATCGGTGGACGTTCTTCAAACAGCAGCTCATAGGACAGCGATATGAGGGAGTTCAAGCAGAATGAGAAGCCAACAAATCCCGTCGCTTTGGTCGTACCCATTAAGCGTGTTCCCAGAATTCTCAGCTGGTGGAGAAACCGGTCCATCGACATCAAAGTTGCTCGAATTTCTTGGAAGTTAGACCGTCTGATGGGCTGCTTGTAGCCGGTTGCCACGGGGACTCTTGAGTTTAAGATGTCGAACAAATGGTCGATAGTTCGTATGAAGGTGACGGTGGCATCGACATCTCGAAACTGTGGATGACCAATTTTCTTCAGGAACTCCAAAGCGGTCGCTACGGAAGCACTCAGAGTTTGAGCCGCCAAGGAAACCTGAAGTATAGAAAGACGTAATTTTAAGTATGCGACGCATGTCACAGTCAAAACTGTATGTATGAAGGAATACTTAAATGTTGATGGAAGAAAAAAATGAAAAGCGATTGACTCAAAAACTGTTACGATTAAAATATCGTGTAGGCCTAAGTCATTAACGACGCCTTTAGATTGCTACTCGATTAATCTGGGATAACTAGAGATTTTATGTACTACAATTAAGAGATGACTATCGACCCGTGCAGGGCAATGTCCAGCTGCACTGATTTGAAATAGGACGGAAAGGTCAATCCAACAATATAGCCCAAATTCTAAACAATTACTCATTTATTGAAAGTCGTGCAAAATAAAGTATGTGTGCACGAAAACAAGCATGGCAAGTTATTCTGTTAAAATTTTCCCGGTTGCTACATTGTGCGACCGTCCGCATCAATCGATGGTTTCAATAGGAAGGTCCTGCGACTTTAATTCGGTTGAACATAAATAGATATGGGGATTCCTGACGCATAAATTAGTATCATTCGTGTTTTCTTTGAATAATTACATGAATGGGTCCAAAAATTCCTAATTTTTCAACCTACGGGTTTTCATTTCCATTTTCTTAGATACTTCATATGAATTTCAATCACCAAGATAATTTTCATCAAAATAGAGCTTCGTCATCCAGAAGAATGCGACCTATGTGAATTTTTACTCGGCATAGAGCAATAGTTTTACAAATGACTATGATACATGCTTATTAAAATTATGAAGATTCTAGATAATCTCTGCTATGAGAATCGATCCAAAGTGCATCAGAAACGGGGAACAGAAGAACACAAGTCCTAAGAATTGGCGAGTCAGACATTTAGTTTTCTTAGGCTTTCAAAGATGTCCGATCCCAACATCTTTGATAATGATGAATAGTTTTGTTTTTCAGGAACCGGGAAAGTTTGAGTGATGTCGACACATTTTGAGGGAAACTGCGAGGGAGAATTGGAAGCTGTACTTTAACTTGTACTCCTATCAGATGAGACATTATTAAAGTTATGAGTGAGCCCACTCTGTAAGTCATCGTCGTTAGCCTAGCATAAAAATCAAGCTATATATGGCAACTTGGAGTATTAAAATAATCGAAGGCGGCAATGGGTCAATATTAGATGAATCTAGAATCGATCACTCGTAATTGCACCCACCACTGGGTGCGACTGATTAGGCCTATAATCACGAGTAGGCCTCGTTGCATTTTAAAGGCGATTGAGTTTTACCGAAATGCATTTCAATGAGTTCAGCGGATATTATTAATATAAGTTTACTGGAAGAACTTACCTTCATTATTTGCTGGTTGAAATGGATGTGTCGATCGGATAACTTGTTCGCGGCCACAAGACCCTCTTTCTTCTGGAGCTTGTTCAATTCAATTATATAGGTCCAGTTTGCGTATTCATTTGGAGCAACTTCAATTACTCCGACTTTCGCGAAGTTGTTGCGGACAAGCTTCAGGCAATGACATGCATCAATAAATACATGAACCTTTTCACCGGAGGGAACGTAGAAATAAGAGACGATTTGATCAGGAGTCATTGAGCAGCCAAGCTTCTTTAACATGGACATGTTGGCAGATAGTCCATCCAATGTCAAGGCTTTGACCGAAAGTCCGACATCGTGAAGACTTCCTATGGCATGCAGCACCAATTCCTTTTGCACTTCAGCAGATATGCCACGAATCAAGAAGTATCCGATAACTTGCTTCCAATGGCCAGTGATGCCAACGGCCATAAATACTAAGGCTTCTGTCGCTAACTCTTCATCGGAATTGAGGGATAAGGCTTGACCGAAATTGATGAAGCCAGAAAATTCAGCTGTTCGTGGATCATACTGCATCAATTTCTTGATACTCATTCCGTCGACCATAAGAGTGCAAAATCGATATTGCCAAGCATTTTCACCGTCTCTTTGACTCTGCAAGTGCTTCAGACTTTGCTCACTGAACCCTGGACGACCGTCAATACCTTGAAGCCACCTGTTCCAAGAAAAAAAACCTATTTTACAATCCTGCATTTCATCAATAATGAACATCTTTACTTTAATTGGAAAGCTGACATTTGAGAGAAGAAATAGAGAATATAATTTTCATTAGTGAATGCTTTACATTAACAACAAACCATACAGAGTCGGAAAGTTTCGGGAAATAGGGAGTCAGTCAATGAAAGGGATTGATTACTAAGATACACATGCTTAAATTTTTATTGAGGACCTGCGAATCGGTTAACTTAGGAGTCGAATCGAATCGGGCGTGATTCGCGAATCGCACTCCAATCGAATAATAGAAAACTTGCAAAACCCTGCTTTAGCCTATTTTTACGTGTGATTTAGAAAGACAGCTATACTGTTTTCCAATAAAAAAAGGGAACCCAGTAATTACATGCCTTACATGGTCTTTTACACGACTTATTGAAAGATGGTGACATAATGGCACTCAAGGGAATAAGCATTCGCATTAAAGTCTCTTCATTTTACTGAGACACCAGATTTTTATTAACGCTAGATTAAAGATATTGAATGCAGATTTGACATTCGCCTTGTTTTGCCTGATAGATAGCTTGATGATAAGGACAAGGCATGTAACCTCAGGGTTGTAGAAAAATGTCTTTCGAATCTCAAGCGGGACTGTAATGTAACCTCCATCGATCGCTCCAATACACAAATTCAGAGCGAGGTCAAACAAATTTTCATGAACTAAAAATCAGTTGATTCTATCATTTCTAGCTCAAATTTCAGAAAGCTAATACTATAAGCACAGAAACACAGATGATGCCTAAATTCTCATGCTGTGAGTCTGTAGTGACTATCTAAATTATTCAAAACAGCTTATAAAAAGGCTTTCTAGAATACTACGCAAATTCGTCATACAAAGATCAGATTTGTCCGTAAAATATTAGACCTACCAATGACTTTGAGCACTATTAATGCATGATTAAACATTGAATAAGCTTGGACTAAGTCGGGCTGGAAATAAAAGAAATAGATACTCGGACTCATGATCCCTTATCTCAATTGAGTTAAACATTGTGTTAGTGATTGTCAAAATTTGGCACAGATTCCCAATTGCCAAAATTGGCCGTGAGATCAGATTCCGCGTTTGCCATGTGGGCCATTTGCAATTGTTTTAAATCAGCATGGTTGTGTCGAAGGTGACTAATTGCACGACCATGTCCCTCATATGTGGCGCATGAAGTACGCATACCACTCACTACTTAAAAGATTAGCCTATTGCATAGAAATATAGTTAATTACCTGCAAAACTTTATGTTAGTATCCAGTAGGAAGGGATATCTCAGTTCTTAATTATATGAACACAATCGTAAATGCACCAGCTGATCAGTAATACATATCACAATAATACTGGTGGCAACATTAATCGATAGCTACTTCAGAAGACCAACTTACGTTCTTAAAGTACGCGGATGCGGCAAAGGCAGAATTGTCCTCACATAGTTGTATCCCTTTCGGCTGTATAGACTCAGGGTGAGACAGAACTCCCTCATAGAAGCCGAGTATTTTCTACCATCCCTCTTGAAGAGCTCCACTGGTATATCTGTAAAATAAATTTTAGCTTCATTGAAATTCTGACATCAATTTCAAGTGCTTAAATAACACATTTTGGTATACACGAAATTATTTTTTGGCGACATGTACTTATACTACATCAGAGAAATGAATGCGAAAGGTGTTTGAATTATCCCATTCGGAGAGTTGTGATAGTTATTGGGAGTATGTCGACTTGTCCAGCTGTCTGAGAGGTGGCAGAAGGTGGTCCTAATCAATGCATTTGTCGGTTGATGTGAGTAGGATCCACGATTTTCACAAGTGGCACAGATGGTGAGTGGAAACGTCTGCGGAGGTCAATCCGCATTTCTGTTTGATGGGTGTCACAGGCTGGCATACTTCTGTAAGTTGGCCCAGATGATTTTTTAATCGGATTGATGGAAATTTTTAATTTTGTCAGACTTTCACGGCTAACTTCATAACCGTGCCACTTTGTACTTAATTTTATCCAATTTCTCAGTTATTATAGTGAAATTCCGTGAAATAATGGGTGGCACATACTTGGGACGTGGCAGTTTATTCATCCATGCGTTTGACACTTCATAGTTATGCGATGCATGTGTTTTGGTAATTTGGTATGGCGAACTTCGCATCCGTACCACCTTCAATTTTCAATCGGTGAGTTCTCGTAAACTGCCGCACTATTTTGAAAAATATGTGGCACGCTGCCAAACTCAAATTATGCGCAGATGTTGCTTTCGAGAGCGGCACACTCGATTTTCGATGTAGGGCATTGGTATGGCTAACTTCACACACGCTTCTTTGAAGGTCAATAAAAATTATTAAAAGTAGTTTACAAGAAGGATGAATGCGACACGCACTAAATTCAAGAGAAAATTAACATTAAAAGATTTAGAAGGTGAACAAAATTATAGCCATTCAAATGAATAATTAAATTACAGGTATCTGGTGAAACACGAGTAGGCCCCATATTACCTATCGGACCCGATGCCGGATAGGTTGTCCGACCGAATACCGGTACAATACTAGTAAAAGCACAAAGCATCACTTAAATGAATTGATAGGCAAGTATAAAACACGTGCAAAGTGAGCGGAACCAATTTCTCGGTCTCGCTGATTGGCGTAGTAAATCAATTATATTTGTCACTACCTGATCCAATTTGCTGCACTGATCACGAATATGTGCTTCAGTATAAACAACAATGCAGCTTTTAACCGGATATCCGCGAGATCTTAAGAATATGAGAATTTGGTTCCGCTAACTGACCAGTGGAACCACTTTCATTTTTAAACTTTTGATTTTTCAAAAGCGACCGCGAATTGTGAAATCTGAGCCTAGATTCGTGAAATTGATAAATTGGAAGTTTTTCGAATATAGTCAAGCTGTAATTAAAATGGTTCCACTAACTTCACACGTATGTGGATATAATAGTTGCCAGGAGTAAACTCACCTTGATACGCTTCCAGTTTTTCAAGTAGGCTTTTCGTTATACCATCATCCTCCGCGATTTTTTCATGCAATGAAGCTACTGTATCTCTCAGACGCTTCTCCCGCTTCCGAGCATTTCGCAGATCTTTCTGAGCACGATGAAGCCTCTCCTCAACCTCAAGTGATGTAATTGATGTCGAAGTAGATGGACCTTCGGTTACCGAGATGGGCACTTGCCCATAACTCTCAACGTACCGCAAAGTGCGCGATGTTGATGCCGATGCTGTCTTCTCAGTGAAACTAAATATTGAAGGCACTGCTGCAGAATACAGCTGCCTCGTTTTCGTTGGACGAAAATCGCTCGGGGCAAAATGATCAGAGCATAAACAATCGTATTTACTCGGCTCCCACAACTTCCTTCGATCATCAACTTTCAGTCTTTTCACGGCTACGACCCAACTTCTTCGTAGTACTGGATCGGCAGGAAACCTGAAAGATTGATATGATTTATATTTTGTTGAACTGCATGCAGGCCTACTCATTTGTCTAACTTAAAAAATTTAAGTCAACTAATTCACCTGATGCACAATTGCTCTCTGCATACATTTAAATGATTTCAGGTACGCTAAACAGTGAAAATATCAAACTTTTGCATATGGTTTAACTGATTTTTATTAAAATTTTTCAAAAAATCGTAGCTACAGGAATGAGGACGCGCGTATACACGAAGGTTGTACATCGAGGGAAAATGGAAGTCAAATAAGGAATGCGAAGAAAATAAAAAGGGCATGATAGGATACATGTAGAATAACTAAGCAATTCAGAGTAAAGTAAATGCGCAGGCCTATGATTCAATTCTATAGGCCTAACTAAGAATGCAAGCTAAGAAAAAGAAAAGCAATGAAAGAGAGAATGTACGAAGTGGAGTAACAATGATAAGTTTGATTGAAAATCAGTCTTTAAAAACAAAAGATATCATTAGCCTAGGTTAGAAAAAAAACCGCAGAAAAACCTACAAACGAAAGACTTGCTATACTTCAAAGTTTTGTTCTCAAATACACAACTACGTGACTCATGAGTGACCGAGCTTTCACCGTGCCTACTATGAGTTTATCCGAGCGTTGAAATAGATTTCGAATGAGACGAAGCAATCCTGAACAGAAAGATCACTGCAACGGAATTAAAAAAGTAGTTTCAAGAGTAGGCCTAAGAATCCTAAAGTAACGGACCATGTTTAGCAAGTTTTTAAAGCAGACGACTAGCAATGACGTTCATTAGGAAAAATGCTACATCCCTTGCTGAATTGCATCAAGTATTTCCATCGCTCCTATATCCATATCTATTCATAAGTTGATAATGACGTGGCAGAAAATTCTTTTTTCGTGATACGATGAGGCAAATCTATGTCGCCTACATGAACTAGAAGACGTAACTGTGTGACGGTCCAGAGAACTCAAAGATGAAGTAGGCCTACAGAAACGGTTTCTTTTATCTTCAGTAAGAGAAGTTAACGCGATATTTGCGGATGAGCTCCTAGCTAAATCCGCAAATATTGGATATTCCTAGCTATGTAAATTTCGTCTGCATCTTGTTCAGAGCTTCTCAAAGAATCCATAGAATGTAGCTGGGGTGTTGCACATGCATGAGGATATTATTTTTTTCGCTAAATGATATGATGGAGATGTGTGATGCTTATAGGCCGACTCAGAGTGCTCCTATGGATACTACTGATATGCACTACTTATAAGTTAACATGGTGTTAAATACATGTAATACTAAAGTAATGCACAAATTCTTCATCATAATAAATTGTTAATTCATTATTTGTTTGGGAATGCGACCAACTTCGTGATGCAATTAAATAGTTTATGGATAGTAGGGGAGAATGGGATGACTTGGCATTTGGGGTGACATGGCCCTCTGCACCAGAATCTCTCCATTGGAAAGAAAATCCAAAATATACGAAATAAAGGTTTACTAGACTACATACATGATATATATGAAAATCTCTCCCAGCTCACTTCCTGCTCAGAACAGACCGAGAAATTCTTTTTTAATAAAAAAATGCTTTACATTTTTAAAAATTGTATGTCTTTGTCTATCATCAATGTCAAACACTGCTACACACTTGCAAAAAGGAAGACAAGTAAATGACTTAACAATTCATATGGAATTGTTGATGTCAATTACTATTACTTTTGAAATTATGGCTTATTTACTTCAAAAAGTCAAATGGGTTGACATGGCTGGAAAGAAATGAGGTGGCATGGCACCTTCTCGAGTTTTGCGTTTTAGCGATTCCTATTCACAATGATGAAAGCGACTCAATCCATCACAGTCAATCAGTAAATAATAGATTCCATCACAACCATATTGACTACTATTATTATCTAGCCAAACCATAAAAATATCAGAAGCATACATTTCCATTTCATGCCTATTGGACAATGTGCCTCAGTAGCGTCCCTTGATCTCGGGGTTGCGCCTGCCTTCTCGGGGGGCTAAATGCTAGGAATTCACTTAAAAAACGGGAATGTAACGCAAATTTTCTAAAAATTGCATGAAAATTGAAATTTATTTGTTCTCGTGGGGGGGAGTTGATAAGCACGGTAGCTCCCCCCCAAAAGACGCAAATGATGAGTCTTGATTTCGTATCAGTAGGTTCTCAATAGTAGATTTATATCTTTTGAAAAACGCTCAGGCTCTGATCGCTTGCACTATTCATAGAGGCATAACTGTAGGCAAAACTGACATTTTTGTGACATTTTATTTCAAAAAAATAATTTGTCTGATTTCAAATCTTGAGAAACTAGGAAATTACATAGATAGGTCTATTGCATTGTTGTGCAACGCGTGGCCCGCCGGGACACATTAGGTGGCCCACCACCGCTTCTCATATCTAAAGTGACATTATTTGAATCGATGATGTGAAAATGATTCACTCCGACTTCGACCTTTTGGAGGTGCATCTAAGGGTGAGGAAATCTAATTAGAATTTGCAAAACCATTAAGGAACAACAAAATGAACAATATGGTGGCACAAAAACCAAAAATTCACATTCGAATTATCCAACCATGTTCCTTTCGTAAAGAATATCTTCTCTAATAAACGCTAAATGGTCATCACTTGCGCGAGTTTATGCTAATTCACATAGTATTCGAAGCCCTGCTGAGCATGTTCCTCTAAGTAATAAACTGCTCAATGAACCTAGAAAGAGGCTATATTAATTAAACCTGAACTACGAATGAAGGAATCCAAGTGCAAGATTTAGACATGTCTTTTTGTGGCCTGTAGGCCAACATTTTTTTCCGAATATTCTTACATTTACATGTAAAATTTTCTATTCAATGCGATACACGCACGGTACAGCAGCCCATATTTGCATTTAAAAGTACGGAATAAAAGAATATTAAGCCTATACTACTGCCTTTTAAAATTGGTGGCCCGCCAGCCTTTTTCGCGGACCACTCCTTGTGGCCCGCTATCCCAACTTGGTTGCCCGCCACTGGCCTATTGGCAAATATGAGACTTAGTGGCAAAATTTAGCTAGTTACGTTCTGGTTGATATTTGAATAATAATTGACAGACATACGTATGAAGTTAGACTGAATACTGCCATGAATACCCACTGAATACTCCTGTTACAGATTTTATCTTGCACAAAAAGTTAGGAAATGCGCTGAATAATACCGGCAAAGTATTACTTTCTCAACTTTTTCCCTTATGTGGACATGATTGATGATTGTCAAAAATGCTGCCGTCATCATATTCTATCCTACTGAAATGATAACGAGCATGTAACGTACGAACGATGTCACTGCAACGTTTGATTATTTCCACAATACATCGCGAAGCTCATGTTGCTGCCTGCATGATGACAGCTATGCATTCATGGTAAAGTGGATCATCAATTATAACTCTGGGAAATACGTCACGCTTTCTTTTAATTGTAGGAGAGCAGAAAATTTTTGATGGCATGATAGCAAGAGCTTTTCGTGTCTTCTGAGAGAAACGTGCGAAAGGTGACTTTGAACATTTTTTCTCCTTGATAAACATGTATTTGAATGGATCAAGTCTGCACGTATGAACTGCAAGAGTTTCCAGGTAAATGGCAAAAGTTACTGATAAATATCCTATCAGAATTTATGCGATGCGATGAAAATATAAGCGATGAGAGCCTAATTAACTCACCATCCTCGTGAATCAGCACATGCTATTTCGAGCAATAATGGCTAATTGAACTTTAAGCGGAAGCATAATAATATACCTATTAGGCCCTAGTTACATGACGAACCGCGAGTTGCATGGTAGGTTTAAAAAGCGTGAACCCTACTAACGGCGTCGACTCAGCTCTATTCATTGCCATAATCGAAGACAACACCTAACCAGGATTATGGCTACGCGCTGACGTGTTATATATAGGCCCCTAGGCCCTATTGCTCCGTTAAATCAATCAGGATGTTTGGTAGGCTCTTCTTTAATGGAATTGCTGATTCAATCATTTGAACCACCGCATTTAGGCCGTATTTGCACCGTTTTGAACCGCCATAAGTTAGCCTATATTGCATTAAGTGGTCCACGGTTTTCCGTCTTCTTTTCCTCGTGTTGCAAGGGTTGGACGTCCGCAAATGTCGATTTGGCTTGATGGCATTTCTCCACACCGTCCGATCCGAAGGGTCGACGGAGGATAGATTCCATTTTCGAAGATCTTCTTTGATGTTGTCAAGCCAACGTTTCTTTGGTCGGCCTCGAGGATTCTTTCCTGAGAGTTCGATGGTCTGAACTTTCTTAGGCCAGTCGGCTTCATCCATGCGTTGTACATGTCCATACCAACGTAGCCTTCTCCAGCGCACACTATCTTCAAGTCGATGAATACCAAGCCTAGACCTTAGCTCATCCATAGGAACTCGATCAGATAGGCGCTTGGAGCAGATCCACCGCACCATTGCGTTGTCATTACGGCACAATCGGTTTTGCTCCTCGATGTTGATTGGCCATGTCTCGGTTGCATACAACAGAACACTTCTCACACACATGGAGTAGACATGACCTCGGCTGCTGAAGGGGATGTCTCTGTTCGTAAGTATGGGAATGAGCTCACGAAAGTTCTTCCATGCCAGCTGAATTCTCAGTCTAGCAGCCTCACTGCAGCCACCTGATTGTCCTAACATATCACCCAGGTAACAAAATGCAGGCACAACTTCATAATCAGCATCACCAATACGAAGCTTACTAGCGGTCGGTTTAGGAGCTTGTGCAGCAACACCACGGCACTTTTTACAAGAAAAGCTAGGATTAAAATAAAATATTGCATTAAATTTTAACAAAAACATAAATTTACTGAAATTAGTAAAACCTGCGTCAAAAAAGCACAAAATATAGTCTGAACATTCCCTAATTGGTACATATCAATGTGTGTGTACAAAAAAATAGTGGAAACTTTTTGTTTGGATTGACTGCAAAACCACGATCGACAATCTAGATTTACGCATTCTTCGAATTATCTGGTCTCCTATCAGTCAAAATCGCACCGTGAGGCGTGTACCATTCCGACAAGTAAGTGCATCCGGTCGACTGCTCAGCAACAAATAATTGACACGGAAAAGCCGATTCATGGAGCTTAGAGGGGAATATCAAATCTGAAGCCTTTCAAAAGTATATGGACAGTCGGGGCTGCTTGACAGGCTGGGATGTTGCGAAGGTCTGCATTATCACTTTTGACAAATAACATCTGTGGTTATCTAACTTAGCAGAAATGAGACAAGGGAGTAACTCGGGACATGATAAGCATACCTGCGAGGGAGATTTTGGAACTTGGCAAGTGAAGTAAAGCTGAGATTATGATCGGGAAAGTCATTTTCCTAGAAGCATTATATACCGCTGATATAAATAGGTCTACTTGAGCCTAGTGGATTGCGTTGAAAATTGTAGGCACTGTAGAATGCAAAATCACTGTTGAACACAACTTGATGCAGTGAGAAAACGCAGGCGTCTACGTTCATTCTCCTGGAAGCCGCAGTATCACTGTCAACAAATCGATCAAAGTTTAGTGAGCCAATCCGGTACTAGACATGAGTGACATCAGTGATAAGAATCTCTTGGTGAAAGCGAGGGGGAATCAACGTTGCAGTGAGTCACTGACAAGAATAATGGGACTACTGTTTGTTTTTCATGCGTTAAACAGAGCTTCCCCACAGCTATTCAGATCAGACCGGTGAGCGTGTGATAATTATGAGGAACGATAATTCTGTATGGCACGTTTTCATCTTGACTGCCCTCTACTTTTGTCTGTTTACACCTACTACTTGTGCAGCGACCGTCATCCGATGGCAGAGATAATAAAACATTGTGTAGGGTATATCAAATCTAACTTCTGGCTCCACTCTTTACTGACTTCCCTAGAGAAGAAAATGGACGATTTGCCGAGACTTGATTGCCTGTCAGCGTCAAATTCCTAAGTAATATCAAGGTAATGAGCACAAAAAAAACATCAACGTCTTCCTATATAGCATATGAAGGTGAATGAATACACCAACAACAACTGACAAATACATAATGTAGCAATTCTGCATATATTTTGCCGGATAATATTTTCTACGGCTATTTCGATGCTACTTTCTCACACCTTACAATTTACCTATATTTTGGTCTCTAAACAAAATTTCAATGAAATATATACTTCAGAAACTCACCTGTGAAAAGAAATTCCTCGCGATCGAGTCGGAGCATCATCTCTGTTTGTACAGTTGAAAGCAATACAGGATTTCACCATATTGGCGCGAAACGTCTTTTTGCCCCAACTAAGTTCCCTCCGAATGTGCCGTGACCTTGAGTCAATTTCCATTCTAGTCAATTACAGATAAACAAAATATATTTATTTCTATGATTGTAGGTGTTCAGTGGCAATCATCCTACAAGAACTAACAATGACCGACAAAATAGATTTTGTAAGATAAATGTCTGTCAATTGTCAGTCAATGGTTTACAGTGTAGGTAAATATTAAGATCTCAAGCACCGAATCGGTGGTATATAAACAAGGGAATAATTTGCAAAAAAATACGTTTTTAAAAATGGATGCAATATTTTTTAGAATTCAAGAACATACTCTCCACAAAAACAAAATAATTTGATACAAATATTTTCACTGTCTGCTGAAACTTTTTTGAGTTGACACTCTAAACATGTGCTTGCTCTATGATTCCACTATTATAGAATACAGAAACTTCTTGTCTGATCATAGCATCTAATGATTCTCATCTGAAAATTTCAACAGCTCAAGTTTCCCTAATATTGGACGGAAGTTTCGTTTTGCATTTGCTTGCATTTCGAGTAAGCTGACTTACTCGATCAAAATAGTTCTGTTGGTAAAAATGAATGTCATCAGAATTCAGGGCCGACGAAAATATGCATTAACAAATGATCGTTTTATGCGCATAAAAAGCGCTTAAAAAGATAGTTTTATGCAATAACAGCTGTATTTATGCAATATCATTCTGATCATTGAAATAACTCGAATACAGCAAGAAATGTATGTATGCATAAATGGAAAATAATCGGTTAGTACTTGGAGTTCATTCTTGATGTACAATGCATGTGGATGTTTTCCTTATTCATGCTAGTGTGATTAATCCTTTCAGATGCCTGGCATACGGAAAACGTTCAACGTCAGAGGAGGTAACTGGAGATCGTGACAATAACAACTTTTCCTCCAATAAATATTTTTCAAAGCCCGTCTCAGCCAGCTTCTTGAATTCGGTGTTGAAGAACATTTTCCAACTTGGTATTTGTATTCGCATCAAAATCATTACTGATATCATCAGTCAGTTGTTTGGCTTGAGACGTATTACACTTACGGTCTTCAAATTGCTTCAGACAGTGAGGAATAGATCATATTTAGAGGAAATATCTACAATGTATCTTGCAATCTTGGTGTCCGATTTTACTATTGGTTCCTTCAGGGCAACGATTGCTGTACAAACACATTCCAAGTCAACAATTCTTTTTTCAATAATTAGTAAGGTAATAGGCAATATTTCCCTGCTTCTATCCATGTGTCCCAACGTGTGATTATCGAGGAGAGTGGCAGCGGTATGTGAGCTTCTTCCAGCTTGCAACAACGTGAATGTGATTTTTCAAACACCCTTTTGGTCAAAGTATCAATTCATCGATTTTTGAATAGAGTCCAGTCATCGTGTCAGCAACTCTATGGAGGTTGTGTGCCAAACAAATTGTCTTCGGCATAAAGGTTATCATTGCTCAAACCGCTTTCAATATGCATGAAGCCTGATGGTAAAAGATAGAAAGGAGAAGACAGATGCCAAGACAGGAAACGAGTCACAAGTTGTCTATATTATGCTTTTTGAAGAAATCATCTATATAAGGTGAGTCAGATTAAATTCCCTATTTAAGTAGGGACATTTAATCTGACTCACTCTGTATTTATTTAAAAGTAATTACGTACTTTCATTATATGCATTTTAATACAATTAAGGCTGTGCATTTTTATAAACTTTATGCATTTTGCATATTTGGTGGCATATTGCGGCCGGCCCTGATGATGACGAACAACCACTTAAAGAGATAAGCGCTTGTGTGCACATGATCGAATTAGACTACCGACTGACTGTCATTGTCTTCTATTACCTACAAGTGAATGCACAAAAATATCGAGAAATAATAATAATGGGCTCTTATTTGTAGATAAACAGCCACGGCTAATCATAATACATTATAAAGGGATAAAAAACCATTATGTCACAGCAACGGAAAACGCGATACACAGGCTGAAGAAAGGAGTTCTTATATCTATCAGTTTTACAAAATACAATACTGGATGACTTTCTGATTTTTACTATTGTCTCATTCGAGCGCTGTGGTATTCGTTGATGTTGTTTTTAAGTTTTGATGTCAATATTTTTCACATGACCATTTTCGCCATGGGATTCCTATTCCCAGTTCCCAACAACAGGCCACAGGCCTGTTGTCCCAGTAATGCATGTAATGAATGGTTTAAACAGCAATGAAAAATGGAGTAATTATCCTATCAAATCAAAAGTTCAATGACTCACTTGGCTTGTGACAGGTCGCACGGCCCCTTTATTCCTCCAATCAAGACTTGATGGAGCTGTGAAAGATTTGTCAGTGACATACTTCGTCATAGGTATGTCATTAATTCCCTCCATAATGTCTCTCTCCTCCCACCTGTTGTTGAACATTGCCAGTTTTTCTTCCTCAGTTAAGTCAGTGAATTGATTGATTCCCAATGTATAGGAGTGAATGTTTTGAGCGGCTTCGAAATTATGACGGTTGATGATCTCAACGTTCTTTTCGAAAATTGAACGTCTGAAGAAGGATTGAAGAAGACTTAAAAATCATTTGAATTTGGTAAATCAGAAACAAATTTTCCAAAATTTTCTTGGGCTATCGATGCAAAAAATTTATCACAGATATTGAAAATCAATCGCTCATTATGTAATAGTTGATGGATGATTTTGAGGTCATTCTAGAACTTGTTAACCGCATGAGGCCTGAGGTTAATAAGCTCTATGTGACCGAAATAAATCATCCATTAGCTGCTATAGTATAAGATTAATAGCCATTGATATACGGCTTTAATTGCAATGATCCGTTAGTACCCTCGGATTATTCGAGTTAAAGCCCAGCATCAATGTAGGAATACCATATGACATTTCAAGGTAAGTAATGTACAAATCAGAGGCCGCGTTACCGGCCGACGATTTGTTCATTACTTACCGAGAAATCTTGTGTGGTATTTCCATTGTCTACTTATCTACATCTAGATCTATGAACATTCTTCTTGTAGAAGAATATTCGTCTACAATTTAGAAGCCCATAATCCCAGCTGTAACTTCTATGTTGTAGGCACAGAATTATGTGGTTGCAAGTATTTGAAAAATGACGGCTTGGTACTGCATTATTGGAGGGTACGTAGTGCACCATTATACGCCCGCCAATTTCACATACAATTCTCATAGTACCAGATAGCCATGAACCGTCATCCGTCACTCCAGCTTGAGAATCCATTAATGAATGAATTGATGAATGGATATTTCAAACCATTTTTAGATAGAAATCTGAATTTCAAATATATTTACATTTGCAAACATTCATAGACTTTCAAACTTTTCATGAATTACCATCTATTTGGAGAGCAGACTTTTATAGACTCCAATAAAAGTCAATCAAAGATTTCTTTATCCTCCCATTATCTGTGACTAACAGCGATCAAGAATTGCAATATTATTATATGTGCAGCAACCTACTATCTACAAGGAGTTACACGGTGAGAATCTCCGAGCCGAAGGCTAGGTAGACAGTAGGTTAGTGATATGTCCATGCCTATGCCCAATCCCAGATCGAATACCATAGATCCATGCTGCGTTCTATAGATCTATTTTTATGACAAACTTAGATATTTCAATGAAACACAAACTTAACAATATCTTAAATATCATAGTGATTTCAGCGGAGAAATACTTGAATTTGAAGTCAGCGGAGAAATACAAAGATAAGCATATGATCATGGAAATCTCCACAAGATAGGTAAAATGTTCTTTTATAAAATATGAGAAAAAGAGCACGGTCATCAACTATGCAGTAGTGGACTTTGATGATGAGCTGTTTAACTTTGACATTGAGGAAAAGCAGTAGAAAAAGGCTACGATCAAATAAAAAGGAATTGAAAGAAGCCCCAACACTAAGACGATAGAAAAGTCACGCTTTACTTCAACTGATTCAAGCGAATGCATGAATAATGGAAAGTGGCTCTTGACTACCAGAGTAAGGTATCAAGAGAACTGAATGAGGATTACCTATCAAATGATGGAGATGAACTATCTGTTGATCTGCCTCAAGAAACAATGGTGATCTGCATCAACTTCCCACATGGAAAACTATTATGTTTCCTATAACAATATTATAATGACTAAACGAAAGGACGATGAGCGAAGGGTTCCACCTTGAATTGACGACCACCTCAACAGAACAAAGTAAGTTTTCATCATATTTATTCTTGCCATATAAATATGTATTACTAAATGTATTAAAATGAACGCGAATTACATTCGTATTAATATAGTTACATACAAATACTAGAATGCATAATTTTTTTAACCTGTAAATAGTTCATTTTCTGTGACATTTAGAAATTCATATCTAGGTCTACATAACAAAACACATGCAAAGTCGTATGATGGCTGGAGTGTATTTATGATTCAATGAAATCATTGGCTGACGAGCAATGGTGCATATGTGTATGAGCATCAAGTAACGAAAATCAGTCATGTAAATTTACAAAATATGTATGCATACATAGTCCATAAGTATTTTTGATTCAGCGCCGAAAGCTTGAGCTATTAAGTATATAGTACAAATCATTTAAGTAATATAAACTGGTAACTGAACGTTTGTAAATTGCTGCTTGCTGTCGGCATGGCATTTCTGCTTTTCTTCTCAATATCATCAACGAATCATGAAAGATGTCAAACAATTGCAAAATCACAGTTGAATTAGCATTACCGGACAACGGTATGTGATTAGTTCAAAGAAATCGGTTACATCTTGTTGAAAATAATCAAAGCAGATTGGGAATTATAAAATGCAAAAAAGAATAATAATTTTTATTTGTATCCGTCAATGTATTATAGATATCATATCACTTTATTTGACCTATAATGCATGATTTTGAAAGGCTTTCTATGTCTACAGGCTAATAAGTTCTACGAAGCAGGTAATTATTATCCTGGTTGGAAATTGTTAACCTGGTGCAGACTTGTACAAAAGAAGTCATGCATTATAACAGATAATGCATAGATTTCATCGGTCATTATTTGTCATAATAACCTCGAGCCTTCGGATATTATAATATTATATAATAATATTATATATTATTATATATATAATATAATATATAATATTATATATTATATATAATATTATAACCTCCATAATTATAGCAGTAATGACCTCAAATCAATGCATTATCTATTACGTAAAGCAGATTATTGCCCTACTGTAACCTACTGTAAAACTTTTCTGGACAATAGCAGTAGATAAATGCCATTGATGATAATTCGATTTCTATGCCTAGAAATAGCAAGGTGCTGGCTAGCCGATTACAGAAATCTCAAAGTGAATGATATCTAATCGCTGTTTATCAAAATGTCTTTGTTCTATTTCTATGTCCTGAAATAAACGTTTGCATACAACGAATACATGATATATATGCAATCACAGTGCGATAAGAGATTATAACAGCCATGTAGCGATAAATCATTTGATAAATGTAAACATAGTAATGCGTCAGATGAACGTCGTGCAATAATATTTATCAAATATGCACGGCTTCTCTTATTTTATTAATGCACGGCATACGAAATTCTGGCCGTATAATGGTCATGTAGCATCAAGAAGTAATCATGCACCAGTTGCGCAAACAACTATTCCTTGATTGTTGAGTTCTCATGATAATGCATGAACTTCTAGATAATAATACCTTTTGTCACAGCTGTTGTCTCAACCAGTATAGTTGTTGGCAGTCTTTAAATCAACATTTTGGCTAGTGGCTGAACAGTCATAGCTATTGACACATCTATTCACAACATTTTAAAATCGGCATTGCTGTTTGTCAAAATCAGCACAGTTGTTGGCAGTAGTTCACATATCTTCACTTGAAATGATGGATATCATGATAATTAAAAAATTAAAAAAACATCGGGAATTATAATGCAGGACATTCTATTCAGGTGATTTTGTGCAATTCATGTAAGAGTTGATTGTAATTGTAACTTAAAAAATAACTTAATTGTCAAGTTAATTGCTAACTTGCAATTCATACTTATATCTAACGGTTGCCCTGCCCTCCCACATTGAATCAATTCATACTTAGTTTTTCAAACAGGAAAACAACTGTGCCAGTTGGGACAACAACTATGGCGAAAGGTATAGTAAGCTTATTCATTATTTAGAAGTGCATGGTCAATGCTACGATTCGATGTCTGTTGATGTCTGATGCTCAATGTCCTGACGCTTTTGCATTGATCATGATTGGTCAAACCATGGATGTCCATGAATTATGTGACGTTTATTATTCATAGACATCCGTGGTCAAATATAAATATAGGAAAAATTACCATCTGAGGAGGGCTTTAATTACAATAATACGAGAGCACGTCAGTGCCCGAGGATTTCGTAATTAAAGACCGATTCAGATGGTTATTATTATTATAACCCGAATATGAAGTCTATTCACAGCGGGCTTAAATGCCATTTTTTCATCTAAGCCCGGTAAGACTCATTGGATCTACATGCATTCGAAAATGACATTTAAGCCCGCCAACATTACGTTATTTACTTACATCATAGATCTATGACAAAGTTATGTGTAGCCAATCTATGACAATAATATGTCTTTGTAAGTACTGGTGTTTAAGTGAATAGCTGAGGAACAATTAGTTAATTTAAATTTCAAAATAATTGTTCAATAAATTAGTTCATTCATTTTGCATGATCTCCATTAGGTAAGTCGGATTTGGAGAAAAATCTCTAGACATCTACAATGATGAAGAAATCTTGGCTTAAATGTGATTTGTATCATTAAAGCCCGCCGAGGGACAATAGATATTGCAAACAAAAAGTGTCAACCATTGATTCCATACTTCCTTTATATACTTACTTTGATTGGAACAAATGAGGGTTCTAATTTTTATTTACCTCAACAAAATACTCCAATGCCTACCCAATCCTTGAATTTCCATGAACGCATTATTAGCATTAGTATAATAATTAACATTGCATGGACGGGTATTCAAAAAAATATAGGAAAAATGTTCGCCCGTAAGCTGGTTTAACTTTTACTAATATTCTACACGAGTTCAAATGTGGTTGCACATACAACTACTTACCGGAATTCTTCCTCAGCTTGTGTTGCATAAGACTTCTGATGCAAAAATTTAAATGATTGCCATTCAGTTTCAGTCGATCTGGCAATCACAGCTCCAACAATTGACAAGAATACGAACAGACCTTTCATTCTGTTGCCTCAACGAATTCTCGATGCTCTAGAAGCTCAAACGTGACTGTAATATAGAGTTTTGAAAAATGCTTTATCTCAGCCCTCGACCATTAAAACTACTCAATAGCCATTGACTTGAAGAATGTCTTCACAAGCTGTGCTCTCCTTGAAATGGTTTTGTTAAACGCTTGATGGTTTCGAGCGGGTGAAAAACGTCATTTGAACATTCCATTACTTGAAAACTCTTTGAAGAGAATTTGAAGTTTTTGAATAAGAAATAAATGATCTTCATAATTAACAAATTGATTTAATCTTCATTCATTTTCACAAAACGATCGAATTCAAAGTATTCCCCATTGATCATGATTTCATTTTGAATTTTAATTTTTTCAGTCACTCTTCCAAACTAGGCACAAAATGTGTTGATATTCGTTTGTTGAAGAGCTGCTTGAGACATTTTCAATAATCACTGACAGCTTCAAGATTTTCGAAGTCATTCTTCGAGTAGAAAAGCTACAGATATTCTGAGTAGGCTTGAACTGTTTGCGAAGAAAAATGATCGCCAACTTTCGCACTGAACGTCTTGTTGAAACTAAGCAATTTTTTCTTAAGCTGTCGATACGGAGATTCATATCCAGAGCATGGGGCTTCGGCCCGCTCCTATACTTCTAAAGAGTTGCTCCGAACAACATATGAAAATAGCCGAACGAAGTATTTCGTGTACCAACTTTCTGATGATATCCATTTGATTTAACTTGTTCATCTTCAAACTATAGAAAATGACAATTCAAAACTAATAATTATCAATTTTGATCGATAATATATTACATCAAATTTAGATGTGATTCTGAATACGTTTCTACAACTATGTAGTAATCTGGTAAACTTTTTATCCCACTAAGCTATGCCATATTATCTCGTAATGCAATTGCTATCTATAAATTTTATTTATTTTCATAACTCCTTTTACCTAGGATTTTGGGGAAGGTTAACAAAAATTTCAAATTTTTAATGAATTACACAATGAATGTAGCTTTTTAGCCTACCTGCTTTTTTCAATTTTTGTGACTTATGTCCCTTCGGTCTCTTTGATTGATATTGATGTAGTTCCGACGTCATCCTCTCTGGCAACTTCGCTTTAGGCAAGTGAAAAGTCAGGATTCTAATGTTACGCAGACAAATACAGACGTCCAACGTTTTTCCACTTGATTCATAATTTGGATATTTTCTTTTTCAAAGATCTTGATCTGCGATGATGGTCTAGCTGAACGATTATGAATGTTCTCGTGAGATTAATTTTGTTAACGCTGAAATTAATGTCGTCATCGAAATTAAAGTTTGTCATTGTCTTCCATTATCTATCCATGCAAAATGTAGGCAGAGCTCCTGACTTTGCAATGTGTTGCAGATAGAAGTTGAATTACATTTGCTAAAATTGACTTCCGACATATACATGTATGTGTTAACCCTCCCTATTAGCCGTCCATAAAAACATAGCGACAATCTTGCACATAGTTGACCAGCTTGCGAGTCAGGCGATACATACCAGGAGCAAGTTAAAAAGAGGCTCTGACTCCAAGTTTTCAATTTTATTGGTCAAAAGTAAAAGTAAAATTGACTTTGGCACAACGTGACGGGCCTTCGGCATCTAGCGCCTTCTTACGGTCGATAGTAAAATGGCGGTCAGCATACTTGGTGTGAAGATTTATAAAGAAGTGAATGATTTTAAGAATTGCGCTGTTTGTTGAATGTGAGATGATCAAAGTGAGAGGGCAGCCTGTAGCAAAGTAATTCATGTCTTCTATTGATTGTTGACTTCAAGTGTGTAATAGTTTTTGCTTCAGTGAATGTTGCGTCTCGAGTACTCGTCAGCTTAGCAATGAAATCGACCTGAAAATCCTCAATGCTACCTAGATCATTATGTTTGCCTTTAATATGCTCATAGAAAGCGCTGGATGTAGACTTACTAATGATTGCACGTCTGTGTTCTGCGTGCCGAGTGGAGAATTTTCTTGTAGTCTTGCCAATATAACATTCTCCACATTTATTACATGTGAACCTATATACTACGTACTTATCATTATATTTATACTTAGGTAACCAATGACAGACTTGACAGCTACGGTACAAGTATTAGAGAAATTTTTGTTTTTGCTTATTTGGTTCAAAGTCTGTCTACTGTATTCACTAATCACTGTAATAGGTAAGTCAAACTTCTTAACAGTTTTATTAATTTTTCTATTACATTTATCACTGACAAATAGAACTGACAAAATAGCAATTATTTTGGTTTTTTTATTATAATTCTACTTTTACGTTTGTTCCTTTTCTTAGGAAAATTCATGTTCCTGCAGTCACTTTTAGTCAGAATGGCATTAAATTCGCTAATTTTTTCTTTTTTCATAACTTCATTGCTATACCTTTTACCTATGTCTTTTAAGCGGTTATTAATGAAACCACTTTTATCATGATTGGGCACAAAAGAGTCCCTATGTCGGAATGGCCTGGTTTGTGGAACACGCATATAGAACCTCATTGTTATTTAGTTTTACTTTTATATCTAAAAACGGTAATCATTCCATTGGGTTATGAGCTTCTATTGTAAATTTTATGTTTGAGTTAATTGAATTAAATACATCTGTTATACGGGACAGTAAGTCAGTATTACACTCTATCGGACCAAGGATGACATCATCAATGTATCTCATATAGAGGGACGGAGAAAAGCTTAATTTTTTAATAGCTAATTGTTCTATGTGACTCATGAAAATCACTGCAATTTGCTGGGACAAAATGTGCGTCCATGGGTACTCCTTTTATTTGTTTGTAAACCTCGGTTTCGTACCTTATATCGCAATTATAACATACAAATGTTATCAACTTTTCTGTTTGTTTTATCCCAAGACCAAAAGTGTCAATTAGATGCCAGCACTGTTCTAAACTTTTTTATGTTGTATTCGATACCCAACTGTATTGAGATGCTAGGAAACAACTGTTTTATATCTAGCGAAATTACGATTAAGTCCTTTTTATATGGAATTCTAACACTATTTGATAATTCGACTAATTGTTCTGTATTACTTAGATGTGAAGGAATATGCTTAATTACATTTTTCAAGACGCTAGATATAATCCAATCAATTTTTTCGATGAAGCCGAGAAATTTATTTATTTTGTCAAAGAACACAACGTCAACCTAAGCAATCAGTTTCCTGTTCGGTCTATAGCCTCCGTGAAGAATACACCAGTCGAAAAAATTGATTAGATATATCAATATATCTAAGATGTATGCATAACCATAGATATCCGTGATAGAATCCCACTAAACAGATTTTGTCTTTGGGAATATAGTCTTTGAAATATGAATATGCATTGAATATACATGTACATGTAGTAAAGGATTCTGAATACGTTTCAGCAACTTTGTAATAATTTTGTATGCTTAAATCTGGCAAGGATGGAGAGATTTCTATCACGAGCCTTCAAAGAGCCATGGAATGAATGCAAAGACTTTTATTTCAATATGTATAAATTGTGACATGCGCTACATGTTTGTTGTTTCTTATTTCTCCACTAATTTCCATAGGGCCATTAGTAAATGTATCCAAACAATTTACCTGCTAATGAAATAAATTCGTGGAATAGAATCCTTCATAAATCATTGGGATTTCCATGCATAGAAAGCAATAATTAAACTCTTAGGATCTATTGCAGACTGATGGCATATCTCCAGGGAAGAAGGGAATCAGTAGAAAGGTAGATTATTTTTGGATGATGCTTCTGACTGCACATCACTGCGCAACCTACAGTCATGAAAAAAATATTTAATAATATTTCCTATGGTGGAATATAGCTTCTTCCTAACCAATTCAATGCACTGTATTTCTCTCATTTATGATGCACATCTTCCGGTGATAGAATTACATCCTACTCATTTCTCAGCTGACTCTATTTTACTTAAAAGGTTGTACATATGGGCGTCCAGGGTGACTTGAGTTGCCATTGGATGAAATTAATTTTCCACATGAAATACAAGCATTTTCATTGATTCTGCTGATTTTTTCATCTTAAAACTCACATTACTGCATTGCTAATTATTCATTATCATTCTGCTGCACGCCTTTTTATTTTTTCATCAGCATAGTCATGGAGATAGATTAGAATTACGCCGATATATCGCTCACATTCACATGCATTCCCAGATTTGACACTCTAGGGGTCGACAATTTTATGATAATGATCTGCTTCATTGTTCTTCTCGATGCCCTAGTTACAATCCAAGCTGCGAAGTATGAATCCTGCAGTCGGGAGCGTCGACGTTTGATTCATCCACCACCTGCATCGATCGGTGATTTGCATTTCTGCATCCGTCAGGCCTCCCACTTTCATGCCTCCGCTTTAAGAGCCTTTGACAATGGTTCTTGTGAGCTTTACAACTCATGCGAGAATGTTAATTCTGTTGGATCGACATTTCCTCTGTTCAAAAGAGTTCGTCCGAGCGTCGAACAGCTATTATTATTGAGAACACTTTCGGCCCGGAATCAATGTCCCTATCGACTCCTTCAAAACAACAAGAAATACACTGTGCAATTAAACTTGGAAGAAGTTCAACGAAAAGATGAAAGTTATTTGAGTCCATTGGTCGATATATCTCCAACTCCGTTGAAAATCATCAAATTAGTTCTTTTGCATGACTTTGGTCAGGAGGCAGTTACCATGACATTCAGAATGTCAGAGAAGCACCTCATGAGACACAATGATGCTTGGTTTACCAAATCTAACTTGTTAACTGTTCACCCCTGGAATAAAGAGAAAGTTTTAAAACGCAGATATTTCAGCATGGATGGGACTTCTCTCCTGGTTCATTTCATTATTGCCGATATTCCTGATATTAGAGTTTGTCCTTTTATTGGATTCCTTTACATAATGGAAAGAAGAGGATTTTGCAATATATTTCTCTTCTATGTATCGAATTATATTTGGATAAATCAAGTAAATGGTGGGAAGTTCAAACGAAAGGCCAAATCTGCATATGAATTCCTATTGTATGGCTTTACCAGAGAAGAAGACGGACGCCTTTATGTCCGCATTTAGACAGAGCCTGAAAATCTTAAGTAAATTTATAGCAGATCAAGCGAATGCGAATAAAGGCTGATTGAGAAGTAAATTGTCCCTGACTGAACATTTTAGATGAAGCGCCGAGGAAATGCTAAATACTCTAAATGCACATTTGTGAATTGATGAATTTTGATTTCACTCGTGTTAATATTGTAATACGATTGAATAAAATGTGAGAACTTTAAGGATTATTTCCAACGTGAAAGAGGTCATGATATGCACATGGTATCATTGTCACTTATGAGAGTTCTACAAACAGAGCGAGGGTCAGCGGTTATCAAAATTTAGCTGCGATTAAATTTTGGGCCTGCACTCAATTAATTTTAATTGCACCAGGAAGCATTCAATTGATTGCAGTTAATTGGTGTCATCAATCAATTAATTGCTACTATTTATCGTCACAGTTAGAGTAGATTAATTCTTGATTTTGAATTTTTCACTCCATCATCGATTACTATCTGGCCACCTGGGCCTGCATACTTTACAAATCGTATAATAGCTCACTTTCAATTTGGATAGTGAATTGAGTAGACCCATTGCATCAAATACAATGTGCATCTAACTATACTCTTAATCGGATGTGAAAATTGTTAAAGTCTATTACAGACTTAGGTTCATGCATCATAATTGTAAGGATAATCAAGTGAATCGAGTTGAAACAAGTGAATGAATAATCAGAAGTGATATAACAGAACAAAAATGCGGCTTTAAAAGTTATCGTAAAAGTATTGTAGTATAGAGATATGTTCAGCAGCATAATATCTAAATAAAACACCACTGAAGGTGCGTCGTTTTTCCTATGGTGGTGAGTGGTGACGGCATTGCAAGCATATTATGGATGTCCATGAAAGGAAAACCGCCGATTATGAAGAATTTGCCGAATGGATTCAGATTGAAACTTGAGCTTATGCTCTTTAACTGGGAAGCCGCTGTTTCGTTGCTCCATCGGTGAGAAATTTCCTAGTCAAAGTCAATATTAAAAGCGTTAAGATCACCATCAAGAAATTGAAGCAACTGGGTGCAACGAGCTGTTGCGGATCCATCATTTTGAGAGATACTGAGCCAGATATGTCGAAATTTCAGTGACGGATGGCACTCAGCTGATGACTCAGGCCTTTTGGGTACTACAACTGCTTTTTCACATCACCTATTTTTTTCATAAAAAAATAGGTTTCATAAAAAAACAACATAGAAATATGGGATCATCAAACATTGTTCATCAGTTTTATAGGGTTTAGAATGTAGGATAGTTTCCGCTACACAGTCTAAAAGAAAGGAACCACATATTTTCCGCTATAGCCTACTGTGATGTTCGTGGGACAAAGTGTCTCAGGACAAAGTCTTTATTCATGGAGATACATTAAAAACGCTTTTTACATGAAATATTTCTACGTTTTGAAATTTCATCAGAGGAGCACTTACAATGTCAAATGTCGTGCATGGAAATTATTGCATGTGCTCTTCCAGCAAGACTTGCCAACTTTTGGGCGAGCGCAAGTTTTTTTTCAACGAAGCATCGACGGGCGCCGATTCAAGTACCTACAGATCTTGCAAATTCGGCATGCAATTCATGAAACTCATCAGGATTCATAGGCAAATTCATTTTTCGTAGCACTTATGCACGCTTGCTCGCAGCCTTCACGTTCTCGACATTCTAAGTCCACTTCAAATATTGACTTACAATGAATAACAAAATCCTCAAAAGAAAAGCTGATCATCAGCTCTGACTTATCAAAATTTAACTAGATCTGTGCGCGGTGCACCGGTGCACCGAAATGTACAAATTTCGATTAATGTGATGCTTTACTGTGAAGCTCCAGTTATAAATAGCTCGTTTTATCTGTTATCTTATAGTCACAGCAAATTGGAGAGTAAAATATTTTAAACATGCAGTATAATTAATTCAACCAGGAGAAAACATCGATCTAGTTCAAACATTAAATTTCCATACCGGGAAAATTAAACCTTTTGAAAATCACGACTATATAAAATCACCGATGAATTTCCTGGTGTTGAGGGAAAATGTGAAAAAGGTGACAAAAATTGGGTATTTTAAGTTAATGATAAATCCTCTTAGGCCACGGAACCCCAATTCATGCGACCTCAGAATTTCGAAATCTTATTGTGAATGCTACGTACGCGGCTGTTGCTTGTCTTGCTAAGATATATGCTATCTTGGAATTCCTGCGGCCAGAGATCCGTCCGAAGGATTTGGTCTTGGCTGATTGAAAGCCAAATTTTGTCGAGCTTTTGACCTTCCTGCATAGTAATTTGTAGATATCATGACATTGCTTCGAATCAGTCTACATTTCCTGATGTGTTCATGTATTTTGAAGAAAATATCTAAATTTAACTCTTCCAATGTAAGAGTACATATAATTTTTAAAGAATCAATTAAAACCGAATGTTTTGTCCGCCACTGACTTAGCGATTTAGTCATTTTAATGTCTTCAGACATCTTTTGCTGAACATCCACATAATTTCTGCTTCATTAAGTTTTAAAGAATTCCATTGGAGCCATCATAGAGACGCACGGGTTAAAGTATGATAACATCCACTTGTAAGTTTTGTCAAAAATAGAATTAAGGAGGCCTTTGCGAGTCAGTCTCAAATTTTTTAGCGCTTTTAGAATTTTCCTACTACTCTATAAAATCTGTCTTGAATTCTAGAAAGCATGAATGTTTAGCATGAAGGATAGAGACCCTGCTTACAAGATTTTGAAGTTCTAAGTGATCTAGAACACGATGCAAGTTATATTTCGCCTATACTTTAATAAGTGCCTCGGGGTAACTTTTTACAATTTTCGGTGCACCGGTACGAGCAGGTGCGGCTGGCCCACAACCCGAAATTTAGCTGGATCTCATTTGATGCAAACCAACTCTGCGCAATGTTTATTCTACTTCCGCATGTTGACGAAGTAATGTATAGGTTGACTGCATGACATCAGTCGCGGAATCAGTATTATTGGACAGAATAACTTTTTTGATTGATTCACTAACTTTGATATCACTGACAAGAGCAGAAAATTGGGGAAAGAACGGTAGGGCCTACCTTGACAAGCACCTGACTTATGCAATATACCTGACTTAATACACAAGTGCTTTCTTTCTACATCAATGCAATTGAAGCATACTTAATCCATTCATCTGATTCATCTAATTCAATTTCCTTTGTAAATTGCTGTAACTAGTTTAGCATCGCATCATATCGTTTGACATCATCACATGGACTAATTTGCTATTATAAACTCATCCAACTTATAATTGCGCTCAACAAATTTTCATCCAATGGAAATAGACGCTTCTAACTTCTAATCGGCATTGATTAGATGCAACGCCACCTCTCACGTGCTGACCACTCTGGGTGATTATTGATGACTTGGTCAGACTGTCAGACTAATTGAGAAGATGGGTATCTTCACTGATATATTATTCGCAGTATATCTATCACTCATGGGTATCTTTCCTGACGATTTCTCGGTACTAGTGAACTCAAGAATCAGAGATGACCTCAACTCACACGAACGGATATCAGAGAGATTGGTTCATGATGACATACATGAGAAATCGACAGAATTTTGCAAGCAAAACTTTAGCTACATTTCTTCCGTAACATTGACAAATAGGTCTTCACCTCAAACGGTAATGCACGAGTAATTACATGAGAATCATCACATCTATTGAGTCTATTCTCATTGGCTGAGTGTGTCAATGGCGTTCACGACCGCCTTCTCATTTGTCGCCGATCAATCATACTGAATCGATAGATCAAGCAGAATCCATATAGCGGCTTTTTTGTGCTCAAAATCCTAACTATGTGCAATTGACTGAATTGAATCGCAAGAAAGAATCTGCTTTCTTCACTGTTGCTGGTGCTTGTCGTGATTTGAGTGAACTCACGTTCAAAAATGACGCTTGTAGCATCAAAGTGTGCAAGACATATGCTGACATGTCTTCAAAGGACATTATTTAGGTCAACTACACACGTTATTCTGCATGTATTTCTCCTGATTCGCATAGGAAGTTGCTTCGCACAAAGTCCACCTCGCTGTCAGTTGAAAAGAACTTCAGAAAATTAAGAAAGCTCGTGGGACGTGATCGCAACTGTCAGATAACATTTTGAAGTACGTCTACAAATGATCTACGTGCAATGAAGCAGCTTGTATGCGCCACAATTCTGCTATGCACGTTGTACACGTCATACATGATGAAGATGTTGTCCTTTCTGTGTAAGGATGATATGTAAATTAGCGAATTTCAAAAGAAATGCGAAAACATGTACTTGACTGAAAGAAACTTTAATTTTAAGGGTGTTTTCATGATAGATGTCCTAAATAAATTTCTTATTCAGCAAAGGAAAAAAAGCTACGCAAATTCGAGAATAGTTTAGTGCAATCCAAACCCCTTCATATTAGGTCACATCATAGTGAATATACATGTAAGTGACTGTCTGTCAGGAAATCACCCCACACTATGTATCGCTATCTATCACTCATAACTTCTTGTCATCATTTTGAAATTTCTGTGATGTTGAATGTTCTATACCACAAAAACTTTCACAAAGCTGCATTGTCACTTCCTCTAGTGTCTAAAACCCTTATAGAAAAATCTTTGAAACCGTTCGTAAATGGTAGAGCTTTTCGAAGCGGCTGCCAGAAAACTAAAAAGTCATTATTTGAGAAAGAATCAACTACAATAAAAATTGTGAAGCCATTGTGAATGACCAGAATCTATGTCTGTGAATCTCCAGTCACTGAGAAATTTATTTGTAAGTTCTTTCTTTTCAAATAATGATTTTGAGTGATATTTTGGCGACTATTTTGAAAAAGCTCTGTCATCTACAAACGGTTCCCACGATTTTCTTTTGAAAAAATTATCAAACATGATGCCTGAATAAGACATCAATCGAGTTTTTTAAAGGATTGCGAATGGAAGATAACTTTGAACTTAGTCTTAATTCAGACACTGTAGTATACTACCACCATTATGGTCTTGTTGAAGAGTGGTCACTGTGTGTCCGGGAGACTTGTGTTCAAACCTTAGTCGGGTCAAACCTAAGACTTTTAAAAATGGAAGAGTCGCATCACTTAATGTGCTTCTGAGTATAAATAAACAAGTCACATTCATTGGTTCATTCATTTGATCAATTCATTGTCATTGAATATTACATAGGCTTCCTCTATTATTATTGGGCGTGAGCTTCATTCTGTACATGAGTGCATCATCAGAAAATGCTCATCCACTTTTAAATTTTATTTCTTTTGAGAGAATGTTGAACTATAGTTCAACATTCTCCAAAAATGAAATAAAATTTTAAAAATGCTCTAATGTTTGAGTTGATCTACAACTTTGTCACTTGAGGAATGACTTGGAAAATATCAAGCTATCATTTTCCACTTATAGATTGCAAAATAGGCTTGCTTTGGAAGCTAATCTTAAAATGCTTCTTCGAGTATCATTAATACTGTCTCAACAATTTTCACTTGACTAAAATGATTCACACCAATCGCTAAAATTCGCAAGAACTTAGGCATGATGAGGTCTTGATTTTATTGACGAATAAGCTACTGCTCATTCAATGCTCTTCCTTATATTCTTTAAGTGTCGTCGAGTACACAATTCTTCTTGAGAATGAAACCTGTGACAGCGTGCCACGAAAAAATCACGTAAACTCGTAAGCTAATGATCACCTGCAGTTCGAAAATTGCCAAATGTGAAATGGTTGACACAATCAGAAATGAGAAAGGAACCAACTGCATCAAGGAGAGCACAGCTTGTGAAAGCATTCTTCAAGTCAATGACTATTGAGTAGTTTTAATGGTCGAGGGTTGAGATAAAGCATTTTTCAAAACTCTATATTATAGTCACGTTTGAGCTTCTAGAGCATCGAGAATTCGTTGAGGCAACAGAATGAAAGGTCTGTTCGTATTCTTGTCAATCGTTGGAGCTGTGATTGCCAGGTCGACTGAAGTTGAATGGCAATCATTTAAATCTTTGCATCAGAAGTCTTATGCAACCCACGAAGAAGAAGTATTCCGGTAAGTTTCTGCGATTTAAGATTGATCTCACAATAAGATACTCGCACGATTCATGCTAGAGTACGAATATTAGGTATACAGTAGTCACAATTCAATGTTGATTAGATCCCATAGGGAATGCAGCGTCGATTTTATTGAATAAGTTCCTTTGCTGTTGCGCTTTTACTCTTTATCGTTTAGGAGAAGTTAACCCTAGGCGCACCAAGCTCCCAACCAACCTTAGGTATACCAAGGTGTGATTATTAAAATCACACCTTTATTTTACTCGTTTTGTCATAGAAAGCAAATAAAATTGTTCAGCAAAGTAAGAAATACGTTTTTGCTAATTATTACGTTCTATTTATTCATTTATCTTTTAGACAAATTGTCAAAAATTACTATGTTCAATATTTTGCATGTTCAATGAAAACATCTTATTTCGATGAATGTTTTTCAATGTAAGACCAAAGCTTTTGTTTAATATCAAAAGGTGAATATATTTTTTATTTCAGAAAGTCATACAGCTTTTATTCGTTGTATAAATATGCATGTAAATAATTTTGCTTCAGTCAGCGCAGCAATCATGACAGACATAGCCAACAGATTGACTATGCTTGCTACAAACTGGGCGATCACATAGTTGACACTGGACCTTGGTCGAATTACACTGCCGTTGCAATTTCCCTGAAGACCTGAAAAGAGCACACCGATTGACAGAGCGTCTGTTTAGCTAAGTTGAAGATGCGTAGGACCGACTCGACCTCGAAATATTTTTTCTGACCCACGACGACTTGAATGTTGTGGGTTTGCACTCCATATTTGACCATCTTTGTCTTTTAATCGATCTTCATCGCTTGGTTCTTCATCGCTAGTGTCTGTCAAGACTCTCCTCGTCTTGAACAGGATCTATAAGCACTGGTGGTTCATTTTCATCTGACATGTCTTCACCACTACCATCGTCTCCTCCGCTCTCTTCTTCCAAAATTCTTGACAGTGCAACTTCGGCAATTAGTCTCTTTGGCGGCATCGTATGAAACAAGATTTCAACCAAACTAATCGCAGCAGGCTTCATGATGCCTGATATAACGTCGGAATCAAAGTCAGTGAACAGTGTTTATGCAGCGGTTTTGCAGACAAATCTGGACAAAGAAAACTCAAAGTGTGATTTTCAAAATCACACGTTCACACGTTGGTACGCCTAGGGTTAACACGCATGGAAACACAGAATTGGCTGATCATGATGCGATGCAAAGGAAAGAATATTATTTTGCAAATCCTCCGAGTCACTTATAACTTTCAAGATTTTAAGATATTTAAATTGACTTCGATAAAGGTGACTATTTCTTACAAGTCCCAACCTTATTAAGGGCACTTTACTTGCGCTTGATCATGTCATAAATTTCCAGACACTGAGGGAGCAGAACGTTGTGATCAAGGACAATTAACATAACTTTAAATTAATTTTAATATATTCACTGAAGAGACCAAAATCGTATTCAAAAATAGAATAATAGTCAATTTAGTGAATCATGAAATGACATCTGAAAAAGAAATCCACTCAAAATAATTATATCGTTGTTGATGTGGTAGTCATATAGCGATGAAAGCTATTAGTCCGGCAGCCAGAACGAGTTTCTGTAGGGAACGAGGCCGAAACTGAGACTTTTACGGGATGATGTACAACCTATGCCTACTACGAATCGGTGTGTCTGCCGCGTTCTAGTGAGTTCCTCTTCTTCTTAGACAGGATCAAAGAAAAGCACATGTTAATCCAATGGGACGCAGATTGTAGCTTTTGGTTAAAACGCTTATCAACTGGAAAGTATTAAGTCAAAAGTCATAATTTTTGACATGGAATGTCTTCATGTTATTTCCTATGATGTGCTCGTGCTCTTATCATGCATCTGATCGGAATGTGAGAATACATCAAGTATGTGAGAATGCGGTTGAATGTGAATAAAATTATGATTCTTGGAATTAGTACTTTTCACTTAATCAGAGAAAAGATATAAAATTTCATTTTAGCCAAAAACGGCAATCTGTGTCCCATTGGATGTGTTTTTCTTTGATCCTGTCTGACAAGAAGATGGACCAATTAGATCTCGGCAGACGCGCCGATTCGTAGTAGGCATAGGGTGTGCATCATTCTGTGAAAGTCTTATTTTCGGCCTCGTTCCCTGCAGAAACTCATTCTGACTGCCGGACTATGTGGTACATGAAGTAATAGAGAAGAGAGAATTTTAATATATTCTTCACAGACAACACTACGCTGCCAAAATTATTACTCCAAGCATTATTACCCTAATCATTTACGAATCAATTCTACACAATAATTTTTGCTGCCCGCAGAATTTTTGAGTTAATTAGTAAGTTGGACAGGTGTTTAACTCAACATATCTTTTCGGCCTGTTGGAAAAAAGACTAGCTTAATTTGCTAAGCTAACATTTCGAAAATTGAGTCAAGAAACAGAATAATTTTTCAATTAAAATGCCGTATTTACATTTCCTTCATAATCAACTTAATTTCCTTTTAATCAAGCTTCTTTTCAGTAAGTTTTCAATCTATTTGATCACATACTGGACACATAAGGCCTACTTAATGTTGCCATTATTCTTTTTCATCGCAAATTGAGGTTTTCATTTTGAAGTTATCACTTCAAAGCCACAATGCCGCTATTGATTCACGATAGCAGTAGAACCATCAGTCTTCGAAAAAGTAAGGAGTGAGAATGAACGAACGACAAAACCTTTATCACATACTACCCAGATATCTTTAGAAACCATATTGAGCTGCTGGTGGAATTCGTGTTGATCTGATTGGCTATAAATACGGTAGGCTAATTTATTTACCGTAAGCCGATCAAAATGGAAATATGCATAAACTGTCCACAAGGCATACGATAAGAACGCATCGTTTTCAATCCTGTCAAGTAGCTTCTAGCATAGATCAATTCTGATAACTTTTTCACTTTCATAGAGATCGTGAATAATATGGATGAGATAGAAATGCATCTACATATAGCAAACGTATTTGTGACTTATGGGCATCGTAAGCAGATCACTAAATAGAGATATTTTTCATCAAATTTTCATCAGCGGATATGAAGTAACTATAAAGTGGTCTCAATTAATTGACACCATTGATACTATGAAGCACAGTCACCAATCTGATAGTATTGCTAACATAGGCGTCGATTTACTCTGAATTCAGGGGGGGCGAAATTTCTTGATTAAATTTGCACTGGAAACTCTAGGGCACGAAATTTCGCTTGAATTATGCAGTTAATCTCGCATCGAATTTCGCTTGAATTAACGGTAGTTAAGCTATAAATCAAGCGATGACTAAGGCACCTGCAGGTAATGTAATGACTATGATCCTCTTTTAGTCAAAAGCCAAAGAAATTAGCTAAACTTTCTACATTTCGTTTCTCAAGTGATCGTCTTGAAAGAGAATACATGTATGTAGTGAAACTCATGTTTACATAATGGATTATTTCCTCGAAACCTTGCAGATCTGCCAGATTCATCAAATACAGATTGTTTCATAAAAAATGGATCACCCTTAAACATCGCCTTAACTTCAACTTTGTCTAACTCCGCCAAACTTGAACGAATTTCTCTGAAATTTGGAAGATATGTCAGTTGTGCTTACTAATATCATTGTTGGAAATTTCAAGCATGAATATTGAGTTGTTTTCCTGTTATAGATAAAAAAGTAGTAGATAATTTGATCTTCATTTAGCAATGTTACACAAAATCATACCTCACTCTTATAAAATTACATTTGTTTCCTTTGTTATGTAATATGTTGTTCTACAAGCCAAAAGCTATCAAGCAAAACAAAAATAAAGAAAATCGGTCAATCAGAGCCAGTATAGCACCATTATTCATCAACAATAATATAACTGCTACATGTGATTAACTGGACTTCATGTTCCATAGCTTCCTGACTTCGTTGCGGTGGTGTTGGCAGCACTCCTGATTGCCTTCAGCTAGAAATCTATCTCTTACCGGTTGAAAACAATACAAAGCACAAATGAACAATAACGAGATCGCATTCACAAAAGGCAAAGTGTCAGCCTTGCTAGAACTAGGCTTTTCTTTGCGAGCTACAAGCAAGCGACTAAATGTCCCTTACACAAATGTGCATCGATGGCATAATGATGATTTTCGACTCTGTCGTAAAGAGGGCTCTGGCCGTCCACGCAAAATATCCAAACGTAGAGACCGCCTAATTTTGAGATTTATTAAAGTTGATCCAAGTCTCTCGTTAACTGAGATGGCTGCACTATAGTCTCGTCTATTTCTAAGTCCACTATTCGTAGAAGACTTATTGAGTCGAATTTCAAGAGCTGTAAGAGGCCCTCTCAGATCGAATTATCAGATCAGCATACAAAAAGACGTCTCAGATGGGCAATGAGTCATTGTCACTGGCGAAATCAATGGGATCGGGTTGTCTGGTCTGATGAGGCATCAGTCCGTCTGAAGGATAGTGATGGTCGATTGAGATTATGGATAAAATCTGATCAGGAAATTCCGAGACATTTACATCGTCCCCGGGTACAAGGTGGTGCGACTCTACTGATTTGGGCTGGCATTTGGACCAATGGCCGCTCTGAACTTCACATACAGTAAGGAACCATGAATTCTGAACGCTATGTGAATGTTTTACGAATGAACATTGGCCAAATGACAGATCAACTTGGTGATCCATCGACTTGATTATTTATGGATGATAATGCTACATGTCACAGGAGTAGTAGAGTCAACTTATGCAAGTCTCAATTAGGGCTTAGGACATTATCTTGACCAGCTCGTTCTCCTGATCTGAATCCCATAGAAAATGTATGGAGTATTCTAAAACGTAACGTTCGTCGTTCACTGCTATACCTACAGATGGTGTATCACAACTTACGTCACTGTTAAAAAGAGAGTGGAGAAAGTTAGATCAGTCAAAAATCAACGATATCATCGAATCAATGCCTAGACGAATTGATAATGTCATTGACAATAAGGGTAGGGCCACAAGATATTAGCTTCTTAAGAACCGTTACTGTATCATAGCTTATCAGATTATATAAGGACATTTAAAATTAATTTTTTTATATATTAGGGACATGACAAAACATGAAAAATGCTTTCTGTATCATACTTATGTTTTATTTAGTCAAATTTTAGGATGATCCACTTTTTATGAAACGGACTGTATAAGCTAATCATCTCAACATGCGGTATGACCAAATGGATTTCGGGTTTTAGTCATTGTTTCATTATGCAGTTCTTGGTCAAAATCCCGCTGGGCGCACAGATGAGGACGTCACTAGACAAGTGTTCATCATATTTTAAGCGATTATCCTCAGCTAATAATCGCCTTAAGAAATTTGCCATCTATTAATGAATGTTTACATTTTACAATGCGCGATCGGAAGAGAAATTCGAGGCGTGCGGTATACATTAATACAATACATGATGGATAAATTCACCATAATGCAAATGATCAATTAACGCAGACGATATTTCATATGATAAATTGTTGATCTGCAAGTGGAGACTGCAAAACAAAAAATCCAGGGGGGGCGAAAACATAGTCTCGCCCCGGACAATTTTTTCAGGGGGGGGGGGGGCGAGCGCCCCTCCTGCCCCCCTTGGGATCGACGCCTATGATTGCTAATAAGAATGCATGTAAGTGGAATGTGGGTTTAAGAGCTGATATTTTTGAAATGAGAGCAAAATATACATTTAGACTAGTTGTTTTGCTTCTTTAAAGACACATTGTCTGTACGTGGATCCTAAGCAAATTTATCATCTTTGCAGGCGAACAGTTTTCGAAAAGAATTTGGAAAAAGTAAATCAACATAACAAAGAAGCTGATCATAATATTCACAGCTACAGAATGGGAGTCAATCAATTCACAGATATGACGGCGGAAGAACTCCAACGAAACCAAAAAACATGCTCCCATGAAGATTTTGCAGGCTTGTCGGTATCATACGAACGAGCAATTGACGAATCCATCGCAGTTCCAGCGACTCTTGATTATAGATCTCAAGGATTAGTCAGGCCAAAAAATGAGAGGGTAGGTGAGAGAATAGTTCTATTTTATTCATAACTGGTATCATGATGCAATAGATGATGATTAATATTAATTATGATTAATAATTTTATTGATTATTTTTTATCCATTATTAAAAATCGGAAGTTACGGAATTGAGTTATCAGCACTACTGGCAAAAAACATAAATTCAATTTGTGTCACCACGTAAATGTTTATTCGCGATCATTCATACGTTCAATCAATTGTTGGTGCAACACAGAAGCTTATATAATTCAATAAATTCAACAAATGATCAGTGAATATTTTAATCAATTGATAAATGCACATTTCTGTCGAGGAGAAGAGCGACAAGAGGGCACAGAAAGGCGACTACATACTCGGTATGCGATTTGGCAGAGTAGCAGTCACTCACGAACTCAATAGATTGAAGAACACTCGAAGCTTGATCGAATCATCTCATTGAGCAGCTGATTACATGATGGTCAATATTTTCAATACGATAGTAAAGGCCTCATTACATTTCGAGATAAGAGCCGATAATCAAAAAAAAAATCACTACAAAACAGAAATTAACCAATATTAAATTTTCTTTCATCTGCTGAAATTTTATATTGTGCTATGTATTTCTAACTGGTTTGCGAAACATGTATAGATTAATCAATTAACTATTAATAAATTGATGAAATTGGATAACTGCAATTGATTGATTGGAAAGATATTTTTCATACATCATCGTTTACATCTTCCACAAACTGGTAAACTTAATCACACAAGAAATGAAAGACAGAGAATGTCAGAACGTTGTTCAAAAGCTGAAATGTATAAACAGCATGAGCAAAATTTCATTAAAGCTCTCCAACTCATTGGCTATCCTAGTTCAATATCAAAAAGACAAGCAATAAGTGTAGAAAACGAAGCAAAGCAAATTTTGATTGTATGTTTTTTCCATTTCCGTATGTTTCTGAAAAGGTCGACAATCAGATCAATAATGTATTTCATCGTGAAGACATAAATTTTGGAATCACAAGAAAAAACAATATCCTGTACAGTGGATTGAAACAAAAAATAGCTTAACAAAATTGTACACTTCAAAACTGTGCCATCAAAAACAACAGTATATGTTCCCACAACAGCTACATCGGTAGCACGATAAGATGTTTACACATACACTGTCGAGAACATATGACTAGCAACAACTCATCGGTTTATAAATACTTAAAATATTGTAATGATTCTTCACAAACAACAATAACAACAACGATCGTTTCATAAAGATCCACTGAAATTTTTTGATTCCTGTTCCAGAGCAGAAATTTCAATTCCAAATCCAATTCCAATTACAGTCGAAACAGTTCAATTCCAATTGCAATTCCCACGAAAAATGGAATTAATACCGGATCGGAATTAATTCCAATTCCGACTTTTCCAACTCTGTCCACCACCAATCTCCGATTACGTGAGGCGTTTTATGAAAATATCAATGCTAAACACGAGTTAGACAGTTCAGGGACTAGTAAGACATCTATATAGCTATATAGCTATATAGCTTTAATCAAAACATGCCGAGACCCCGAAAGGAAAAATTTCAGTGGATGAGAATTGCGGAAAATACAAACGCTTCTGGCTAATTTGCCGTCTTCAGTGCAGTATACCCTATTGTAGAGAATCAGTGAATCAGATGCAGATAAAAATCGTCATCCGACCTCATACATTTAATGAAATAATAATTCAAAATTAATTCTTCGATCTTGGGTCCAAAATTTGACATGATGGTATCTTACGAAATTTTTTAAAAAATTGCAGTCTGATTCTTAATGATACGAGTAGTTTCTATGTTTGACGATGCTGACGGTTCCTTTAACTTTGGCGGTTTACGTAGACAACAATAAGCAAAACTGAAGTATTGTGTCTATGCAGCCAACGAATTTTCAGTTCTCACCTTGTGTAAAACTTCGGCAAAAGCATTGGCAACAGATACTCTCCACCTTTTGGACTTACGAGATACATATATATCAGAGGAATCCTTGCTCGCCATTTGGGTAACAGATTAGTCAAATCATCAATGCACTGGATTTGGTCATTAAGGTCCATATTGCACTTATCAATAGACTGCTGATTTAGATGAAACAGGCACTTTTCACCATTCCAGTTCGATAGTTATAGTACAGCAGCTCGAGTGAGACCAGCACAAGAAACATGAGATCATCTTTTTACAGCGGATCATCGACGCAACTCGTCCTCACCCTACGGGTTCGTCCATTTAAGATATTTAACTCGTGGAATGCTACAAAGAAGCAATCATGCACTAGTTGCGTAAATAGAAATTACATAATTTTGTATTAATTCTGTATCTCATATATCCTGATGTGAATTTTAAATTTTATTCTGTATTTTCATAAATTCATTACCTGAAGATTGCTATAGATAATAGCTAAAATTGATCGTTAAAAAAGCTCATTCCATCACTTGAATTCGGCTCTCTCGAAAGAAATCATAGTTACTTAACCATTAAAATGGTTCAACCATTTTTTTGATTGCTGATGTCTAATGATTGACAGATCGATTAATAGGCAATATAGAAAAACTTAAGCTATCATTTAAATTCATACATAAATTTCTGAAGATATTCATTTATTGAATAAAAGTTTTCAAATACGACAAATTTTTATTCCTATCTGAAATTACTAAGATCATAGCCTGGCAACTATTTTGCGTAGCAAGACAGCAGCAGCATTTTGAGAACGTAGCATGGCGATGCTCAAGTTAGATAATTTCTGCATACAACCAATGTGCGCACAACATCGCACAATGTTTGATATAGAGATTATGTAATGGTATTTGGTGCAAAATTCAGAATTTCTATCATTAAAAAAATGATGCCGACTTTTGAAGCATGAATAATTCCTGTAATAAAGGATCGACTCTTAAGTAACCACTTCTTAAGTCCAATAATTGCAGTGACATGCATGGATAGAATGTTCCATATGGTTCACATGTATTCAATGCACTAACTATTTAGATGTATGCAAGTCGCGGTTTTCTGAATTGTTATAAATCAGTTGAAAGTTGATGTAACAGAAATGGAATTAAGCTAACATCAAAACAAAACATAAAATCTTTGCAACTCATTGATTGGCCATTGCTTCAATTTAGGTTAATTGATATATGAACACAACATAATTACGCACAGGCCCATTATTCTTTCTAGCTTTCTATCAGTTTCGTTGCAGTTAATGCGTAATAACTATCTGATTCAAATTGCTACAACTGCAATGTATTCTGGCTTACTAGCCTCCGTCAACCTTATTATATTAGCACCTCACTGTTGAGCATGCAAGCAGTCATATAGGTTACAGAAATTTACGACCGAATTCTGATTTTATTACAGTAGAATTCGCATTTATCGGCTTCGGCTATATCGGCGGTTCGTCTATATCGGCGGTTTCTTTTTGTCCCGGCAGAATTTCCTATCTTTTCCATATAATCGAGTTCGCTTATATCGGCTTCAGCTATATCGGCGATTCGCCTATATCGGCGCATTTTCGCTGTCCCTGACAGAAAAAAATTCGTTTATAACGGCGGATTTCCTGGAAATCCTCAAGCGATGTGTTTTGCCTAGAAGAGTCACTAGAATGACAGTATATGTGGACGCGGATGGCTTCAGATTCTGTTAGGACTATCCGATTCTAACTATTCTAGTGGCATGTGAAAATTTAGATCTTCTACAATTCATCTCCATCATGTTTGGGGGTTTGATCAAAATTGTAGAATCTAGAAGCCGAGGAAAGATAAGTAGGCTTGCCACTATATCTCACTGATAATTCTCACATAATTAGTCTTTCATTCGACGTGATGATTGCATTGTTAACGCCTTCACCTACGATGCTATTGTCAGACCTGACTTAGTGACTGTTGCGTCATCAAAGGAGCACAAGCTATCGTCGAAAACATTGTTGAGTTCGATGCATGTTCTCTCTCTCTAGACAGAAAGCAGCTCGCCACCCCATCCATCTACATGGTTTCGCCTGCACGTGACTCTTAGCAGCGTCTTGATTTATGCATACTCTTTTTTGTTTTGTGTTTTATATAGCAGGTAAGCATGTAGGCATGAAGAAGCTTCAATCTTCTTGATTCAAAAAGCATACTCAGTTTTTGACAAACATAGTGATATTTGGTTTGCGATACTTACGTTGCAAGCATCAGTTCAGTAAGGCACAATTTTTAGATATCTATTGAATACATCGACACAATTACATGTGCATGCAATGTACATGTTGGACAATAAGTCAATATGTACATGTATTTAAGTATAGCAACGCAATAATTCATGAGTCAATACACGTATATACATTGTATGATGCATGGTATGATCTCAGAGCTCGTGTAGATTTCACAAAACTTCAAAATTCAGGGAGTTCGCATATATCGGCGGTTCGCGTATATCGGCGGTTTTCGTCTGTCCCTTGAGGCGCCGATATATGCGAATTCTACTGTATCAGGATTCGAGCTCAAGCTTTTATAATCCTAAAGGAACAGTGTGGAAAGAATATCGCAAATGGTTGTCGTGTTGATTTTCCAGGTAGTGAATTGTGGATGGTTTACACCTGGAGCAACCGGAGCTATTGAAGGGCAGCTTATAAAGAAGTTTCAAAAGAACATCTCCATTTCAACACAGGATTTCCTTGACTGCTCAAACAATTGCCAACTTAGAATGTCTGACGTCTTCAAATTGGCTAGCGAACAGAATGGAGTCGTCAAAGAAGCTGCTAATCCATGGAGAGGCAAATCACCAGTGAGCATGCATAAGCAGAATGAACCATTAGTATGTTCAGCTATTGTAGTCTACCCGAAACGATTGATGATATGACATTTGGTGGAAATTTTCGATATAATATGTCCGATGTTCATGTGGTGATTTTTGTTTAACAGTGTAGTTATCTAAGAAATCAAATTAAAAATGTTGCATCGTTATTGTACCATTGGTTCAGATATGATCGTTGTCGGAACTATCATGAATCTTACAAATGTCATAGAGTAGGTACATTAGGTAGAGTGGTAACTCCGCATTTGTTAAATCCCCAATGTGTGTACACTTTCGATTTTATTAAATGAACTCGAGGGTGACATAACTGCCAATTGTTGCTAAATGTGAGATATGCACATTTTTGCAGTTTTGAAGAAGTTGCCACGGAACTGAGTGATCATGATTGTAATGCAGAAGGAATTATGGCATTCTGCAGATTCTCCGTGTCATGAAAGCCTTGGAGATCTAATGCTTGTTGAATTAGCAATTCGATGGGTTCGAATTACTTTCATGCTCAACCTCAAGACTATTTTCTTAAGCGTGATCATATTACAGGCAACCCGCCACTGGCAGAGCAAAATCACATAATCAAGGACAATGATTTCAATTAACTTTGAAAGAGGTAAATGGGTCCACATCAATATTCAGCTTTAAGAAATGAAGTATAAATTTAGTGAACCATAAAATCATGGTGGTTAAAATTGAATAAAAAGCTTGTAAAGAATTAAATTAAAATTTTGACTTTTTTCAAAACCGCTCAGAATACTTTTTGGACCACGGGAACGTTATCTCTGCAAAAAATGAATCTTTTCATATAAAAATTTTTACTATATGCACATTCTTTTTTTAGTCGAACCTCTACCTATGTATCCCTACTCTATGACAAAAGCCTTATGTGCTATTGCCTAGACACTGCTCTTCCTCACTTGAAAAAGTCAATACACACTGTGTAAATGCATGCGTTGGCAGATCAAGTATGATCAGTACATTTTCATTCTCTCAGTAAAATATGAGTCTAACATGCACTTGATGTCTCTAATTAATTTTATAAGTAGTGCGTTATGTTTGGAAATTCTCTTTTTTATTGAAGCTGGATTATTCTTATTTCACACTGTAAGTAAGACTGCACAGTGGGATGTGCGTGCATGGAAAATATATTCACCTGAATCTATCTGCTATGACAGGTTTCATGCTGCGACTAGTACATTATGGAATTCATCATTTTGCTTGTTCTTCATCCACATTGACTTGACACTTCAGTCTAATAATGTGTAGAAATCGGCAGGGCCTACCTATACCCCTACTTCAGCTACCGAGTAAGGGATACAAAATATAATGCGGACGACACATACCGGTACTCGTTTAGTTGCGGTTCGACCCCTAACCTGAATACTCAAACACTCAAGCGATTTGAGATAGATAGCCATAGATTGACGAAAACTGTATCTCAGATACTTCAAATGGCGAGGATACCACTTTTATTTTCTACAAATATCACGTATCGATTAATTAGAATGACATGAACCATGGAATACCCTACCATTCAGAGAGTGAGAATTTAATTATATGAATAGCAAATAGTGGTTAGTAACAGTTTAATTCAGACTCCTTTTTACGTCTTGCTGTCTTCATATGATGAAAATCGCTTTAAATGTGTGTTCTCCAAAGAACCTGAAGCGTGATCCGAGACAGACTGGGCCCGGCCCGTAAATCCAAGGACGCTTACAACTCACCTCTAAAAATTATTCTTGTGTTTATATACTAGTGACGCGGACTCACTATATAAGTGGTATGAAGCCAATTGGATATCAAACGGAATGAACATTTACTAACAGGCATCATAACTAAGCGGAAATTGAGCTGATTGTCAACGACATTTCATGAACCACATTATAATGCAAGTCTTCATGGAAAAGTAGGAATCTCATTGTGTTTCTTGGCTGAAATTTGAAATTTTTATTTCAATTTTCATCCGCATGATTATATCATTCAATAAATTAGTGAGCATTTCTTTTCTTGTATCTGAATAGTGGACCCATTTGCATCTTTTAAAGCTATTTATGACAATTGTCCTTAGTTATGATATTCTGCTCTTTCAGTGGCAGATAGTTTGTGATATGATCACGATTGAGAAAATACTCTTATTATTAAGGCTGAGCATTAAAATAATAGTAATTGCCCATCGAATTCCTGATTTAACAAATTACATTACCACTCCAATGTTGACATGACACGAAGGATTTGTGAAATTCTATTATTTATTCTGTATTGTTATCATGATCAGTCACGTCCGTGTAAATTTCTCCAAAAGTTCAAAAATGTGCACATGGCACATCGCACATGTGGTGTTGGGTCTCTACTCTAGTTCATTTAATAAAATCGAAACTGTATACACACTGGGGATTTAATTAATACTGAGTTGCTACTCTGTCTAACATACTTACTCTATGATTGTTGTATTCATAACTTGTAAATATATACTTCTCGTGATGGGCACCTTGAGGTGGTGCGAATGCAATGATTGTCAAAAAGCAAGACTTCAAATCTTTCTACTTTTGATGTGCAATGTATTTTGATATGAAAGCGAAGTAACTAGTATATAAATAGGAATGTTCCCTAGGCACCCTGAAATATGCGTGCAGCGCCTCAATGACTACCAAATGTTGCAGAGATATCCGTAGCATTGTTAGCCTTGATGCTTTGTTATGTGGTCGTAGTCGAAAGTATTCATTCGCAAAGGTCGTGCTGTTCCGTCGAATTGTACTAAATCCGTTAATGATTGACGTATAGCAATTCATAAAAGCCGATTCAATGTTTTCTTTGCTATATTGTCATTTAAGAGCTGGTTTGTTGTAATGAAGGTATGTTAAGTTCTGTGTCGTTTCAGCTGAGTCCATCAAAGTGCCGTGGAAAGGGATCCGGCGGAAAGACTGCCGTCACATTAAAGAGTGCAAAGTATTTCTACGGTACTATAAAATTAGTGAAACAAAAACTCGTCGAATATGGTAAGTGCCATAAATTGAAATTTTTTCCATGACATCTACAATTTTCATGAAGCTACGTTTAGCAAACTTAGACAACCTGCGTTCATTTTCCCCATAGTTTAACATATCTGTCCATGGGCTAGCGTACTATCGCGAAATTGAATGCGGATGTATTATCAGCAAGTTAAATTTGTTACCACATACCAAATTCCTCTTCTGGTTAGAAGTGTGACAACAATCATTGCATCAAAGTAGGCCTAATTGTAGTAAAAGTTCTGAAATGGCACGCGGCTTGCTTACGAGCAAGGACAATCCAACCCCCGCACTCCTGCCTGACACCACAGGTTGCCAGATGTTCGTACAGAGAAATGATTGACTTTCGACATAGCTATCCGACAATTTTGACCCTTGTGAGGACAATTTGACCAAAATGAACATCAAAATTTCTTATCAGTGCACTTTCATGCTACATCAACCATGAATTCGAATTCATGAATGCATTTGGAGATGAATGGTAAGAAGCATCTGAAGCACCAAAATCATTTACGAAGAATAGATATAGCAAGGGTCCTAATAGGGAACCTTGTGGAACTCCACTAGTCATAGTTGATGCTTACTATAGAACCACTAGTCATTCACTAGTCATCTCTATGAGACGGCTGCAGTTATTGTCAATACAGACTGCCTCATATCGGTTTGTTAAATAGGAGGCTAATCTTAATGTAAATCCGACAGGCATCAATCCACCATAGGGAGTAGAGATTGGAATGAACTTTTTATCAAAAGATAATGGGAAACCACATCAAATGCCTTTTTCATATTGAGGAACAGTACACTTGTTCTATTGTTATCTTTGGAATTGGAATCCAGGTGAGTTGTAATAGCATCATGTAACTTAGTATTGGCCGTAGTGGTTGATAAGCGAGGTCGGAGGCCAAGCTGATCATCATTGATGTAAGACAGAATCGATGCTTTGATGTCACGAAGAACTCAAGAGGCTTGGCTGGGATGTAGAGAGGAAAAATTGGCCTCAAATCACATATTGTTGGACGAGCCTTCTTTTGGACAGGAATATCCATATATTTATAGCAATCCCCATATCCTAACGATTAATTTGCAATGTCAGTCACTCAAAACTATACCCTACTTTATTTGCAATTAGAAAAAGTAACTTTAGTAATGTTAGTCTCTCTCATCTATCCTTAATTGGGTGCCACTCCTTCAAGTATTACTATGAAGTCATCAAAACGTCACATATCGTTTATTTGGTGTAGATCATAGAATTCTTAACGAGATTAGTTGAAACACACTTCATTTAGAAGGAAACTTCACGAAGAAGACGATGGCGGTGTCTATTTTGCAGCCAGCAACAATTTATTCTCCTAAAAAATGAACGTTCCTTTGAACTCAGTGCGTCACAAGAGCCGATTAGTTTATAATTGTGCTGACAGGTTGACAAAATGATTGTCTACCACAGAATTATATTCATCTGCGCGCGTGGCTTTGGTTTCTAGAATGAAGTATCGCATCTACCCTTAACATGGAAATGGCACATCACATAATTAGACAACTTGCTCCTTCTCAATTGGATCATTTGTATATCGCTTACTATTGGAAATGTCAAGCAATAAGCCGTCGACCGGTTTTGGACACCAGACCCATTGAATGAGTGACATGCATGCTGTGATATCACTTCGCACACACCAAAGCACACATCACTGTCTGGCTACATTCAGTGCATGCACTATGTAGTGAGGGATGCTGAGAAGAGGATGGTGAAACAATCAGGTGAACTAATTTTCGTGCGCCTGCTATTTTCTTTAATAATTATCGGAAGGACCAACATTATGGAGAAAACTTGAGCGCAATGATATGAATTCTTCGAATCTGAACGAATCGTGGCAAGAATTGTGGAATTGCGTGGAATGGAATTTACAGCAATCCGCAAGCGACGCACGACTTTTTTCCTATCTCTGTAAGGCATTAGGAATTCCTTTTTGCTCACTTTCTAAGTTCTAGCATGTGCCATCGTTTTGAATTAGTCTTCACTTATGGTAAATTGAAAGAGCAAAACACTGTAATTCTGTATTGTCTTAGATTTTTCTTAGATCAAATAATTATTACATAGATTACACTTAGATTTTATAGATAGTTTTGGCAGTGAAATATCTGATATTCCCTCAATCATACGAAAACCACTACTTACAGATAGATTCGGATATACTTAACGAAATTAACAAGACGAAATGCCTCGTCATCGTAATATCATACTGAACTCAGTAATTTCCTCAGATTGACCTTATTTTCCAGACCGTTGGTCGACCAAAACTCATCGGATATTGCTCTAAAATTGACTGCCCCTAACAACAGCTCAATTCATAGCGAACTGTTCTCGTCTGATAAAACTTACACACCTAATAACCTGATTACATCACACTTTGTTCACGCTTGTAAATCTAATGCAAAATGCTTTTGTATGTCCTAGAAAATCTGTCGTTCAGATATCATTTTCGAGTCATTATGCTTGAAATGTTGCATCTGATTTCATGTAAATTCTGAAAACTTAGTAGCCTACGTCATTTAGCCATCTCGGGAAAATGTCATGTTATGGTGCTTTATTGGGGCTCATTCGAATGCATGTAACACAAGGAATGTGAATATGTTAATTATTTAGCAATAAGAAGAGTCCATAATGATATGGTATTCTGTAGTTGTATATTTCGTTATTGTGTGACATTCCCCTGTCCCGCCTCTCGCCACGCAGTTCGGTGACAAAAGGCATTTTGGTTGGTGTGAATGGACCTACTGCCTTTCATTCATGCTTTTACCAGTCGAATCGTGTTAACAAGAAGCCAAGGAATCGTGCTAACGAGGATTCAGCGTAATAATAATTTGATAACTTTGTTTATTCTTTTAGCCAAAGATATAATCTTTCTACAATCCACTTAATTCCACGACCATAAAAGATAGATGAAAGCACTCTTTTATTGCACTTGTACGGATAGATCGGCTAGAGGACACAATATTGTTGACCAGTACATGGCCAAGTCACGACTATTAATCGCCTCCAGTGCGAAGAGTCTGCGCGGTGGCGGATCGACTGCCAATCTACAAGCAAGCGCGCTTTTCAGCTGCGGCTTGATCAGTCCAGAACAGTTTGATTAGCAGCTTTATATCAAATCGGTTAGGTCTGCAGCTTTTTTGACAGTGATTACAGAGCTTTCAAATTCAAATTCCTTTTGATTAATTACTTTGATCTGGTGAGCCTTCTCCAGTGAACTAGCCCCCCCCCCCCCGCAGGGGTGGAGGTGCTCCGAAAAGTCTGACAGTGACGCAACCACAGATGTGGATTCCCTTGCGTCTGTCTGTTAGTTTAGAGGGGACATGATTCTATCTCAGCCACTGTATGCAATGGTGGAGATTGATATGGTGATCATTCGTCTGTCTCCCTTTGTTTTATTGAATTGGCCAAGCACGCCCAATGTTTGGAATAACTTGCTTAGAGAACACACGAACTTCGATTGTCACATTGAGAACATCTGTTAAGTGAAAAGTACATATCTTTGATTCAATTTTGCTCCCTGGTAATTTCGTTGACTTTGTTGTTCTGCCTATGTTTTAAGTATGTGTCGACGTGGTGAGTGTTTGTCCGTTTGAGCTACAGAATTAGATTGTTTTACTCTTTCAGCTTACTAGAAGTGAAGACTAATTCAAAACGATGGCACATGCTGGAACTTAGAAAGTGGGCAAAAAGGAATTCCTAATACCTTACAGAGATAGGAAAAAGTCGTGCGTCGCTTACAGATTGCTGTAAATTCCATCTGCCACGATTCCTTCAGATTCGAAGAATTCATATCATTGCGCTCAAGTTTTCTCCATAATGTTGGTCCTTCCGATCATTACTAAAGAAAATAGCAGGCGCACGAAAATTAGTTCACCTGATGGTTTCACCATCCACTTCTCAGCATTCCTCACTGAATGTGAACTAGACAGCGATGTGCGACAGAAATTACATTGCAGCATGCATACCATTCACTCACTGGCTGTTGTCCAAAAGCCGGCTGACAGCTTAATGTTTGAGAGAGTGTGTCCCATTTCCAATAGTATGCCATGTACAACTCATCGCTTCTGGGTAACGAAGTCTGATTGTCTGATTCTGTGTTTTGAACTGTTCTGTTCTAATACAGGGTGATTTCGTGGTTGGGACTGTGGCGTAAAATTGTATAGATGCAATGAAGTTATCTTAACACTTCAAACTTCATTTCTTTTTCAGGCCCATTAGCGGTTGGAATGGGTCTTCCAAATAGCGCTTTGAATTACAAAAGCGGAGTCTACACACCACCAGCATCCAGCTGTCAGCAACGGACTTTTAATATGGTGGGCCTTCTTGTTGGCTATGGTACAGAAAATGGAAAGGACTATTGGTTAATACGGTCAATCTATGGCGAGAACTATGGGGAAAAAGGTTACATAAAATGGCTACAGAGTAATGCCGACACATGTGGACCAACGTACAAGGACTTTACTGCAGTTCCAATTCTCAGCTAGAGAAGATAAACATTCGAAGTGAATTAAGTCTCAAGTTTTTGATGACATTCTATAAGTAATTTTGATAAATCATGCGACTATGTCATAAATATATCATTCTTGACGCACAGATATCGTTGGTTGTTTTTAATCTTCTATTTGCACTGATAAACATTCTTATCTATACAAATAAATGTAGGTCATTGAAAATAGTTCAATTTCAAATATTAGCCTTTGCAATAATATCTCCCATTATAGTCCATCAGCCAGAATAAGTCTCTGTACAGAACGAGGCCGAAAATGAGACGTTCACAGAAAGATGTACACTAGGATGGATCAAAAATTTAAAATTTGAAAATGGTGTGGTCAATTATTTGGTCTAGGGTTATTATGAATTCACATGTGAAATTTCAGTGAATTTGGTCAAACTTTACTATCCCCACAGTGAGCATCTATTATTTGACCATTTCGCTCCTTATCTCTTTCCATCCGATTTTACGTTGTTTTAGGTTTCATTATATAATTCTTCCCAAAAAGCTAGAGCTTTGAAAATTGGATTATCCGTAGAACTTGACAAGCGTTTTTGATAAAAATTAAATCATAATGAATCAGAATGAAGCTCCGTTTTAGCAGCATAATTGATTATAATGATAGAAGGAGAGCCAAAGCTGCAATAGATGTTATTAATTATTATATATATACCTATTTTTTCTATAATCACCCAATATCTCGGCTGTCACAGCCAGCTTCAGGGGAGCAGAGGTTTACAAGATCTTAGTTCGTATGAATTTCAAAATTTCTAAAAAGTCTATGGCATATTTGGCAACACAAGTCAGGATCATAGCACTGCAAAGGCGGTTCCCACCGCAGCCTCCAGCAGCCATGATAGCTCAATTTCCAGATTCTTAAACTCAAAACATCTTTCGGACGCGGTTCCCATTGTAGCCGCCGGCGGCTTTGATGGCTTATTCCTCTTCATTTTAGCTGGCTATGTTTCTCTGAATGACCACTATTCTTAGTGGTTTACTAGAGAGTGCATGGCTGGCTGACCTGAAAATTCTGAGAACATTCATGAGGATAATATCTCATGATGCGTTCATGAGAAAATCATGAGTATTAATGAGGTTTTTGTGAAAATAAGTTTATAAGTAGTAAAGTATGCATGCTAGCCGCGAAAGGAAAGAGTCATTAGAAGGGTTAAAAATATGAAAAAACTGCTGCTAATTTATTAATGAGATTCTATGAGACACTCATGAAATTAGATGAGTTGTTTCATGCGAAAACGTTCCAAATCCGCATGAAATTTCATTAGATACATATGAGAAAAGTCCTCATAAAAATCATAAGGAATTTTCGTGAGGGTAACCATTGTCTGTACACCTTGAGTGTGGCAAGGGTATTCAGACAAGGTAATTGGTTCTGACAACGCCTGTCTCCTCATAGTCCATAGTTATAAATTCCTTTCAAAAGATGCTGATCACTCTTCTGACGATTTGAAAGCCATAAACTCTCAAAGAAAGTTTGCTTACCATGCAACTCAGGTCTGGTGAAGATTCTTCTGCCACCGTTTGTTACTCCGGTTGCTCCATGATCTGCAGTTCCTACTCCAAGCCTTGTGACCGAAAATCTTTCTTTTCGTCTCCCAACATACAAGCTATCCGCTTTTCAGTGTTATCAAAGTAGCGATCGCTCCATGATAGGATGTATATTCAGAAGCTTTCATTGAACTGCCTGTACGTAGCATACATATTGTTCCATAAGCAGATGCCGTACGGCACCAAAAAAAAGACAGGCTTCTTTCTAATCAAGAGCCAAGTGGGCAGCAGAGACCTATATTTAATATTATGCCAGTATCTGAAGTTTGGAATCCGGTAGAGGGACAGCGACATAAATGCAAAGTCGCAGAAATCGTGAGGCAGTTGTAATTCCCTCAATGATTAAGTGGGCACGCTGTGTATGAGCTTGGATAGTAATCTTGCTGTTATCACCGATTGCGACATTTCATACAGATATATCTCGTGTCCATTGTGTGTACATGATCACGGGAGGCATGACAGGCATCCCAGGACTTCTAACTGTATGAAATTTTGTATGAAAGAGTCTTTGGTAACCGCTGAGTTCCTTTCTATGATTGTGGAAAGGTTGCTTTGCCATCCAGTGACTTCACAAGATGACGCAGAGAAAGCTATTTCAGGTGCAACAGACGTGAGAAATAATATAATAATAATTTATCGCTTTATTGCACTTCAACATCAATTCAGAAGTGGCAGATACAGAGACAAGAGAATGTACATGAAAATGCAAGATAAAACCAAAACAAGCAAATTGGGCATATTTGACAAAAGAAGATTGAAAACGTTTTGTTTTGGCTTTGACCTTTCTGTATGAGTTAACGTTTCGGGCGGAGAATCTCAGAGGAGCTTTACTATAAATAATATGAAGAGGGTGATCAGGACACAATGCTTTTCGTGCTAATCCAGCTGCCAACAAATCACAGAAGTAATGTTGAATATTTTGAAAACACGTCACTCAAGCTTAACAATTTACTCAAAACACATTTTGTTGACATTGCACCATGCGGGAAAACTGTAATTGACCACCGATCTGATGAGTGCACAATATACCAGCCACATTATGCGTTGAGGGGCATTGACTTGCTTCAGAGAATAAAGCATATACAGCCTTTTTCTCACACGACTTAAGATATCGTCGACATGATAATGCTGTCATTTGGTGATCAAAAGTTAGACCCAATATTTTAGCCTTCTCGACACTTTCAATTTCACAATTGGATGTCTTATCAAACAATGAAGAAAAAAGTATAATAGATCTCATTGTTTGTATGTTCATTATTTTTGTTTTGCTGCTGCTGAGTTGGAAACCATGAGATACTGACCAGGAATTTAGATGCTCTAGTTGCAAGGAAAGATTATCATCACTAGACTGTCTCAAAGTATGGATGATGAAAAAGTCATCGGCGAATTTAAGAAGGATGCTATTCTCACATTGGACATGAAAGTCATTCACGGCAATGGCAAATAGGGGGGAGTGACAAGACTCCTCCTCGGGGCACACCGCTGCTTGTTGGATGCCATGGTGAATGACTACCATTCATCTTAACACACTGCCAGCGAGATTCAAGATATGATTGGATCCACTCGATCAGTTCAGTTGGAGCCGCAAGAGAAGAAAGTGAATTTATAGCGGTGTTATGAGGTATTTTATCGAACGCCTTCGTAAAATCGACCATGAACAGTGTAATAGCCCCAGGAGAATCGATGTGAGATGAAATGCGGTTAACCATATAAGTTAGGGTCCTTATATGTTAACCATGTCCTTGTCGTGGTCTATAGTCAGTCACAGATGGTTTCTTGCATTTGGGTATTGGCACAACAAAAGATTGGTTTAGAGCTTGGGAAAAACGCCACTGGATGCACTAAAGGTACAAATATGATGGGTGACAGGAATCAAAAGATCACAGTGCTCTTTATAGACCCAAGAAGGCAAACCATCAGGACCGGCTGAGGTTTTGCATAGATTGAAAATAGATTCCATTATATACTCATCTGTTATGCACCAGTGCAAACCTTTGCGATAGTATCTCCAACACCAACGTTAACACTAACCCATTTCGGCAATTTTTGAACAGTTTATAAACTTCAGAGGTCTCTATACTCGTATGATGACTCGATCGATTGATTCATTATGATTTAATTTTCATCAAAAACGCTTGTCAAGTTCTACGGATAATCCAATTTTCAAAGCTCTAGCTTTTTGAGAAGAATTATATAATGAAACCTAAAACAACGTAAAATCGGATGGAAAGAGATAAGGAGCGAAATGGTCAAATAATAGATGCTCACTGTGGGGATAGTAAAGTTTGACCAAATTCACTGAAATTTCACATGTGAATTCACAATAACCCTAGACCAAATAATTGATCAAACCATTTTCGATTTTCAAATTTTCAATTTTTGATCCACCCTAATGTACACCCTATGACTACTAGGCCTACGAAGCGTTTGCCGTGTTCTAGATAGTTCCTCTTCTTGTCAGACAGGATCATAGAAAAACACATGACAATCCAATGGGACGCAAATTGACGTTTTCGGCAAAGTTGAAATGTTCTATGTTTTCTCTGATTAAGGGAGAAGTACTAAGCCCAGGGTCATAATTTTTGACATGGAATGTCTTCAGATCATTTCTTATAATGTTCACACACCAGTGTCTATGAAGCTTCATATTCAGCATTCAGATTTGGCAAGCTTTTCAATGTCGTCAAACACAAACTTTTGAACAATTTAATCCACATTGAATCCTATTCTCGACTACATTTATTTCTGATCAGAGACATTATAATAACACATACACATCATAAGAAATGACCTGAAGACATTCCATGTTAAAAACCATGACTCTGGGCATAGTACTTTTCACTTAATCATAGAAAACATAGAAAGCATAGGAAATTTCAACTTTGCTAAAAACGTCAATGTACATCCCAATAGAATAGCATGTGCATTTCTTTGATTGTGTCTGACAAGAAGAGGAATCAGGTAGAATTCGGCAGACGCGCAGATTCGTAGTGAGCAAAGGGTGTGGGCCTACTTCATTCTGCGAAAGTTTCATTTTCGGTCTCGTCTCCTGCAGAAACTCGCTGTGGCTGATGGACTATTAGAGCCCGCGGGTGACATTTGACACTGTTAAAGTCTGTTTCGCCGGCACAGAGACGCGGGGGAGAGAGCTTCCTCGAGAGAAAGTATTCTCTATAGTTATCTCAGTTCCTTGACCAAGGTGATCAAGCGTAATTTGAGAAATCAACATCTCACTTTCAATTTCATTTGACGTTTAAAATCTTAGGAAGACAGGGTCGAGTTAACGAACAATCAGCTTAGGATTGCATGCTCATTAAGAGGCTGGTTAGAGAGAAAAGCTGTCATATTGGACTTAAAATTAATCATAATTCTCATTATGTTATAGTCAATTCAGGGCACTCGGTGGACTTCATCGTAATTTTCAATCAAATATCAGTTTTTTCATATCACATTACTTCATTTTCATTTTCATTTCATTCTGTAGTCATGCATACCAAATTAACAACATACGGTAACTTGAATATATGCTTGTGCAATTTTAGTGTGAAAATTCACTAAAATTAATAAAGTGTCAAACTAATAATTTGAATACTTTGCTATTCATGCTGTCTGCTGCACAAATAGGAATCCATTATGGAGTGAAGCCTTGTAGTGTTAGAGCATGCTGCGCCCTTGCCGTATCACTAACATGTTTTAAAATTATCATGTCAGAATGCCTTTTGTGCTCCACTTCTTTTAAAGAGAAGTTTCTATTTCGACGCCAGGCGTTATTTAACCACTGGCTGATGTAATCGCCGACATAAATATTGCCAATGACTTCAAAAAGTGAAGTCCTTATATTGAATACTACTGACTGAATCACACAGGTCAAATTACGGAATCTTAGCGGGAATCTCGAAATCTTTGGACAATCAGCCTTCTTTCATTGGCGAACAGCCGATGCAACAAATTCAACGTCATCAGCCTCATTAAAATTCATGGAAGGCAGAGATAGGGAAATCCAAGAATCTATTGATAGATGCATAATTTTCTATTCATGCAATGCATTCTCTACTGCGATGAACTTGGCATAAGACAAGGAGAGTTTAACTAAGGAACAAGCGCTTCCGATTTGCTCTATGATTCGCTGTGAACACATCTCGAGCGCACGTGTAACTGCTTAATTAAGAACCTGCGGCTTTCGAGCCTGGGCGACTGGCGCTCTGGACTCCGCATCCTTGCATTAAAGTGGTCGCGGCAGCCGCTGCCACAAAATGGAGCTTGCCTACGGAATAAGTTGCTAAACATGTTGTGACACCCACACCATCTCGAACTGACACTCACCTGTTGCACTTTCCTCATTTTCCTCAGCTCGCATCATCGACGTCCTTCCGCCTTGAACGCACCCTGATGAGGCAGCTGATTTTCACCAACTGTTGGGCGAGGCATAGACGGTTAAAATCATCCATAACTTGAAGTTAGTCCTCTGTACGTGATGTTAAATGATTGCAGTCGTCGGATGTAACATTGATCACCATTCAGGCCAATTCATGAGTGTGCGCACCACACATCGGCTTCCAAAATTGAGGAAGAATCACCATCACATCGTCTTTTGAAAATTTCAGTGAACAAAAGTCTGTAAAGTGATGATGACACTGCATCATTAATTTGTCGGTGATTCTACAAAATTATGTAAATTTTGAATTCTTGAGATTTGGTTCTGAAAAACATTGCTTGACATCAGTTTACAATGCATCAAGCTCTTGCTTTCAAATTCGATTTAAAATCGAAGATATCGGTAGAATGTCAATTTGACTATTCACTCAAAATTATTATGTGTGATTGCACAACTTGACGCAAGCCAACTTTCGTCTATTTGTAAAATCAAATAGCTGTGGATAAAGTTACAGCGACCATAGACAGCATGCTGTAGATATTGAGGTCTCAATAATTTTGGTGGCATTTTTACGGTTGGTGGCTACTAATGCAGTGGCGTAGGTGAGCCCTATAATACTGTTTGCTGAATCTGAATTTGCTTCTCAAATCTTTGCTCTAAATTTCGAATTGCAATCTCGTCAGAGTTCAGCAACAAATGAAGCCAGTTGTATCTCGCATGGAATAAAAATGTATACAATATCATCCAGTCATGAAATCAAGCAAGAAAATTGTACAATGGCAAGCTTATTCACAGGAGCCTATATATAGCCTATATATAGGCAACAGGGCCTATATATATGTATCTATCGAAAATGGGATCAACAAAATTGTCAAACATCCATTCTCATATCTGTCCATGATATCTCAAAAAGAAATAAGTTATCTTTCATGTCAGTTAGTTACTTTGAAGGAAGTAAAATGCACAAGAATATCGACAATCAATCATATTTCATAAACGGCCATTTCTGATTGGAACAGCATGCCATGGACTGATAGTTGAAAATGGAATAGGACAAACTGTTCAAAAATTTACCGAATGATGCAGCTGAGTTACTAGACTATCGAATGTCGGATTCGATTGTCAGCAAAATGGTGCAAAACAGAACTTTCATCTTTCAAAGCAATTCTTAAGCAATTATTTCTCATTATGGTCATAATACTTAATTTCGAGCTTAGTCATCACTATCAAAGTTTGTTTTTCTTTATGTCTACTTTGCAACTATTTATTGACTTACAGTCAAATTATCAGCACATGCCCGACATCACTTGAAGTATTTCTAAAAAAACAACTTGATAACTCATTCGATCAGTTATATCAACGTGACTGCTGAAAATCGTAACAAAATTTCGTTAATATTCATATAATATTTCACATATTCCGCAAGTCCAACAAAAACAAATATATATTGCTATCAATATTTTCAATAGAAGACTGACTGCATTAGGCTATTGTACACTGTAAATTGATGGATACAAAAATTCCATGCGAATTGATCCATAATCAAATAGTAGTAGTAGGCGTATATATTTCATCAAAATGAAAATCGTGATCATCACAAAGTCACAAAAGATAGTGAGAAATAAGTAAAAAATATGCAGGAATAGAAAAAGTAACGGGAGTTTTAATGAAGCACAAAACCGTTTGCCAAGGCACAGAACCACGGAAAGAAGGAGTGTGTGTAGACATCTGGCCAGCTCTCTTTTTGAGAGGGAAGATTTCAAACATCTTATGACATGCAGTCTCAGAATAACTCTCTTCTAAACATCGTTTACTTGCATATACCATGACACAGATTGTTCAAATATGAATCCGAGGATTCGTAAAAACGTCACACGCTCAAAATCACCGTGCAGTAAATGGCAGTTGACAAACTTGCAACGGTGAAACACCATAACCTTACATACAATTTGAAACTACCAATTGATGCGAGATTCTCGCATGTTTACAAAGATTTGGCATGTTCTTCATAAAAGTGGCTCGCATAAGTGGGAATAAGTGGCATAGCTGGTATAAGTATAAGTGGCATAAGTGGCAGTCGCATAAGTGCCTCGTAGCACAGTTGGCAGAGCACAGGTCTAGTCAACCTTGGTCGTAGGTTCGAATCGTGCCAGCCGCACATCTTTTGCATGGTAATTTGATCTATCGTTTATTTAATTTCATTATGTTGTTAATACTAATAATGACTTCCTTTCGTATGTATTCGTATGTGTTTGGCATGTAGCGATGCGAGCAACTCCTTCTGTGATAGGCTGATTAAAAACAGCATACCAAAATGTATTTTGGTATCCACCCTTCGCATGTGCTTACTAGTAAGCAGTTTGCAGTGTAGTTACTACCTAGGGACCTGCGAATCGGCAATTTTTTATAAGTCGAATGGAATCGGGTCGTGATTCCCAAATCGAATCATTGAGAGTTTGCATGGGCTTTTACCATCTTCTTGATTTATGGCTTGCTTTGCCGAGGGATGTTGAAGATCTCGTAGATTCCCACTATGAGCAATGAGCTTGTCCTCCACATTGCAAGCACCGATGGCCATCAATATAGCGATAGCTGTCAATAAATATCAAAAGACACCATACGAAGTGGTTCGGGCTTGTTATGAAAAAAGATTCGATAGAAAACCTTGCAACCATCGGAATGGTGGACGGCAAACGAGATGCGGTAATCAAAAAACTGCCATCTGTGAATACGATTTCAAAAGAGTGTGATCTATCATCCAACAATGGCATCCAACGGATGAAATATTGAATTAAATGGAGAAAGCTGGCCATGTCATGATTCTCACGTTCCGTTGGAATATACGCCAAAAGGTAGCCATTGCACTGTTTATTAATAAGAAAACATTCCAAAACGCTTTTGGATAGCCATTGAAAGACACATCGATCACATGGCAATCAATGAAATAAGCAGTCTAATTAAAGCTTCTTTCTTTCTCTGAGATAATTGCAATCTACTTCATTGCATAAGAGGGTCTGTTTTGTATTTCGAATAACGCATTGACACTGGATTTGTGAGTTGGATCTTTTGCCATGCTGGTAGTTTGATTATGGAAGCTGAGCTTGTAACCTCAGACTTTTAGAGAACTTTTGAATCTCCTGTGACTGAAAGCTGAACTTCCATCAATCGTTATTGCCGAAAATCCTGAACCGGGAAAGCAGCAATAGAAATTTAATGGGTATTTATTAAAATCATTGAATTATTGTTCATATTATTTTTCTTAAATAATATTAAATATTTAATTTTATTTATTTAATATTATTTTAATTAATTATTTATTTCTTTAAATGATTTATTCAGGCGGATTTCACAATGCATTAGGCTAAAATATGTCGACCTCAAATTCCTCACTCAAAGTCATATTTGCACAAATTGCAGTTTACAGAAGACTTTGAACCCTAACCATGCAGACTAATTCTTGTATAAGCTTGGACTAGACTGCGCCTGGAAATTGAAAATCATGGAAGCTCGGGTTCATTTCACTGTTGTTTGCTTTTTTAAAGTTTTCAGGAACTCTAGCTTGCAACCAAGTCATCTGGACAACACGTAGCACATACTCGTACATGTGCATGTAGCCGACTATCTCTTGCAAAACAACCGACGTCATCAGCTGGTTTCAGTGAAAATCAAACTTCACGAACTTATTAAAGCTTAACGTTAAAGGCATGTTGAAGAGGCTAGAATGAAGAAAAAACAATTAGAGCAATTCTTAAGCGGTCTTTTTTAAACGAACCGGTTAGAATTCTTCTTGAATCACAATTTCAAATTGAATCGAATATCAAAGCTTCGCAGGTCCCTAGCCTATTGCTATATATGGTGGAATTGCAGTGTTGGCACCATAGAGTAGGTATATTAGGTAGAGTAGCAACTCAGAATTTATTAAATCCCCTATGTGTATACAGCTTCGATTTAATCAAATGAACATGAGCAGGGGCGTACATACTCTATCATTCAGGGGGGGTGTGATCTATAAAATAGACCGACTCGAAATAATTAGTACTGGCACCATAACTGAAAAAATATGGTTAACATTTGATATCAATCTGACGTTTGCATTCTGAAATTAAGCGGTGTTCTATATATAAATCTCCTAAGCTTCTTCTGAATGTGCATTAACCTCATCCGCAAGCAACAATTAATTCTATTTAGACAACATGTTGAAATTATTATTCAAGAGGTAGTTATAAGTTCCTATGATATATGTATATTGAAAATTTATTCCATCGCGTAATCATAAACCACAAAATGCATATTACATATTCATTCACATGTTCATGTACATCTATCTTAATATTTACAGATTGATTTACCAGAATATGCACAGATTCAATCAGAAAAAGTACATGAAGAAAAGAAAACGAATAGTTAACATGATATCATTGTATTCAGGCATCCCATCTAGGCTACATTACACATGTAATAATCGTCCAGATTCAGGCTAGCACGACCATTTCTTCACAATTCTATTGATATCAATAGAATCTGTAAGATCCTTTTCGATCGAAAGAAGCAAGAGGTTTTTCAATCTTTTTTCAGTCATAACTGAACGAAGGTAAGATTTTGTCAGTTTTAGCTTAGAAAACGTACGTTCACTCGAAGCTGATGTTAGCGGGACAGTGAGTAACAACTGAAGACATAATTTGGTAATTGGAAAAATATTCTTATTCTTCGCAGCCAAAACTTCTATCACCTCCTTCAGAGTGGCAATATCAGAATGATTTCTCTGCATGAATGAGCGGAAGATACTGAGTTCAGCCTGGAGAGAATCTGAATTAGGTCTGAATTTCAGAGGAAAATATAGCAAAAAGATTTTAATATCTTCTTCGGACATACAGCCTTTGTAAGGAGGATATATTAGATTTATCATCGGCTGCAGTATGGGTTTCAAAGCGTCAAAATTCGATTGCGTTGAAGTTATCAAATGATCAATAACTGAATAAAATTCTTTTCGATAAAACTCTGCCGCGGTTAATTTCGCTGAGTTTTCTGCATGATCATCAATACGTCTCGGTTTCTTTCGGTGGCGATGATGGCGTTGAAATTCAGACTCAACGTCGACGCCATTTCTCTGAGCGACAATTTCAGATGCTGCTATCTGATTCTTCATGTTGTCATCATCCCTTCTCATGTTTTCAAGTGCAGCTATAGTGACATTAAACTTTTCCAAAGTATCAAATATATTTATTTCTACTGCTTGAACTTCCTCTGTGATGATTTTCGTTTTTGCCATAACATTCTTCATGAACATAAGCACTGCTATGAAGTCAAATGTTTTCATTTTGCCATAGAGAGATTTTGCCTTTGAACGGGTATTTGCATCATCTTGATCGATCAATTTCTCTACTGTGTGAAGAATGATTGAATACGACGATCAGACTGCATGAATTGATTCTAACCTTGCAGCCCATCGAGTCCAAGACAAACTTTTCAACGAAATAACTGCTTCATCACATTGTCTCATCTCTTCTTTGTAGATGGCGTAGCGCTTTGTACTAGATGTTAGGAAATTATACAACTCCTGAAGAACATCGAACATTGCACTTATAAGCGAGCTTGCTTCACAGCTATGCTCAACATTTGTGTTAATTCTATGCGCTAGACATGGAATATATGGAATAGGACGCTGTCATCGCTCTGCATCCTCGAACAGCACCAGACATTGACGATGCATAATCAGGGGCGCGGGAACCATGGGGGCAGTGGGGGCAGCTGCCCCCACAATAAACCCTCTCTGGGGGCAAGCCATACATTCTGCCCCCACAATAAATAATTGAAGTAGTAAAATCTATAATAAACGCTAGACGATCGTAGATTAAAAAGAAGAACTTATTTACCTTAAAAATCGGTTCATGGATTTAAATATCGTATTGTTTATCGCAACGCAATGGTATAGTGTTCATGATGTTAATCCTCGTCATTTATTGACCTGACAAGTGACTACCTTTCTGAATTAAGATAATGATTTTAACACTCGAAACAACAGACACTTTATACATCGAAAAATATCATGCAACATCGACCAACTTCAACTGCCACCTGTTTTCGACAAAACAAGACTGGAATTTCAGCTTCAACAGTTGAATGATTTGGTGCTAAATGAAAAAATGGCTGAACCGACCATACGTGAAATTGCTAAGGTCATCGGTCAGAAAGACATTCTCGTTCAGACTCTATTTTCAGAGGTTATTCGACTCTTATCTCTGTGTCTTTCTCAGCCATCTTCAAACGCATCTTCGGAGAGAGCCTTCTCCGCACTCTGGCGACTAAAAACTTGGCAGCGATCAACTATCGGGCAAAAGCGTCTAACTCATCTTGCCATCATGTCAACAAACCGAGACGTGTTAAGGTCTTTAGATCGTAATAAGCTCATGCGCGATTTTATCAGTCGTACTGCGGAGAGACGTGCTGTCTTTGGTCAACTTGATTAGACTAATTTACCATATTTTGTTAAATTCGTCTGTGTATATAGGTGTATCGCAATTTTATATTCTATGTTTTTGCAACTTTTCATCAATAAAATTCATGACATTATTATGTAATTCTTACTTTACCCAAAGTATCTAGCGTTCATAATTTAAACTTACAGAAACCTATGTAGACTGCACTACGACTCTAAAGTAATGTCATAAACAGAACAACTGTATATTGCTTACATATGTCATAGCAGAAACAATATTTTTTGCCCTCACAATCAAAAAATCGTTCCCGCGCCCCTGTGCATAATCATACGTTTGAAAGCAAAGTGAATCAGGGTCCAGGTTACATCTATAAATTGATTCAATAATGGCTTTTGTGTGTCCTTCACCGGTCTTATCGTCGATAGCAGTAATGTCAACTAATCGCTCCCTCACTTCCAATGATTCCGAATCAGAGAAGCGGGCTACTACCGCAAGTTGATCAACGTGAGAAATATCTAGAGTGGTATCTGCAATAATGGAAAATACTTTGTCCTTCAACTCTTCAGAAATACGAAGAGAAACGTCATCGCCAAGGAGTTGAATGAATTCATTTTGGGACCGTGGACTAAGATAGCTTGCGCCATGAGGTCTTTTCTTTGCATCATGAAGCCACTTTTCCAATGAAGGACAATGTCTAGAAATCAGATACACAATCTGACGAAAGTTACTATTCTCCTCATCAGATTCATCGCTAGATCCCCGGAAAGCTAAGCCTTGGCGGGCCATTGTTCAAGAAACATCTAACAATATCCTTATTGCTTCTTTGTTTCCCTCATTTTCAGTAGCGGCTGCGATCAGCTGCTTTCTGCATTTTTTATCGATCATGACATCAACGTGTGACTTTGGATTTGAAAATAGTGCCATGTTTTCTAGGGCAACTTTGTGAGATTTACTAGAAAAATGGCTGGCTAATTTTCCTTTCTTATCAGTTTCACGGCTTTTCATCTTATCCCAAGTTTTGATTCCACTGGTTATCCACGATGGTTTGGAATCTGTTTGTGGAAATAATTGGTATACAAAGCAAAATGCTGCATCGTTTTTAATGGAGTACTCAAGATGAGGAAATTGCTTATACCACTCAGATGAGAAAGTAATTTGTTTAGTTTGATCACTAATGGATAAGTTCTTCGGGTAATGCAACAATTTTGACTGAAATGGACCTTGATTGATCAAATTGTATCTGTCTTGGTCAGTCTTTATCAATCTATCGGCCGGATCACGTGCAACCAGGCGAAAATGTCTCGCCTGCGACCTATCAATAGAATCAACTGCGATTTTGGCATCGTCAAGCAATGAGTTAGTCAATTCCTGAATTCTCTGAGCAATGTCTAAAGCATTAGCTAACATCGGCTTAGGGTTCGGAGACTCGCTAATCTCTCCAGTCGCTATTAATGACTCACATTCTACCAACAAAGATCGAATATACCCAAGCTTACCATAACACGAAATCCATGAATTGCTGAAATGTTCACTAGCAGTTTCACTTGTTGTCGTCACAGTCGCCGGAGCACTTCCATCCAAAGTCGAAGTTGATGGTAGTGGAAAAGTCGGATCATTTGAATGTATCGCACTAACATTTGATGAGGTTGATGTTGAATCAATATTCAATAAAATCGCCGTTGTACCTTGCTCCGTAGTCGGATCCTGTTTCGAAGGGAACTCGATTGACTGCAACGCATCAGACGCATTTGTTGCCGTCGACGAAGAAAAACAAAGAGTCGATTGACCTGGTATGCGAACGGGTAATGTGTCCTTGTTATATTTTGGGTGTTTCTTGCGGCAATGTTCACTAATATAGTCATTGTCGAATTTCGAATTACAAATTTGGCAGATAACTTTAAACCGCTTTCCAACAGGCATAGCTGTAATCTGCTAGGCTCCAGCTGATCAGTATATGGACAGCGTCACTGCTTCGATAACAATATCGCCAAGAAAGAACTTGATATCACATTTAACAAAACGCCCTATCTTTATCAATCCTAATGACTCATAGACTAATCCCTCATGTAGTGACGTTCTCGCATCACGTGCAGCCTCGTCTGTGCTTTTGGCTCGCTGTCTAAAAGACGTTATTGCAATCGTCCAGAATCGTGTGAAACAGAGAAAACCGATGTGAAATGACTTTCATCAATCAAGGCACAGTAAGATAAGATGGGTGATGACATGACAGCAGATATACACTTGGATATCGAATTACCGACCAAGGATTTTTAATGAAAGTGCAGTGCGCCACGTGCGATGCTCTGATATAGATAGCTCCAATTAAAGCTTACATTATGTAAACGTACATTCACCATGATTGTGTTTACAATCGGCTGATTTAGAGACCGACTTTTTAATTTAACGACCGAACCGTGGGGGTGTTCCATCCCCCCCCCACACCCCCTTAATTTCCGCCGCTGAACATGAGTCGAGACCCAGTGCCACCTGTGAGATATGCAAATTTCTACACTTTTGGAGAAATTAACACGAATCTGACTGATCATGATAGCAATACAGAATAAAGAATAGTATTCCACAAATCTTCCATGTCATGTCAATTTGGAGAGGCAACATAGTTCGTAAAATTAGCAATTAGATGGGCTACCATTACTAAATGCTCAGCTTTACTATAATAAGATTATTTTCTGAAGCGTGATCATATCACAAACTGCCACTGAACGAGCAAAGCATCATAATCAAGGAAGCTTATCAAGCTTTAAAATTAGCTTTTTTAATTGACTTTAAAAGATGTAAATGGGTCCACATTATTATTCAGATTCAAGAAATTCAAGAAATTAAATTGTGAATCATAAAATGATGCCGCTGAAAATTGAATTAAAAAACATGACATCTCAGCCAAGAAGCTCTATGAATCTAAACTTTTCCTTTAAGACTTGCAAAGAATTCCAATAAATTGCAATTCATGAAATTTCCTAGATCATGTTTAATTTCCGCTTAATTGAAGATGCTTGTTAGCAAATATTCATTCCTTTTGATATCCAACTTGTTTTATGCTGCTTATCTTCATGTCGGTAACATATAAATTTGCAAAAACTTAGCCTTTTAAAAACTGCTCAATTAATTTTTTCGACCACAGGAACATAATCTACGTAAAAAACTGAATCTTTGGTATTAAAATTTTCATTTTTTTCTTGATATTTTTTCACTTCACTGTATGCAGACACTTTTTGAGTCGGCACGCTACCTATATATACTTACTCTATGGTTGGCACATTGGCAATGTTACGGGTGGGACCTGTACCGTCTGCAACATCATTTAATACTTTTATAGGAATATGCAAAGATATTTAACACTACTTGTTTATATGGAGCTAGATTGGACATAATTCAATTATCGTGGCACCTCTCTCGTTGCCTAATTAGACTGGCAAAAAAGCATTACGAGTATGGGGACAATACCGGTTTTTTGCAAACTGCTCTGAATGGGTTTCACGCGAATCACGATCCCGCGGTTTTTATTTTCACAAATAACGCGAGAAATAATGTGGTGCATAAATGATTAGTTGTCGTTCAAGTCAGAACTATAAAAATCGCTGACAAGTTTTGAGTGAAAACAGGGGTCCAATTGCATTTTTGCAGTTATCTCCAGTGTTTTGCGAGGGCACGATTTGTATTTGGTTCAGGCATTTGAATCATCAACCTAGTTATCATTTGGAACGTTTGTGGTTGATTTTACTTGTGTTAATTACGTGCGAGAATTATGACACAAGGTTTTCTCGGAGTTATGATTTAGTTGTTTAATAAAGCCACGTGCTTTGCTACAGTGGGTAATGTCATAGGGTTATTGCTGAAAATTTAATTAAAGTTTGATGATTAGATGATGTAGTCAGTTTAAGGCAGTAGCTATTACACCGGCTGGGCCGATACAACTTCGGTTTTGGCTATTGCACCGGCTTAGCTTTTACAACACTACACCATATCTGTTGTTCCACCTCGTGTTTCCCAGCTGTTAAAGACTCCAAGTGACTTTTTGTAGCAAGAAATATGTGCAGTGATGTGACCTGATTCTATCTTGTCTCGCCTTCAGCCTTAGAGGAATTTTGTGAACCCATTCGTGGGAAGCATATTTCCTATAGTTTTGAACTACTCCAAAACACTAAAAGAGACCCTGTTTGTGATCAATTCTTATTTTTTTCTAGAATCTTATTCTGTGGTTGATATTTTTGTGTACAATTTGGTGTAGATGTTTTCTACTTTTCACTTGTGATGCGATCTCAGTCGCTGTGATACTCACGAGAACGAAATTGGACCGACTCAGCCGTTGTAGCAGCCATCACTGCCTTTCATTTGTCTTTTCAATGTTGCTTTCTTGACTTGATTCCAATTATATGTGGGCCTTAATTTTTGTGTTAAATGTTTTAGCAAATTATTTTCTATTTCAACAAATCATTCAAGTAAATACTTGAGAGGCAGTATAGACGACATGTACATCGACAGGCTACATACAAGTTGAGAATATTACAGTTCCTGTAGATGGTGATAGTTCTTCATGATGTAGCCCACTTGTCTTCCGAAAAGTGAATCTTGTCAATTAATGATGCGGACTTTAGACGTCTATATAGCCTAGTCAACCACTTAACAGACATGATTTGCATCCTCAGTTCACATGTTTCTATGCTATTTCTAAGCACACAGTTGGTTCTTGAAATCCTATCGAGCATTTACTCATTTGTAAAATACTGTAATTAATATTTTTTTTATCATTTCAATTTCATTCCAAATTCTTCAGAAATTTGTCAAATGTAAAGAACATAGATCTACTGAGCACGATTTTCTACAAGTCAGGATTCCGGTATTATTCTCATCTCTCCTACTGTTAGTTTCTTCTACAATTTCGTTTTGACTGTGTACACCCTCCGACGTATCACCTTCGCTTCTCTCGAATGCATTTCACTAGTCAACCGAGAAATTCAATTTTAGGTTTTTGGATCTGCCATTCAGGCAAATACCTCGATGCCAAAACTTCTTGTACCCGCAGATAATCAAGGAGTTGGGCACTCATGCCAACACTACACTAGTTTGGCCGAATTCTAGGATTCATGGAAAAATGTCACTCACCTATATATTTTTTGGTGGCAAATTCTCGAAAGTTACAATAACCGATGAAAATCAGTCGAAAATCACTTAACTGTAATTCTAGACACCACCTCTACGGTAGTTCTGGTGATAAGTGCGTGAAGCTGCTTGTTTATTAACAATTAGAAGGTAAATTTTTACAAATTTGATGCAATCTTGGACGGAAAATAAGCCACCCTGTCATTCGTCCATGTTTGAACGGGATGAGATGGCCTACTAAAATTTCCCAGTTGGTAATATATTTGCATGAAGTACTCCCTGATTATTTAGAACTGATTATCTTTTCAATTGATATTTCACTGCATTAAGACATCTCAGATGCCTGCCATATGAGTAGGCCTAAGTAGCAATTCTTACTCTATTAAGATAACTGTACCCAGGGTGGCGGCCGAGTGCGGGAATTTTGTTGTGTCCCGGAAATCACTCTAAAATTTTAGTGAAATAGCCAATTAGGTGGGTCTTAAATAGCCCGGCAATGCCATTTTGTGACTACTTACCACTAAGTTCAATGAGCAGAATTTCTTGGATTTCAAAAGTTATTAATATGGCTGTTTTTAAGCCCACTATTTCTATTAAATTGAAGTGCATCAGAGTTTTCGTTGGAATTTCGAATAAAAGTCAGTGACTAAGCTAAGTCATGAGTTCGAAGCCATACAGTAAATCATGACAAGAAGGCCACGGGGCTTATGTATAGACCACTGCTTCCAATTGTCGGGGTCGCTAGTTTTATGGAACCATCCGGAGCTTCTTCCAGCGGTAAAGATTTTGCTCTCTGATGCGGTCCCGACAATACCAGAAACGCTGGAAATATATCTAATATGTTGAGTATTTATTCCCAAGGGTTAGTTTGAATTGAAAACAGCCAGTCCGAATATACGTGTCGTATTATTGAAACAGGCACAGCGCGTTTATGAAAGTGCAATGTCATGCATGCGCATTAAGTCGCACATGAACGATAGTCAAGCCGAGCCGGTCACTGACAGTTCGAGACTCGGTAACAATAGCCGCATTGTCATAAGTAACAATGCGACAACACACCAATCATCCCCTCCTCAAATTTGAGCAGATCGACTCAAACATATTGAGCAGGATTATACCTCAATGTGGGCACTCCTTTATTCTCCCGATCCGATCGTCTCGGCCAGTCCGGAGATTCTGGTGGATGATAGGTGGTAGGAGATTCTTCCACGTACCGCCGCATTCTCCTGGCATTCCACAGGTTGCCGTCCGAGAGTTCGTAATTCCATCGACCCCGAACTTAGATGACTGTCAGCGGTTCGCTCCATGGCCTCCGTCCTTTCGGAGTGTGAGGTCACCTCACTCGCACTTTATCTCCGACTTGATAAAGTGTCTTACCATGACCATTCGCAGACTCTCCCGATTCTCCTCTTCTCGTGCGAAAACGAACAATCTGAAAAGGAAGTCTATGTTGTCGACCGAGGAACTTCTCAGTCGGACTCTTCTCATCAGCTTCTTGACTGGTACTGCGAAATTGAGCCAATAATTGATTCAGATTTTCTTCCCATGATAGATGACTATTCTCGAACGTTTGAACGCCATGTTTGAGATACCTATTGAACGATTCCACGAATGCATTCTGTTGAGGTGTATAGACAGGAGTGAATTCTTGAAAAATGTCTCTATCCTGGAGGAAATTCTTCAATTCTTCGCTCTTGAATTGGGGACCGTTGTCTGTAATTATTTTCGAAGGATTCCCATATCTTGCAAAAATTTGACTGAGCCATGATTTGATCTTCCTTGTCGTAATATCCGTTGTACATAAGATTTCAGGGAATCGAGAGTAGTTATCTATGATCACCACCATATGTTTCATATGACTTGGAGCATTTGAAAATGGTCCCGTGATATCCATAGATACTTCTTCCCATGCTGTCTCTGACACTCTCAGACTCATGTGGGGCATTTGAAGTTTTGGCGTTGACTTCGCTGAATCATTGCAAGGTAGACATTGTTTTACAAATCGTTCAGACTCCTTGTCCAAACCTGGCCACCAATAGAGCTCCCTCAATTTCCGCTTAAACCTCACTATTCATGGATGTCCTTGATGAGCCTTTTTCAGGAGATCTCTGCGCAATGATTGAGGAACAAGAATTCCGTTTTTCTCGCCACGAATAATATAACCATTTTCTATTGCCAATTCATGCCGTAATTTACATAATTGCTGTAGATCTTGGCTGCTGTCTTTGAGAGAATTTGGCCAACCGTTTGTTATGAATTTACAAACTTGCTGCAGAAGCGGATCAGACGACGTCGCATCTTTGAATATTTTGGCAGAAAAACCCTCTTCATTTATTTTCCGGAGTCTTTGCAATTGTTCTTCCTTATCTGTTTCAGTTGAACCATCCAAAAGTCGAGAAATTGCGTCAGGAACTATATTATTGACACCGCTTTGGTATTGAATTGTGAAGTCGAACTCTGATAACCGGTCCATCCATCTTCCAAACTTCGCTGATTTTCTTCTGTTATGAGCATTTTGCAATATTCCTGACAGAGGCTGGTGATCTGAACGTAATATAAATGGTCGACCCAAAAGATATTTTTCAAAATATTCACAGAAATACATTGCTGCAAAAGCTTCACGTTCATTGACAGCCCATCCACGTTCTCGAGGACTAAATGTATGATGTGCGAAAGCAATTGGAATGTCATGGATGTCATGGTAGTGATTTTCAGCCTTCGAAAAAGTTCTCCTGGACGTGATGGCCTACCTACATGGCTCTACAAAGACTTCTGTGATCCTCTGGTCCCCATCATCCATCATATCTGTACATTGAGTGTCAACAGTGGCATTTTCCCCGCTGCTGTCAAGCGGGCGTATGTAGTGCCTACACCGAAATGCAAAAAGCCACAATTTACTGATTACCGACCATCTCTATTTTGCCTGTTCTGGCCAAAATACTTGAGAAAATCATACTGAAGAACTGGTTTCATTCCATCTTGCCAAAGCTTTCAAGTGATCAATTTGCATTCATACCAAGACATGGACAGGGGACTGTTTGTGCACTAACCTATATGGTCAATCGTATCTTGTCTCATTTGGATTCACCTGGTGCTATCAGACTTCTTATGGTGGATTTCACGAAAGCGTTCGACAAAATACCACATAACGTCATCATAAACTCGTTGTATTCACTTGCCGCTCCTATTGAACTCATTAAATGGATTCAATCATACTTTGATTCTAGAGTACAATGTGTGAAAACAAATGGACAACTTTCTTCTTGGTACCCAGCTATTAGTGGAGTGCCCCAGGGAGGTGTCTTATCAACTCTTCTGTTCGCCATAGCTGTTAACGATTATCATGCTCAACAACCAAATAGCACTCTCCTAAAATTCGCGGATGACTAACTGCATGCCAGCGAAGATCTTAGTTCTGAACTTGACCATCTGACTTATTGGTCTGAATCTCATGGATTCAAACTTAACAACAATAAGACGAAAGTGATGAACATACAAACGAAACGGTCCATTGTTTTGGCTCCATTGGAAGATACAGCATCTAATTGTGAAATTGAAGCAGTAAAGACGGCAAAAATCTTGGGTATTACATTTGATGATCAGCTAACGTGGCACCATCACATTGAGAATGTCTTGAGCCGTGCCAGGAAAAGACTGTACATGCTCTACTCTCTTAAACGGATTAACGCTCCTCAGCGCATCATGTGGCTGGTATACTGTACACTCATACGATCGGTAGCCAGCTACAGCTTTCCTGCATGGTGTAGCGTTAACAAAAAAACTTGTTTCCGGCAGTTAACCCAATTTGAAGAACGTGTTTTCCGATTTTTGTGACTTGAATATGGCAAGACGCCTATCAAGTAAAGCGATGTGCCCTCAGCATCCCTTGGATGTGATATTTGACAAATCATCATCTAGGTCTTCTACTCGCAAAGGATTCCTTCACGGGAAAGTGATGGCCAAAACCAAGCGGTTTCAGTCGTCTTTCATTAGATTTGCTTAACTTTCTTTCATGTTTTATCTTCTGTAATGTTGTACATGCCACTTCCGAATCTTGTTTTGAAGTGTAATAAAGCCATATTATTATTATTATTACGCTTTCACTCACTGTTTGGAAGTATTTGTCCTTGTGAGTCAAACATTTTCCACAATAAAGTCTATCAAATCTAGAGCGCCTTAGCCTCAGTTGACGCGAAGAAACTGACTTACAAAGTGCAGTAACTACTACTAGTAACTAGGAATTTACTTGTTTTACTTGCGTCTAATAGGCGTAGATAGTGAAAAAGTTGAATAATGTGAACTGCAGTCCGCGGCCTTATTTCCCTGCCAAATGCTGCCCGCGCCCGTATAAAGTTTGGACAATCCTGATAGAGGTTCAAGTTGCTTTCAAGCAACGACCGCAATCGGTAATGAATTCTCCATATCGACCACAAAGACATATTTTACTGTGCCGACTTGCGCATTATGGCATTTTCAGTGAAATTGCTCTAAATATTCTTGAGGAATTCTGAATGGAGTTCCCTTGTCGCGTGTTATAAATTTAGAAGACCTAAAGGGCGCATCGAGTAATCTTGCTAGTTGCTACATTTTCTGATGCGTCGCAAGTCACACTGAGTTGATGATTGAAGATGTCTTGATACAGATAGTATTGGACTACATTTTACCAATAGCAATAGTAATTGATCTGACTAGAATGATGTCAAATACTAATTAATCTAGTCAGATCAATTACTATTGCTCTTGGTAAAATGTAGTCCAATACTATCAGTCGCATATTTCTATTCCTCCTTTTCCCTATTGAAATTTGTTAACATAGTTTTTACTTTTTACTAGATTTCTTGTCTACTCCACGGTGCGTCAAAAATCGATATTGCCAAAAAAATTCTCCACTCGCGATTTCTCTTTTTCTGAATACCTATATGCCAACTGTATCTGAAAATCAAAATCCAAAAATCTTTTACAGGCGTCTTTGCAAATGGGACCACTTTTTTCAAAATGGCGGCCAAATACTTAAAATTGTTAAGTAATGATAGTTTTCAGTCTCTAATTGATACATTCATGCACCCAAATCTAGCAAAAAATGACTCCCTATATTATTCTTGATTTTTTGAGATCATCTGTTTAGTATTGAAAGCCATATTACCTCATGTACAGGGTGTTCCATTATGAAAAATAGAAAAATAAATAATCGAAAATTGATATTTGGCTATCCTTGTATTATTCGGCTTTCATGCACCTAAATCAAATAAGAATGGATCTCTATATTTTTTCTAAATTTCTAAGACCATCTGATTGTCCATTTAAAGCCATTTCGGTACTTCTACAGGGTGTTCCAGAGTGGATAAAAATAAAAAGAAGTATTCGTAAATTGCTATTTCATTTACGAAATATGTGCTGTTTGACACACTTCAAATTCAATTTGTCATTCACTTTCTTCATAAGAAAACAAACTTGTTCTATAGATGAGAACCATTATATGTAGAGATCGCTCGAAGAATTCGAGACGGGAATTCGGGATGTTCATAAGATTTCACTTTATAGCGGTTCCATGTCTGTGTGAAATCATGATGGGCGGCTTCGGAAGATTGCTCGCTCCACGGTCCCAGACCCCGCTGTTTCATTTCACAAAATTCAGGAATATGGTGTATAACGGCATGAATCTTAGGCGTGATATTGATGCCTAGATCACTGAAAGCTATCTTGAACTGTTCGATGTGATCCTTGTAGGACGGATCCAGCTTATCCCCGTAACAAGCCACAGCAACCTGAAATAAAAGTTCAAGCTACATAGCACTTGTAGAATATGCTGTTTACAGTATATATTTATTCACTACGAAGTCTGTATGGGACACAACTCACACACGATCTATGAAACAAACATGCGTTCAGTGCAGTATATAATATCGTGATTTTTACATGTAAGCTTATGTTAACATTCAATAGATCAGCTTACCTTGTTGAACGCTCGAAAAGCTGTGACATATTTCACAACTTTCAAAGGGGCAATAGATTGCAACAAATCAATTTTGTTTAATAAAGGCCTAGAGGAATTTCCAGTAAAACTTCCTCCGTGTAAATGCTCTTGCTGAACATTGCAAAGCCGCAGCCATTTGGCTGAGTCTTGCCACTCGGAACACATGGCCTTGTAGATTGTTCCCACTGGTCCCGTTAGAAGGTGTAATTCTGGCGGCGGAATCAACTCAATCACTCTCTTGCTCTTGTTTTCGTGGGAAACAATCGAGGGATGTATGGTATTGTGATGTAGTTTGGCACGTATCTTCTGTCCACCACCGCCGTGCCAATCCCAGAAATCCTTTTCTAGAGTTTGGAATGTTCGAGGTAATCCTTTAGATTGTAAATTTGAGCTTGGAGCAGTGCACCAACAACAAGGATAGGATGATCCGTGCGGCATGATGCCAATGAGAATATTACATAACTTCAGATCTGAAGCGATAAAGAATTCCGATTGTAGCATATGAAGGTTCATGGAAATCCACAGTTTTCGAATATTAGCGTAATTTTCTTGTACCATTGGGGCAATTCCTATTATAAAGAGACGTTTGACACCAGATTCCTTGAATGAGCTTGAGCAGTGGAGTGACGAATCATTGAGCTGGAAAATACTCAAGCACACCTTAATAAAACCGCCGCCGCCGTCTATTCCCAATTTGATCAAGGTTTCTTCATCGTAACCTCTCTTGGATGTAACATATGTAATGAAACCGTCGACATCTTTGCAGACAATACTGTGACGTGGTGTTCTTTCCGTCACAACATCTCTGTCTATTCTGACAAAGTCAATCAATTTGATTTCAAAGAATTAATCCAGTTCGTGGTTGCTTTCATATAGTTCCTGTTTTAAACCACTTTGAATAGAAATCGCCGATGATGACCGAAGATGTTGGGTCAGTTTAAGTGTACTTCTATCACTGAGGTTAAGGTCCACACGGATCCTCTTCAAGTGCGTGGTTCCAAGCTCCTTGCCTGAATCAATCGAGGGCGAGACGGCGAGAGTGACTGGATGTCCACCTCCAACTCGTGCCAATTTTATTGCGTTCTCCTTTGATTCAGGCGATGAATCGATCTTTTGTAATATCACTTTTGAAGCAAATTGTTCCTCTTGTTTGGACGAAGAAGCCAGTGAGCTTAAATTTTCCAATCGCGATAACTGATTGCATGAATGAGGCTTTCCTCGAGAAAGAATAGATAAACAGGCAGAACACAATTTCAAGCACTTTCGTTCAATCGAGGAATTAGAGGAGTCACATCTGGGTCTTCCCACAAAATTCTTGATTCCATTCATGTTCGACGGATGAGAATTGTGTCGTGGAAAATGCCTGGCAGTCTTACATATCAAACATTCACACACGTGATTCGACGATGATCTTGTGCCGCTGTAAGACAATGCAATTTTTGAATAATCAAACACAACTATTTCCTTTTGAAAGTTTCCATTCTTGTAATTCTGTAGCAAAAGACGGCATGTTCCACAAATTGCAGTTGGTAGCCTTTCGTCATGTCGGTTAAAGCCATTTATACAAAATCGTTCGATGAGTTCGAAGTGGGTGTCGTTCAATTGACGAATGTCCTTAGCCTTCTCCATACAAATGATACAAATAACAGCTCTATATTCGGCGTGACTGCGGCGATGGTTTGGCATGACGAACACAATAGCGGTGCGAGTCGGGAACGCAGACTTTATTGCTTCGTTTCAGCACGAGATTCGCAATGATTCAGACAGCAAGCATTTTTGAAATTTCAAACTATGACCTTGAAGTTTGTCAACAATACAGTGTCTTGAAAGTCGTTCAATTCAATCTATAGATATCTATAGATAACCTACACACCTTGCAAAGTGCTTCATTAGAGAGCAGTGAATGACAAATTGAATTTGAAGGCCGTCGAACAGTTCAAGATAGCTTTCAGTGATCTAGGCATCAATATCACGCCTAAGATTCATGCCGTTATACACCATATTCCTGAATTTTGTGAAATGAAACAGCGGGGTCTGGGACCGTGGAGCGAGCAATCTTCCGAAGCCGCCCATCATGATTTCACACAGACATGGAACCGCTATAAAGTGAAATCTTATGAACATCCCGAATTCCCGTCTCGAATTCTTCGAGCGATCTCTACATATAATGGTTCTCATCTATAGAACAAGTTTGTTTTCTTATGAAGAAAGTGAATGACAAATTGAATTTGAAGTGTGTCAAACAGCACATATTTCGTAAATGAAATAGCAATTTACGAATACTTCTTTTTATTTTTATCCACTCTGGAACACCCTGTAGAAGTACCGAAATGGCTTTAAATGGACAATCAGATGGTCTTAGAAATTTAGAAAAAATATAGAGATCCATTCTTATTTGATTTAGGTGCATGAAAGCCGAATAATACAAGGATAGCCAAATATCAATTTTCGATTATTTATTTTTCTATTTTTCATAATGGAACACCCTGTACATGAGGTAATATGGCTTTCAATACTAAACAGATGATCTCAAAAAATCAAGAATAATATAGGGAGTCATTTTTTGCTAGATTTGGGTGCATGAATGTATCAATTAGAGACTGAAAACTATCATTACTTAACAATTTTAAGTATTTGGCCGCCATTTTGAAAAAAGTGGTCCCATTTGCAAAGACGCCTGTAAAAGATTTTTGGATTTTGATTTTCAGATACAGTTGGCATATAGGTATTCAGAAAAAGAGAAATCGCGAGTGGAGAATTTTTTTGGCAATATCTATTTTTGACGCACCGTGACTCCCTTATTTCCTATGTTAATGTGAAATTTGAATTCATGACTTTTGCGTTTATGTTAAATTCCTTCTATCTGATGATGGTTGCCGAATAGCAACCGAAATTAATTACATCATAATTAAAGTAAAACATCACTAAAACCTTGGCTCTTCCTCAACAATTAAATATAATGAGTTATAGTTATCATTCATTCATGATATTCTCTTAGAATTTGACTTAATTCTAATTTATTTTGACCTCTAATCATTTGAACTTTATTGCTGACGTAAGAGGGAGATTGCCCCTTGATTCATGAATGCGAGCATAACGACGCCCTCGTAGTTAGACGCTCTCCTGGTTAGCAGTTGAGTTCCCGATTTCATCAGTTAGCCGCTTTTACTTTCTTCATGAATGGAAACTACGAATGAATGGTGTATGTATCGCTGTTGAGGATAGTATTCCATCCTCATTTTGTTAGTTGAGATTCAGACGTGAGTAACAAATTTCTTTATGTTAATAGCAAAAACAAATTCTAAGCCATTTATTTGGAAACTCGTGCAGGTGCCAACAAACGGAAAATTTGCCGTTGACTATTAATAATACTTGTAACCGTAAATACTTAGTCAAGAAAGAGAACGTGGAAAGTCTAAGCAATTAATTGGAAAAAAATATTATGCGGTAACTACGGAACTGATAACCACTCATATTTTTTGAATATCACACTTTTTGCAGTAAATCTAGCGTAAATTGTATTTCAATATTAGTGGGGTTATCGAAGAAAACTCTTTGTTAACCTTTCGATGTATGAATTAAAAATACACGTTCGTTTACATACCGTAATCGTTTTGTCATTATATATTTTATCAGCTTTTACATTACCTAAGACTGAATCAATTTGTGGTTAGGAATAGAAGACACTTAGAATCAGGAAGTATAAAAGAATAAAATTTCCCTGAAATAACTCCCTGATTTGTCTTTCAATAGCCTCATTTTTATCAGCAAAATTGTTTGAGGTCATAACGTGGAAGAATAAGGTGATAATGCGTTTCGTAACCTGCTCAAACTTCATTCTTGTTGACTAACGCAAATATTTTCAATAGATGCGTCATTTCTTTCAGGTATTTTTATGTGTTTCTTTGGAAATTGCGAGGTGAATCTCTGAAGTTGGAATGGAGAAAGATTATGTGAGTTTGATTAATTCGTGGAGATGTTTTTGTGTTTTGAAGTTAGAAATATCAACTGAATTTTGAATATGCCTTCTTGAGGTTGAAAGCAATGTCAACATAGAAGCTATTCTATATTGAATTCTGATTACTCATTTTGCTAACGCGTAGCAATGTTATGATGCGATGCGCCTCAATATTTTCAATGTCACATCCAGGGATCGCAATTTTCCGGTTTTTTTTACTAAATTAGTCTAACGTGAATATTTCAAATTTATGCATTCAAACCCCGGTTTTTCCCGACTTTCCGTTTTCTTGGGTGAATTGCGATCCCTGGTCCCATCTGATGTTTATCCATGATAATCTCAATGCAAGTACCTATATAGTGGATGTCTTATTTCTTTCAGTTCTCATGAGTTCTGCCACTTTGATCTCTGAAGGAAGATGAGACATGGAAAACCTAACGTGAGTTCTGGTAATTTTTTCATTTTCAGATTGTTCATTGCCTCAAATTCGTAAGTTTTGAGTCCTGTTGCGCAACTAGCCACTGGATTTAAAATTACGTTGCTTGAGGTTGGGTCGGCATATCTTTCAAATATATTTGTTAATTGATGTATTCATTTCAGTCGTTTCGTACCGATGGTCAGTGGATTCCTGTGTCATGCTGATTACAATATTAACAGTATGATCTGGGAGTTAGTTGATTATTGGAGTGTACGGCATGTATAGCAGGAAAAAAATTCAAGTGAGTGAAATTTGTGGTCATTTGTAGTATTATTCGGTTTGATTCCGGTTTAGTATCATCCTGAGTACAGCAGTTATGTATAATGTCGAAATCTTATCCGTGTGATTTACACAAAAACCCGTTAAGTCAAACTGTTAATCCTTCATTAATCATGATGAAATCCTTCACATTTGTTTAGTCTGCTGCGATGTTCTTCTATCCGTTGCTGGATCGCGAGGATTTTTGTATAGGGACAAAAGGCGGAGTTCTGTCTGATGTCCGCTTACCCGGTGGGAACTGTCATTGGTTTTATTGGAAAGATTCCTTAAAATGGTTTGTTAAAACATTTGTTAAAATGTTTGTCATTGGTTTGTTAAAAGTCTTTCCTTATTTGAACGCATCTTTCTGCGGCCTTTGACATGCCAAAGTTTTCTATTGAGCTAATGCGTCTTGCAGTGTCTTCGTTTCCAAAAAGGAAATGCTGTTTAGTTTTCGTGAGTTTGTAGGCTTGTTAAACTAGATACGTGATTACTGTTTATGACTGGATTGTAAACGGCAGATGCTTGATCGTATGCATTATCTCATGCCCGTTATCTTATCAGTTATAAAAGGTACATTTAGCTTAATCCTAGTAAATGGGGGGGGGGGGAGATGGGATACTACGTGGAGTCTGATGGTATACCCGTGCATTTATCAGCAACCGCTGCTGATAAAGACAGATTATCATGAAAGAGGCGTCAATATTTGAAGCTGTCAAATCTGTAAGGAGGAAACATGAGGCATTAGACGAGTGAAGAATCTTATTGCATGAAAGGGATAAAAATTGAGTATGACTGGAAGCCATTAAAAAAGGCGATTTGATCGGAGTTAGGCAAGCAAATGAATTGTTGGACAATACTCAAAGTAAAGTGAAGTTCGGCACACAGAAGCATTCGAGTTATGAGTGAATAAAGAAAGCGTGTCACACATTGTTAAAAGTGGCCAAAAGGCTGAAGACTTCCAAAGAACTTGATATTTTGTTGTATCACCCTGCCGCCCATGCTTCACCTAGATTTCTCGCATGCTCAACTTTAGTATAACATGAGTTGTCATCTTATTTTCGTTGTAGATGATGACATGACGGACAGTGATCGAGAGAATAAATTTTCTGACTACTACAGTTAATTTTGACATATGCGCGCATAAGTGTATAATCTTTGGTATTAATGGGTTATCTCACCCCCCACAGGTTTTCAAATTTGTCTAGCATCTGCAAGAATGTATTAATCGCCACCAAACTTCAGGTACACGTAATTAAGCATATTTTCTACCCACATATAAAATTTCACGCTGATCAGACAAGTACTTTTTGCATTAGAGACGATGACGTGAAGTGTAGCGATGTCAGCTGCTTGATTTGACTTCGTCTGTTCGACGCATTATTGCTACTCGTGTGTGCATTGTTCTCTCCACCTCTTTGTCTCATCCACTGTTATTTGAAATCTTCCTACGACCACTACCTTGGCACACCTTTATTAAGTTGAAAATGTTAGTGTAAGGGATATGGCTTGGTCATCATCACTTCAGGAGTTGTCGGGAAATGACTTTGTTAACTTCAAGTGCTTTATGCTCAGACGATGAGGTCAGAAGAAATCAGATCAAGCTGCAGCAACGCTTCACTTCAAGTTATCGCCCCTTATTCAGAACTTGTCCAATTTGGACAAGTTTTGGTATGTCGATAGAAAATATCCTCACGTGCACTTAAAGTTTTGTAACGATTGATTCATTTCTACGGATTTTATACAAATTTGAAAATGTGGGGTAACCCATAAGTACCTAATCTTTTGTAATGAATATATATTCCTTCATACGTTCGTGTCTTTTTAGGTTAATGATTTTTTACTATAGAGCCAAAATAAATAACATCACGAAAAAAAGAACACATCGAGCCAAAACTTCTACACATCTTTGCGGAAAACGCAATAGAGCCAAACTTAAGCTCTACACTACCTCACTCACCTTCAAGTAAAGTTTCATCAAAATCCATCCAATACTCTGTCCTACACAGCCTTCACAATATGACGAAAACGACAAAAACTCAATCCTCAAAACACACAACTAGCCAAAACTTCTGCGCATCTTTGCGGAAAACGCAATACAGCCAAACTTAAGCTCTACACTACCTCACTCACCTTCAAGTAAAGTTTCATCAAAATCCATTCAATACTCTGTCCTACACAGCCTTCACAAGCTTGAAAATATGGCCTATTCAGCGACATTTCAAACTTTCAAACACACATCGAGCCACAACTTCTGCGCATCTTTGCGGAAAACGCAATAGAGCCAAACTTAAGCTCTACACTACCTCACTCACCTTCAACTAAAGTTTCATCAAAATCCATCCAATACTCTGTCCTACACAGCCTTCACAAGTTTGAAAGTATGGCCTATTCAGCGACATTTCAAACTTTCAAACACACATCGAGCCACAACTTCTGCGCATCTTTGCGGAAAACGCAATAGAGCCAAACTTAAGCTCTACACTACCTCACTCACCTTCAACTAAAGTTTCATCAAAATCCATCCAATACTCTGTCCTACACAGCCTTCACAATATGACGAAAACGACAAAAACTCAATCCTCAAAATACACAACTAGCCAAAACTTCTGCGCATCTTTGCGGAAGACGCAATAGAGCCAAACTTAAGCTTTACTCTACCTCACTCACCTTCAACTAAAGTTTCATCAAAATCCATCCAATACTCTGTCCTACACAGCCTTCAAAAGTTTGAAAATATGGCCTATTCAGCGACATTTCAAACTTTCAAACACACATCGAGCCACAACTTCTGCGCATCTTTGCGGAAAACGCAATAGAGCCAAACTTAAGCTCTACACTACCTCACTCACCTTCAACTAAAGTTTCTTCAAAATCCATCCAATACTCTGTCCTACACAGCCTTCACAAGTTTGAAAATATGGCCTATTCAGCGACATTTCAAGCTTTCAAACACACATCGAGCCACAACTTCTGCGCATCTTTTCGGAAAACGCAATAGAGCCAAACTTAAGCTCTACACTACCTCACTCACCTTCAAGTAAAGTTTCATCAAAATCCATCCAATACTCTGTCCTACACAGCCTTCACAAGTTTGAAAATATGGCCTATTCAGCGACATTTCAAACTTTCAAACACACATCGAGCCACAACTTCTGCGCATCTTTGCGGAAAACGCAATAGAGCCAAACTTAAGCTTTACACTACCTCACTCACCTTCAACTAAAGTTTCATCAAAATCCATCCAATACTCTGTCCTACACAGCCTTCACAAGTTTGAAAATATGGCCTATTCAGCGACATTTCAAACTTTCAAACACACATCGAGCCACAACTTCTGCGCATCTTTGCGGAAAACGCAATAGAGCCAAACTTCAGCTCTACACTACCTCACTCACCTTCAACTAAAGTTTCATCAAAATCCATCCAATACTCTGTCCTACACAGCCTTCACAAGTTTGAAAATATGGCCTATTCAGCGACATTTCAAACACACATCGAGCCACAACTTCTGCGCATCTTTGCGGAAAACGCAATAGAGCCAAACTTAAGCTCTACACTACCTCACTCACCTTCAAGTAAAGTTTCTTCAAAATCCATCCAGTACTCTGTCCTACACAGCCTTCACAAGCTTGAAAATATGGCCTATTCAGCGACATTTCAAACTTTCAAACACACATCGAGCCACAACTTCCGCGCATCTTTTCGGAAAACGCAATAGAGCCAAACTTAAGCTCTACACTACCTCACTCACCTTCAACTAAAGTTTCATCAAAATCCATCCAATACTCTGTCCTACACAGCCTTCACAAGTTTGAAAATATGGCCTATTCAGCGACATTTCAAACTTTCAAACACACATCGAGCCACAACTTCTGCGCATCTTTGCGGAAAACGCAATACAGCCAAACCTAAGCTTTACACTACCTCACTCACCTTCAACTAAAGTTTCTTCAAAATCCATCCAATACTCTGTCCTACACAGCCTTCACAAGTTTGAAAATATGGCCTATTCAGCGACATTTCAAACTTTCAAACACACATCGAGCCACAACTTCTGCGCATCTTTGCGGAAAACGCAATAGAGCCAAACTTAAGCTCTACACTACCTCACTCACCTTCAACTAAAGTTTCATCAAAATCCATCCAATACTCTGTCCTACACAGCCTTCACAAGTTTGAAAATATGGTCTATTCAGCGACATTTCAAACTTTCAAACACACATCGAGCCACAACTTCTGCGCATCTTTGCGGAAAACGCAATAGAGCCAAACTTAAGCTCTACACTACCTCACTCACCTTCAAGTAAAGTTTCATCAAAATCCATCCAATACTCTGTCCTACACAGCCTTCACAAGTTTGAAAATATGGCCTATTCAGCGACATTTCAAACACACATCGAGCCACAACTTCTGCGCATCTTTGCGGAAAACGCAATAGAGCCAAACTTAAGCTCTACACTACCTCACTCACCTTCAAGTAAAGTTTCTTCAAAATCCATCCAGTACTCTGTCCTACACAGCCTTCACAAGCTTGAAAATATGGCCTATTCAGCGACATTTCAAACTTTCAAACACACATCGAGCCACAACTTCCGCGCATCTTTGCGGAAAACGCAATAGAGCCAAACTTAAGCTCTACACTACCTCACTCACCTTCAAGTAAAGTTTCATCAAAATCCATCCAATACTCTGTCCTACACAGCCTTCACAAGTTTGAAAATATGGCCTATTCAGCGACATTTCAAACTTTCAAACACACATCGAGCCACAACTTCTGCGCATCTTTGCGGAAAACGCAATACAGCCAAACCTAAGCTTTACACTACCTCACTCACCTTCAACTAAAGTTTCTTCAAAATCCATCCAATACTCTGTCCTACACAGCCTTCACAAGTTTGAAAATATGGCCTATTCAGCGACATTTCAAACTTTCAAACACACATCGAGCCACAACTTCTGCGCATCTTTGCGGAAAACGCAATAGAGCCAAACTTAAGCTCTACACTACCTCACTCACCTTCAACTAAAGTTTCATCAAAATCCATCCAATACTCTGTCCTACACAGCCTTCACAAGTTTGAAAATATGGTCTATTCAGCGACATTTCAAACTTTCAAACACACATCGAGCCACAACTTCTGCGCATCTTTGCGGAAAACGCAATAGAGCCAAACTTAAGCTCTACACTACCTCACTCACCTTCAAGTAAAGTTTCATCAAAATCCATCCAATACTCTGTCCTACACAGCCTTCACAAGTTTGAAAATATGGCCTATTCAGCGACATTTCAAACTTTCAAACACACATCGAGCCACAACTTCTGCGCATCTTTGCGGAAAACGCAATAGAGCCAAAATTAAGCTCTACACTACCTCACTCACCTTCAACTAAAGTTTCATCAAAATCCATCCAATACTCTGTCCTACACAGCCTTCACAATATGAAAAACGACAAAAACTCAATCCTCAAAACACACAACTAGCCAAAACTTCTGCGCATCTTTGCGGAAGACGCAATAGAGCCAAACTTCAGCTCTACACTACCTCACTCACCTTCAACTAAAGTTTCTTCAAAATCCATCCAGTACTCTGTCCTACACAGCCTTCACAAGTTTGAAAATATGGCCTATTCAGCGACATTTCAAACTTTCAAACACACATCGAGCCACAACTTCTGCGCATCTTTGCGGAAAACGCAATAGAGCCAAACTTAAGCTCTACACTACCTCACTCACCTTCAAGTAAATTTTCATCAAAATCCATCCAATACTCTGTCCTACACAGCCTTCACAAGTTTGAAAATATGGCCTATTCAGCGACATTTCAAACTTTCAAACACACATCGAGCCACAACTTCTGCGCATCTTTGCGGAAAACGCAATAGAGCCAAACTTAAGCTCTACACTACCTCACTCACCTTCAAGTAAAGTTTCATCAAAATCCATCCAATACTCTGTCCTACACAGCCTTCACAATATGACGAAAACGACAAAAACTCAATCCTCAAAACACACAACTAGCCAAAACTTCTGCGCATCTTTGCGGAAGACGCAATAGAGCCAAACTTAAGCTCTACACTACCTCACTCACCTTCAAGTAAAGTTTCTTCAAAATCCATCCAGTACTCTGTCCTACACAGCCTTCACAAGCTTGAAAATATGGCCTATTCAGCGACATTTCAAACTTTCAAACACACATCGAGCCACAACTTCTGCGCATCTTTGCGGAAAACGCAATAGAGCCAAACTTAAGCTCTACACTACCTCACTCACCTTCAAGTAAATTTTCATCAAAATCCATCCAATACTCTGTCCTACACAGCCTTCACAAGTTTGAAAATATGGCCTATTCAGCGACATTTCAAACTTTCAAACACACATCGAGCCACAACTTCTGCGCATCTTTGCGGAAAACGCAATAGAGCCAAACTTAAGCTCTACACTACCTCACTCACCTTCAACTAAAGTTTCATCAAAATCCATCCAATACTCTGTCCTACACAGCCTTCACAATATGACGAAAACGACAAAAACTCAATCCTCAAAACACAACTAGCCAAAACTTCTGCGCATCTTTGCGGAAGACGCAATAGAGCCAAACTTAAGCTCTACACTACCTCACTCACCTTCAACTAAAGTTTCTTCAAAATCCATCCAGTACTCTGTCCTACACAGCCTTCACAAGCTTGAAAATATGGCCTATTCAGCGACATTTCAAACTTTCAAACACACATCGAGCCACAACTTCTGCGCATCTTTGCGGAAAACGCAATAGAGCCAAAATTAAGCTCTACACTACCTCACTCACCTTCAACTAAAGTTTCATCAAAATCCATCCAATACTCTGTCCTACACAGCCTTCACAAGTTTGAAAATATGGCCTATTCAGCGACATTTCAAACTTTCAAACACACATCGAGCCACAACTTCTGCGCATCTTTGCGGAAAACGCAATAGAGCCAAACTTCAGCTCTACACTACCTCACTCACCTTCAAGTAAAGTTTCATCAAAATCCATCCAATACTCTGTCCTACACAGCCTTCACAAGTTTGAAAATATGGCCTATTCAGCGACATTTCAAACTTTCAAACACACATCGAGCCACAACTTCTGCGCATCTTTGCGGAAAACGCAATAGAGCCAAACTTAAGCTCTACACTACCTCACTCACCTTCAAGTAAAGTTTCATCAAAATCCATCCAATACTCTGTCCTACACAGCCTTCACAAGTTTGAAAATATGGCCTATTCAGCGACATTTCAAACTTTCAAACACACATCGAGCCACAACTTCTGCGCATCTTTGCGGAAAACGCAATAGAGCCAAACTTAAGCTCTACACTACCTCACTCACCTTCAACTAAAGTTTCATCAAAATCCATCCAATACTCTGTCCTACACAGCCTTCACAATATGACGAAAACGACAAAAACTCAATCCTCAAAACACACAACTAGCCAAAACTTCTGCGCATCTTTGCGGAAGACGCAATAGAGCCAAACTTAAGCTCTACACTACCTCACTCACCTTCAACTAAAGTTTCTTCAAAATCCATCCAGTACTCTGTCCTACACAGCCTTCACAAGCTTGAAAATATGGCCTATTCAGCGACATTTCAAACTTTCAAACACACATCGAGCCACAACTTCTGCGCATCTTTGCGGAAAACGCAATAGAGCCAAACTTAAGCTCTACACTACCTCACTCACCTTCAAGTAAATTTTCATCAAAATCCATCCAATACTCTGTCCTACACAGCCTTCACAAGTTTGAAAATATGGCCTATTCAGCGACATTTCAAACTTTCAAACACACATCGAGCCACAACTTCTGCGCATCTTTGCGGAAAACGCAATACAGCCAAACTTAAGCTCTACACTACCTCACTCACCTTCAACTAAAGTTTCATCAAAATCCATCCAATACTCTGTCCTACACAGCCTTCACAAAATGACGAAAACGACAAAAACTCAATCCTCAAAACACACAACTAGCCAAAACTTCTGCGCATCTTTGCGGAAGACGCAATAGAGCCAAACTTAAGCTCTACACTACCTCACTCACCTTCAACTAAAGTTTCTTCAAAATCCATCCAGTACTCTGTCCTACACAGCCTTCACAAGCTTGAAAATATGGCCTATTCAGCGACATTTCAAACTTTCAAACACACATCGAGCCACAACTTCTGCGCATCTTTTCGGAAAACGCAATAGAGCCAAACTTAAGCTCTACACTACCTCACTCACCTTCAACTAAAGTTTCATCAAAATCCATCCAATACTCTGTCCTACACAGCCTTCACAAGTTTGAAAATATGGCCTATTCAGCGACATTTCAAATATTCAAACACACATCGAGCCACAACTTCTGCGCATCTTTGCGGAAAACGCAATTGAGCCAAACTTAAGCTCTACACTACCTCACTCACCTTCAAGTAAAGTTTCATCAAAATCCATCCAATACTCTGTCCTACACAGCCTTCACAAGCTTGAAAATATGGCCTATTCAGCGACATTTCAAACTTTCAAACACACATCGAGCCACAACTTCTGCGCATCTTTGCGGAAAACGCAATAGAGCCAAACTTAAGCTCTACACTACCTCACTCACCTTCAAGTAAAGTTTCATCAAAATCCATCCAATACTCTGTCCTACACAGCCTTCACAAATTTGAAAATATGGCCTATTCAGCGACATTTCAAACTTTCAAACACACATCGAGCCACAACTTCTGCGTATCTTTGCGGAAAACGCAATAGAGCCAAACTTAAGCTCTACACTACCTCACTCACCTTCAAGTAAAGTTTCATCAAAATCCATCCAATACTCTGTCCTACACAGCCTTCACAATATGACGAAAACGACAAAAATTCAATCCTCAAAACACACAACTAGCCAAAACTTCTGCGCATCTTTGCGGAAAACGCAATAGAGCCAAACTTAAGCTCTACACTACCTCACTCACCTTCAAGTAAAGTTTCATCAAAATCCATCCAATACTCTGTCCTACACAGCCTTCACAAGTTTGAAAATATGGCCTATTCAGCGACATTTCAAACTTTCAAACACACATCGAGCCACAACTTCTGCGCATCTTTGCGGAAAACGCAATAGAGCCAAACTTAAGCTCTACACTACCTCACTCACCTTCAAGTAAAGTTTCATCAAAATCCATCCAATACTCTGTCCTACACAGCCTTCACAAGTTTGAAAATATGGCCTATTCAGCGACATTTCAACTTTCAAAACACACATCGAGCCACAACTTCTGCGCATCTTTGCGGAAAACGCAATAGAGCCAAACTTAAGCTCTACACTACCTCACTCACCTTCAAGTAAAGTTTCATCAAAATCCATCCAATACTCTGTCCTACACAGCCTTCACAAGTTTGAAAATATGGCCTATTCAGCGACATTTCAAATCTTCAAACACACATCGAGCCACAACTTCTGCGCATCTTTGCGGAAAACGCAATAGAGCCAAACTTAAGCTCTACACTACCTCACTCACCTTCAAGTAAAGTTTAATCAAAATCCATCCAATACTCTGTCCTACACAGCCTTCACAAGCTTGAAAATATGGCCTATTCAGCGACATTTCAAGCTTTCAAACACACATCGAGCCACAACTTCTGCGCATCTTTGCGGAAAACGCAATAGAGCCAAACTTAAGCTCTACACTACCTCACTCACCTTCAACTAAAGTTTCATCAAAATCCATCCAATACTCTGTCCTACACAGCCTTCACAAGTTTGAAAATATGGCCTATTCAGCGACATTTCAAACTTTCAAACACACATCGAGCCACAACTTCTGCGCATCTTTTGGGAAAACGCAATAGAGCCAAACTTAAGCTCTACACTACCTCACTCACCTTCAAGTAAAGTTTCATCAAAATCCATCCAATACTCTGTCCTACACAGCCTTCACAATTTTGAAAATATGGCCTATTCAGCGACATTTCAAACTTTCAAACACACATCCAGCCACAACTTCTGCGCATCTTTGCGGAAAACGCAATAGAGCCAAACTTAAGCTCTACACTACCTCACTCACCTTCAAGTAAAGTTTCATCAAAATCCATCCAATACTCTGTCCTACACAGCCTTCACAAGTTTGAAAATATGGCCTATTCAGCGACATTTCAAGCTTTCAAACACACATCGAGCCACAACTTCTGCGCATCTTTGCGGAAAACGCAATAGAGCCAAACTTAAGCTCTACACTACCTCACTCACCTTCAACTAAAGTTTCATCAAAATCCATCCAATACTCTGTCCTACACAGCCTTCACAAGTTTGAAAATATGGCCTATTCAGCGACATTTCAAACTTTCAAACACACATCGAGCCACAACTTCTGCGCATCTTTGCGGAAAACGCAATAGAGCCAAACTTAAGCTCTACACTACCTCACTCACCTTCAAGTAAAGTTTCATCAAAATCCATCCAATACTCTGTCCTACACAGCCTTCACAAGCTTGAAAATATGGCCTATTCAGCGACATTTCAAACTTTCAAACACACATCGAGCCACAACTTCTGCGCATCTTTGCGGAAAACGCAATAGAGCCAAACTTAAGCTCTACACTACCTCACTCACCTTCAAGTAAAGTTTCATCAAAATCCATCCAATACTCTGTCCTACACAGCCTTCACAAGTTTGAAAATATGCCTATTCAGCGACATTTCAAACTTTCAAACACACATCGAGCCACAACTTCTGCGCATCTTTGCGGAAAACGCAATAGAGCCAAACTTAAGCTCTACACTACCTCACTCACCTTCAAGTAAAGTTTCATCAAAATCCATCCAATACTCTGTCCTACACAGCCTTCACAAGCTTGAAAATATGGCCTATTCAGCGACATTTCAATCTTCAAACACACATCGAGCCACAACTTCTGCGCATCTTTGCGGAAAACGCAATAGAGCCAAACTTAAGCTCTACACTACCTCACTCACCTTCAAGTAAAGTTTCATCAAAATCCATCCAATACTCTGTCCTACACAGCCTTCACAAGTTTGAAAATATGGCCTATTCAGCGACATTTCAAGCTTTCAAACACACATCGAGCCACAACTTCTGCGCATCTTTGCGGAAAACGCAATAGAGCCAAACTTAAGCTCTACACTACCTCACTCACCTTCAAGTAAAGTTTCATCAAAATCCATCCAATACTCTGTCCTACACAGCCTTCACAAGTTTGAAAATATGGCCTATTCAGCGACATTTCAAACTTTCAAACACACATCGAGCCACAACTTCTGCGCATCTTTGCGGAAAACGCAATAGAGCCAAACTTAAGCTCTACACTACCTCACTCACCTTCAAGTAAAGTTTCATCAAAATCCATCCAATACTCTGTCCTACACAGCCTTCACAAGCTTGAAAATATGGCCTATTCAGCGACATTTCAAACTTTCAAACACACATCGAGCCACAACTTCTGCGCATCTTTGCGGAAAACGCAATAGAGCCAAACTTAAGCTCTACACTACCTCACTCACCTTCAAGTAAAGTTTCATCAAAATCCATCCAATACTCTGTCCTACACAGCCTTCACAAGTTTGAAAATATGGCATATTCAGCGTCATTTCAAACTTTCAAACACACATCTAGCCACAACTTCTGCGCATCTTTGCGGAAAACGCAATAGAGCCAAACTTAAGCTCTACACTACCTCACTCACCTTCAAGTAAAGTTTCATCAAAATCCATCCAATACTCTGTCCTACACAGCCTTCACAATATGACGAAAACGACAAAAACTCAATCCTCAAAACACACAACTAGCCAAAACTTCTGCGCATCTTTGCGGAAAACGCAATAGAGCCAAACTTAAGCTCTACACTACCTCACTCACCTTCAAGTAAAGTTTCATCAAAATCCATCCAATACTCTGTCCTACACAGCCTTCACAAGTTTGAAAATATGGCCTATTCAGCGACATTTCAAACTTTCAAACACACATCGAGCCACAACTTCTGCGCATCTTTGCGGAAAACGCAATAGAGCCAAACTTAAGCTCTACACTACCTCACTCACCTTCAAGTAAAGTTTCATCAAAATCCATCCAATACTCTGTCCTACACAGCCTTCACAAGTTTGAAAATATGGCCTATTCAGCGACATTTCAAACTTTCAAACACACATCGAGCCACAACTTCTGCGCATCTTTGCGGAAAACGCAATAGAGCCAAACTTAAGCTCTACACTACCTCACTCACCTTCAACTAAAGTTTCATCAAAATCCATCCAATACTCTGTCCTACACAGCCTTCACAAGTTTGAAAATATGGCCTATTCAGCGACATTTCAAACTTTCAAACACACATCGAGCCACAACTTCTGCGCATCTTTGCGGAAAACGCAATAGAGCCAAACTTAAGCTTTACACTACCTCACTCACCTTCAAGTAAAGTTTCATCAAAATCCATCCAATACTCTGTCCTACACAGCCTTCACAAGTTTGAAAATATGGCCTATTCAGCGACATTTCAAGCTTTCAAACACACATCGAGCCACAACTTCTGCGCATCTTTGCGGAAAACGCAATAGAGCCAAACTTAAGCTCTACACTACCTCACTCACCTTCAAGTAAAGTTTCATCAAAATCCATCCAATACTCTGTCCTACACAGCCTTCACAAGCTTGAAAATATGGCCTATTCAGCGACATTTCAAACTTTCAAACACACATCGAGCCACAACTTCTGCGCATCTTTGCGGAAAACGCAATAGAGCCAAACTTAAGCTCTACACTACCTCACTCACCTTCAAGTAAAGTTTCATCAAAATCCATCCAATACTCTGTCCTACACAGCCTTCACAAATTTGAAAATATGGCCTATTCAGCGACATTTCAAACTTTCAAACACACATCGAGCCACAACTTCTGCGCATCTTTGCGGAAAACGCAATAGAGCCAAACTTAAGCTCTACACTACCTCACTCACCTTCAAGTAAAGTTTCATCAAAATCCATCCAATACTCTGTCCTACACAGCCTTCACAATATGAAAAACTCAATCCTCAAACACACAACTAGCCAAAACTTCTGCGCATCTTTGCGGAAAACGCAATAGAGCCAAACTTAAGCTCTACACTACCTCACTCACCTTCAACTAAAGTTTCATCAAAATCCATCCAATACTCTGTCCTACACAGCCTTCACAAGTTTGAAAATATGGCCTATTCAGCGACATTTCAAACTTTCAAACACACATCGAGCCACAACTTCTGCGCATCTTTGCGGAAAACGCAATAGAGCCAAACTTAAGCTCTACACTACCTCACTCACCTTCAAGTAAAGTTTCATCAAAATCCATCCAATACTCTGTCCTACACAGCCTTCACAAGCTTGAAAATATGGCCTATTCAGCGACATTTCAAACTTTCAAACACACATCGAGCCACAACTTCTGCGCATCTTTGCGGAAAACGCAATAGAGCCAAACTTAAGCTCTACACTACCTCACTCACCTTCAACTAAAGTTTCATCAAAATCCATCCAATACTCTGTCCTACACAGCCTTCACAAGTTTGAAAATATGGCCTATTCAGCGACATTTCAAACTTTCAAACACACATCTAGCCACAACTTCTGCGCATCTTTGCGGAAAACGCAATAGAGCCAAACTTAAGCTCTACACTACCTCACTCACCTTCAAGTAAAGTTTCATCAAAATCCATCCAATACTCTGTCCTACACAGCCTTCACAAGCTTGAAAATATGGCCTATTCAGCGACATTTCAAACTTCCAAACACACATCGAGCCACAACTTCTGCGCATCTTTGCGGAAAACGCAATAGAGCCAAACTTAAGCTCTACACTACCTCACTCACCTTCAAGTAAAGTTTCATCAAAATCCATCCAATACTCTGTCCTACACAGCCTTCACAATATGACGAAAACGACAAAACAATTCAAACTTTCAAACACACAACTAGCCAAAACTTCTGCGCATCTTTGCGGAAAACGCAATAGAGCCAAACTTAAGCTCTACACTACCTCACTCACCTTCAAGTAAAGTTTCATCAAAATCCATCCAATACTCTGTCCTACACAGCCTTCACAAGTTTGAAAATATGGCCTATTCAGCGACATTTCAAACTTTCAAACACACATCGAGCCACAACTTCTGCGCATCTTTGCGGAAAACGCAATAGAGCCAAACTTAAGCTCTACACTACCTCACTCACCTTCAAGTAAAGTTTCATCAAAATCCATCCAATACTCTGTCCTACACAGCCTTCACGAGCTTGAAAATATGGCCTAGTCAGCGACATTTCAAACTTTTAAACACACATCGAGCCACAACTTCTGCGCATCTTTGCGGAAAACGCAATAGAGCCAAACTTAAGCTCTACACTACCTCACTCACCTTCAACTAAAGTTTCATCAAAATCCATCCAATACTCTGTCCTACACAGCCTTCACAATATGACGAAAACGACAAAAACTCAATCCTCAAAACACACAACTAGCCACAACTTCTGCGCATCTTTGCGGAAGACGCAATAGAGCCAAACTTAAGCTCTACACTACCTCACTCACCTTCAAGTAAAGTTTCATCAAAATCCATCCAATACTCTGTCCTACACAGCCTTCACAAGTTTGAAAATATGGCCTATTCAGCGACATTTCGAACTTTCAAACACACATCGAGCCACAACTTCTGCGGATCTTTGCGGAAAACGCAATAGAGCCAAACTTAAGCTCTACACTACCTCACTCACCTTCAAGTAAAGTTTCATCAAAATCCATCCAATACTCTGTCCTACACAGCCTTCACAAGTTTGAAAATATGGCCTATTCAGCGACATTTCAAACTTTCAAACACACATCGAGCCACAACTTCTGCGCATCTTTTCGGAAAACGCAATACAGCCAAACTTAAGCTCTACACTACCTCACTCACCTTCAAGTAAAGTTTCATCAAAATCCATCCAATACTCTGTCCTACACAGCCTTCACAAGCTTGAAAATATGGCCTATTCAGCGACATTTCAAACTTTCAAACACACATCGAGCCACAACTTCTGCGCATCTTTGCGGAAAACGCAATAGAGCCAAACTTAAGCTCTACACTACCTCACTCACCTTCAAGTAAAGTTTCATCAAAATCCATCCAATACTCTGTCCTACACAGCCTTCACAAGTTTGAAAATATGGCCTATTCAGCGACATTTCAAGCTTTCAAACACACATCGAGCCACAACTTCTGCGCATCTTTGCGGAAAACGCAATAGAGCCAAACCTAAGCTCTACACTACCTCACTCACCTTCAAGTAAAGTTTCATCAAAATCCATCCAATACTCTGTCCTACACAGCCTTCACAAGTTTGAAAATATGGCCTATTCAGCGACATTTCAAGCTTTCAAACACACATCGAGCCACAACTTCTGCGCATCTTTGCGGAAAACGCAATAGAGCCAAACTTAAGCTCTACACTACCTCACTCACCTTCAACTAAAGTTTCATCAAAATCCATCCAATACTCTGTCCTACACAGCCTTCACAAGTTTGAAAATATGGCCTATTCAGCGACATTTCAAACTTTCAAACACACATCGAGCCACAACTTCTGCGCATCTTTGCGGAAAACGCAATAGAGCCAAACTTAAGCTATACACTACCTCACTCACCTTCAAGTAAAGTTTCATTGAATTCCATTCAATACTCTGTCCTACATAGTCTTCACAAGCTTGAAAATATGGCCTATTCAGCGACATTTCAAATCTTCAAACACACATCGAGCCACAACTTCTGCGCATCTTTGCGGAAAACGCAATAGAGCCAAACTTAAGCTCTACACTACCTCACTCACCTTCAAGCAAAGTTTCATCAAAATCCATCCAATACTCTGTCCTACACAACCTTCACAATTTGACGAAAACGACAAAAATTTAATCCTTAAAACACACATCGAGCCACAACTTCTGCGCATCTTTGCGGAAAACGCAATAGAGCCAAACTTAAGCTCTACACTACCTCACTCACCTGCAAGCAAGGTTTCATCAAAATCCATCCAATACTCTGTCCTACACAGCCTTCACAAGTTTGAAAATATGGCCTATTCAGCGACATTTCAAACTTTCAAACACACATCGAGCCACAACTTCTGCGCATCTTTGCGGAAAACGCAATAGAGCCAAACTTAAGCTCTACACTACCTCACTCACCTTCAAGTAAAGTTTCATCAAAATCCATTCAATACTCTGTCCTACACAGCCTTCACGAGTTTGAAAATATGGCCTATTCAGCGACATTTCAAACTTTCAAACACACATCGAGCCACAACTTCTGCGCATCTTTGCGGAAAACGCAATAGAGCCAAACTTAAGCTCTACACTACCTCACTCACCTTCAAGTAAAGTTTCATCAAAATCCATCCAATACTCTGTCCTACACAGCCTTCACAAGCTTGAAAATATGTCATATTCAGCGACATTTCAAACTTTCAAACACACATCGAGCCACAACTTCTGCGCATCTTTGCGGAAAACGCAATAGAGCCAAACTTAAGCTCTACACTACCTCACTCACCTTCAAGTAAAGTTTCATCAAAATCCATTCAATACTCTGTCCTACACAGCCTTCACAAGTTTGAAAATATAGCCTATTCAGCGACATTTCAAACTTTCAAACACACATCGAGCCACAACTTCTGCGCATCTTTGCGGAAAACGCAATAGAGCCAAACTTAAGCTCTACACTACCTCACTCACCTTCAAGTAAAGTTTCATCAAAATCCATTCAATACTCTGTCCTACACAGCCTTCACAAGTTTGAAAATATGGCCTATTCTGCGACATTTCAAACTTTCAAACACACATCGAGCCACAACTTCTGCGCATCTTTGCGGAAAAAGCAATAGAGCCAAACTTAAGCTCTACACTACCTCACTCACCTTCAAGTAAAGTTTCATCAAAATCCATTCAATACTCTGTCCTACACAGCCTTCACAAGCTTGAAAATATGGCCTAAGAAGACAGTTGGGAAGCAGGGTTCTTCTGCTTGATTTGGCTTGGTTTCGTATGTGTCGTCTATTTCTGCTTTTTACAGAAGTTCGTTGGTTGGGGTAATTAGAGATAAGAGACATCGGATTCTATTATTAGGATGTAATCTTGTGTCTGTGTCATGGAGTAGGGATACATAGGTTACAGTGTCGACTCAAAAATCTGTATATATATATACTCAAATATCTGTATCTGTATACAGTGAAGATTTTTATATGAGAAGATTGAGTTTCTTGGGGAGATTGCGTTCCGTAGCTCCAAAAAATTATTTGAGCACTTTTGAAAAAAGTCAAAATTTGCTTATTTATATACTACCGAGATGACTCTCCTATATAAGTAGTATGAAACAAGTTGGATATGAAAGGAATGAATATTTGCTAATAAGCATCCCAACTTAGCGGAAATTATGCTGATTTTTAGGTGAATTTCATGCATGGTATTACAATGGAAGTCTTCATGAAAGAGTAGCGATTTTATTCGTGCTTTCTTGGTTGAAATTTCGTTTTTAATTCAATTTACACCGGTGTGAATTTAAGACTCACTAAATTCCTGTTACATTTCTTGAATCTGAATAGTGATGTGTAACCATTTACATATTTCAAAGTTAAATGAAGTCATTGTGTTTGATTATGTGATCTTGCTTTGCCAGTGGCAGGTTGCCTGTAATATGATAACGCTTAAGAAAATAGTCCTGAGGTTGAGCAAGAAAGCAATAAGAACCCATCGAACTGCTAATTTAGTAAACATTAAATCTTCAAGACTGTCATAAGAACCTGTAAAATACCATCATCGCTTCTGCATTACAATCATAATCATTTAATTCCGTTGTAATTTCTTATGCAAAATTGCAAATATATGCATATCTCACATTTGGTGACAATACCAATTGTATCTCCCTTGAGTTCATTTAATAAAATCGAAAGTGGATACACATTGGGGATTTAATAAATGCGTAGTTACCACTCTACTTAATATACCCAGTCTATGGTCTGTGTTAATGATCTTGTACATCGTTAACAGTCTCGTCTAAATTTAATGTTGCAGATGCCATGTGTACGGTAGTGATTTGAAATGCATCCCATTTTTGCAATATTGAGAGATCTACTGCCGAGACCTTCACACTCTGTGGGCATAGTGCATTATTGTCGATTTGTGGCATAGTCATTTGGACACAGTTGTTTGGATAAGCAAGTATTTGACAACATCTTTGTTTTACGGCTCTGAAATGCGTATCATATTTTTGTATCAAATTTGAAAATACCTGCTTAATCTGTTCCCTAGAACTTGCGCTAACCTAGTATGTTGTCCGAACTTTCTCTTGGAGTGATAAAATATAGAACTGGAGATGCGCTAAAACTGAATTAGCGCTTATATAAATCTATTGCCTGTCATTCTTTCATTTCTGTTCATTTTCAAACATATTTCGTCGTTGCAACTGACTTTGTGCAGTTTCGCTAAAATAGTGTTACGAAATTTCTCAGAATTTCTCATCTTTTGAATATGAAAATGTAGTAGATTAGTAGGTATTCAATAAAAATCATCAATATTAGTTCACATTTGTACGAAACATTTGCCATTCCATCCTGCTGAGGTGGTATATCTTCCATGTCTATTAACACAACTTTTCTTCCTGAACTAGGACACAAGAAATCACAAAAAATATCTGTCAAACTGAATCGAGCATCCTTGCTTCATTTGACTGCAACTTGCTACCTGTACCTCGTCTCTCCAGACTTTGAGAAATTCCGTGATATTTTGAAAAGTGCATTTAAGGTATATTTCTTCAAGCAATTAGAAAACTCACATTAGCAGACTGAACTGAATGTTTTAGCTGCCGCAGATTACCGGTACTTTTCTTCACGAGGGAAGGGTCATAGGTGGTAGCTCTAGCGGGTGTAATATCCACCGAACCGATTTCGTTCCCGCTCAGCCAGTGTAAGAGCAACTGCCCAGTGGAAAATGCAACATAATAATTGCAAATTCGCTAGAATATTGTTTGCATTTATTGGTTGTCAAGCTTTTTACCGTCCCAATACTTCTATCAGCTCTACAACTTCTGTTGTTCAAGAGAATTAACAGCGGGAGGAAACCTAGGAAGCATTGGGGACCATGAAATCACCACAACATGGAAAACCATTCGGTATTGAAGCTTCACTCACATCATTCCAATCACTTTCGGTGGGTTCATCGCTGCAAATTACGCATACATTGCTTTCCTAGCGCTTCTCTGTTCCTTTTCAAATGATTTTTGCTAGTACTTAAAGATAGTTGAGTGACCCTTTGAGAAATGACAAGCACTTGGAACGCAATTTAGCGCAATTTATCTCAATGAATGCACAGAATGCGATTGGAGCTATATGAGCAGAACTTAAATACATTGAGAAAATTGAAAGAACCATAGGTGCTAAAAATATGTGGACAAAATCGTATTTGGGAAAGCATTTTGTTGAACAGTCATATATTTAATGAAGACGACATAATGAGGGAGAAATTAAACGCATTTTGATCAAGAAAACCATTTGGTCGGTGACGTTGGACGTTTAGAAGTGTTGTAAATCTCGTTGATAAAGAGAAGCAGTTCGATGAGCGACTGTAGCGTCAATTACTTTTCATTAATTTCGCTGTCTAATTTATTCTATAAATACATGTATAATCGAAATTTGAATGTAAAAGATCGTTCCATGATCCAAGTGAACCATTGCATTTGAATTAGGCCATTTAGTCAGCTCACTCAGTTCTTCGCTCATTCAGCTATTTTGTTTGTTCACTCAATGTGCCCATTCAATTGTATTTTACGCTATGGTGTTCTGTCTAACTGAAGCACTTAAGTCACATTCGCTTTGAAAAGCACCAACGTTGTGGAACTTTGCGCTCTTTGACCACATTGAGAATCAAAGAAGCCGTATTCATCATAGTGTCCATCATTTTTCTTGTAAGTCTACTTCGTCATTCTGTAAATTTTGAAATCAACTGCACCTGATTTGCTTGTCTCACAAATCGACTTTGATATTCATAAAACTGCCACTACAGGGAAGCCATTTGATTCCATATCTAAGACGGAGAAGCATCAGTTCATTTAGTTAATCAGTTTCATGAAAATATTAGTTCATTTCAGTGGTAGTTGCTAGGAAATCCCGTCTGCTAAGCTCCTTCGCTTACTGGTGAACAATCAAGAACCTCGTTCATTCACACCAAAAAAATTTGATGCACTGATTATAGAACTACCAATTAAACAGACGGTTGGTCCCTTCAATCATTTTCCTCACTTCGCTTGATTTCCGAGAAGGTCGAATCATTCGTAAGTGTTTTCAATTCCGTGTTCGGTTATTTTTCGCCAGTCTCTTCTGTCATCCCAGTTATCACGTGTAGGTCAGCTTCGCACCAACCTTTTGATGCTGTCTGTGCACCACATCATGGATCGGCTCTAGGACTGTTGCCATTCGTGATATCAAACAGCACGATCTTCACTGGGCAATGATCATGCTGAAAATATGGCCAAACAGACCCATTTTGCACTTATTAATCATCTACACAAGCCGTGACTTTGGTTCTACTCTTATCAAGACTTCAGACTTCATAATTGGTAGTGCGGTGAAACCATCTGACACCTAAAATCCCTCGGAAGCACCGCAAGTCCGCAACTCAAAGGCAGCGAGACGCTGCTTATCCGTCTTTCTCAGCGTCTACGATTCTGAAGTAAGCATCAGCACGCTAGAAACACACAATTGCAACACAGTGCCTTATAGTTCTTGTGGTACCGTAAGAACGTGACTCCTCAATATTTTGTGAAAACCTGCTAATGTCCTGAATGCCATGCCAATGCGATGACGAATTTCATTGCACTTCCCTCGCCATTTATCGTGATTCCAAGATAGGTGAACTTGTGGACTGGTTCGATTGCACTGCTGTTTGTCGAAAGCTCTGGCTCTGCTTTTTGACTTGTCTCCACTATCACTAATCTCTTCGTTTTAACGGTGTTGATCTTACAGCCACATCTTACTGCATCTGAAGAAATTAAGTTTAAGCTATTCTCCAGTTCTCACCAACTTTCAACCGAAAGTGGTATATCATCGACAAGGCTTGAGTTGTTAATAGGTCGTCCCTGAATTGACAAACCTGTCGCATTGTTAAAGCACGTTCCAGGCATACAAAGCAAAATAGCAGGTTACAAGGGATCGCCCTGTCTGGAATCCTTGTCCGAACAAGTCACCAGTTTCATTTCCGATGCTGACTGCAGCCTTGGCACTGTAGTGCATGCTCTTCAAAATGTGGATAATCTTAGCATCCACTCCATATAATTTCAGTACTTTCCACATGGCGTCTTGTCGAATGTTACCGAAAGCCTTACAGAAATCGATCAGACCATCAGTAAGGTTCTGTTGCACACTACTGCTGTCTCTGCGGAAGCCTGTTTGTTCTTTTACCAGGAATGGCTCGACAAAAGCTTTCAGACGCTCTATGCTGATCAGCAAGAACACTTTGCTCCCACAGCTAGTTGCGCTAATCTTGGCATTACTGCGCGATTGCGCGAACTTTTAGAATGCTGCGCTAATTTTTTGAAAATCACATTGAAATTAAAAACAGGAGAATACTTTCAGAAACAGACATGAAAATTCAAAGTGATGATTTAGTACCGTTGCATGAATTTTCAACTAGCCTTTTTGATATAGGCCCATTTGTATATTTTTTGTATTTAAGTAAGTGTAGATATTGCCAGTTAATTTAAGTATAACAATACAATGCCTCCATTTCTTACATTTCGGTCTAGAGTAGTCAGATAGACTGAGTTTGCTTTCGATGAAGTCTTGAAGGCAATAATTAGATAACGCTTAAACTTATTTCGATTCAGTTTATGCTGTTATCAGGATTCTCTGCAATGGCATATTGGAAGACAAAAACTATGGTTCTCCCTGACCAAAAACATGCTGAAATATTTCCCTATTGGCTCGAAACAGGGGACAGTCACAGTTCGGGGACTGTCCTTCTTGATTCCCGGACTTATCAATGATTCTGTCTTTGTAACGCGCGTTCTGAACGTTGAAAAACGTTTCAAAACAGTTTTGTCAGAGGACAACTTTCAATTATTGAACGAAGAAACTCGCAGAATGGCAATTGATAGGGAAGTGGGGAAGGCCATAACGAACGGAGATTCTATGGATTTGGTGAAATTTTGGATAAATATACATAGTGGTGGAAAGTATCCGTGCCTGAGCTTGCAACCCTTGGTCTGTGTATGCCACATTGCAATGCAGACAGTGAGCGCATTCTCAAGTAGGTGGCCAGCGTTGTGACAACAGATCGATCATGTTTGAAAGAGTTGACAATTCATTCTCTTATGGTAACAAAATCTGTTATACAGTACATGCCTTTGAATGTGTTCCAGAGACCATGCCAATCACAAAATCACTTTTGCAAAAAGGTTTTGATGCCTTGGATAAGGAGAAAGAGGAGGCTCAAAAGAAAATATCAGTGGCACAAGATGTGTTGAGGGCCGCTACCAAAAGCCTTCAAAATGTTGAGAAACAGAGAGAACTATTGAGAGGGAGAGCGAGAAAGAGCTGATCATACGTGCTGTGAAACGAGCTGTGTTTTGAGAAGGCTACCTTGCCGAAGTTCCAGAGAAGATGAACAGTTTTTGTAGCACTGTTTTAAACTGTTTGACTGTTTATCTTCATGACCATTTCTTGATTTCGGATTTCCATATTGTTGTTTACTTCGGAAGTCTCATCTAAGTAATTGACTGCATTTTCTCAATTTTGAGACTTCGCTTCGCGATGAATTTGTAGATGAACTGAATTATTTGCTTTGTTGAAGATTTTATGCTGGATTTGAACCAAAAATGTTTACGCATTTATTGAATTTACAGTCCGTTTTTTAAGTGTTATCATTTTTATTTGATAAAGAATACATGTATTGTATCCATAGAAATGGATAATAGTACACTAGAATGGAAGTTTGATATCTTGCCTATATACAATGATGGCACATGGAAAAATCTATGGTTTGGACATATATCAGCTTGGATCAAAAACATTGTATCATAGTCAAACTATTTGCCAAGTTGGTTGTAGAAGTTGTTGACAGCAAATTACAGGATTTTCATGAAGAGAATTTTAATTGAGATGGCAGCATTGTTTCATGTGAATTAACCTGCTATTTCATGGATTAATATACTGTGTCTATCTGTAGCAGTCATTGACAACTGTTTTCCAATTTTTCAATGCTGGAATGCGAATCAAAAATTGGTTCAGAGTCATAATCGAATGTGGTCGATGTACTGGTTGGAAGAATATCTCAAGAATTCAAAGATGAAAATTCTATGTATTGGATAATTTCTCCTAGCTGTTCAGAAACCTAGCGCTTTGTGGAATAAACACATTGAAAGCTGCTTTACCGACAATCATTTCTCAGATAAATGAAATGTCGCTGGATCCTTTCTATTAATCACTAAATGACTTATGTGATATAGTGTGATGATATTTTGGAAGCTCATTTTCGAAAGCATGCTAAGATTTTGAAAATTTTTCAAATATATTGAACAGGGGAATGTTTTTAAGGAAATGAATACTCTGAGATTTCTGCCGTCGTCTTGGAGTGCTATTTCTTCAAGCTCCCTCACTGCTATGTTGTCATTATCATGCTTCTACGCATACAGGTATCGGTAGTACTCAATCCATCTCTCCTTGGTCTCTTCGGATGTCTGGAACAGGTGTCCATTCCATCGCGATCTTAAGCAAATCGTTACTTCGGTTCCCATTTTGCATTGACATCTCTGATCAGCAGGTATGCTTGGCGTATCTCTGCTTCTGACACTCGCTCCTGTATATTTTCATGTTCTCTTCAGCCTGTAGTGTTCTATGTTTCGACTTTGCTTTTCATCCGTAAATGGGAGTGTCCTCTTAGTGATTCCTTTCTGTCGGTTGACGCTGTGTCATTGCCTGTCTGATTGCCGAATACATCCCACCCAGCTGTTCTTTCCTCCATCTTTTTTCTTCCGTTAGGCTAATCAAACCAAATTTTTGGGTGAATTTGGGTAAATTGGGATTTTTTGAGTGAGTCTGGAATTTTTTTCATGAGTCTGGAAATTTCTCTCCGAAAATTCGCGGGCACCTTGCCCGGAATGATAATGAAGCCAGCACTGTACGAGTAATACCACTGACTGCCTGTACTGACGTCGGAAAGGCGGCACGAAGAACTTGGTGAACGGAGAGCAGTTGCACGTGTACGAAAGCAGCCAATCCAAGCACAGAATAAACGACGCTGAAGGGAGTAATTGAGCAGAAATGCAGACAATTACAGCACAGTTGAACAGGAGCGAATAAGCGACGACCGATGACAGACGGGGATGTTCACTAAGTTACAATAATAGACGGCTGATTAATGAACTAAGCCGGATAACAAAACCATTTTACATTTTACTCACATCTTTCATGAATATATGATGACATTGTGCAGGGATGAGAATTTTCCTCGTAACCTTGGATATACGCGGGTCCCTAATGAGTTTGCCTAATGCATTCTACTATTCCAGTTGTGACCCTTGTATCCTGAAAACCTGCCGGGCCCCCAACCCCGCTATCCCATTCTCATCTGTGATTATGTTTAATTTACCTCTTCCTTTCAGTCACACTGATGTTGTTGCGTCTTAAAATATTTTCTCCTTAGCTGCTCAGTTAGCCGAAATCCAAAAGAATTGAGTGATTATTGATGAAGTGCTTTTTTCATTACTCATCATTTTCACAAAACATTTGGATTATCAGGCATAATCATCTTTTGCTGAGAGCGTGATGGAATTATAAGCTTCAGGAATTAGCCGGTAAGACAACTAACCCTACTGTGATTACTGGAATAATTAAAATTAATTACAGAAAACATTCGTTGATATATTTTACAGGTCGAGAACCAAAAACATGTGGAGAATGCGGTTACAACTCTCCTGGCCAACTACGGTACATGTTCCGCAGTAGACATAAATTTCCTGCAGGAGATTTTCTCATGTTGAAGTAAGTAGGCTTCATGTAAGACCTTACCTTCCGACTAGTAGCCCGTGTCATTAGCTATTGACACACCGCATCACGAATGTAAGTAACTATATATTGCTGCGGAATTCAGAGATCTGCATGCACATTAAACTGAGGATTTACGTAGGCCTACTTCTGATATTTCTCCATATCGCAGAATTGTAAGTTACCTATTTTTTTTCATGATGTAATGGCTTGCACCTTCTCGGCTACCCCTCCAAACAGGCCTCGCCACCTTCCAGTGGGGAGTAGCTGTCCCAAAATGACTGAAGTCAATATCAACTGTCAAAGATTTCATATGTTTCAGATACGAATTTCGAGTCAATACCCTTACCATTGATTCCATGTAGGCTCCTGTATTAACGAAATTAGCAAAACTTATCACAATGTTGCCCATTTAGAATCGAGAAACGGCTTCCTCTATCTCAACCAAAATTTAATGAAAAAAATTAAATTAGATGAATTTCACACGACCCTTCAACCGAGACGGCTTTAGTCAAGGGAGTCACTGTGCAGAGTGAGATCATGTTATGCATGACCACACTATATAGGAGGTTTGATGCACTTCTTGGGTAAGATACGTGTATAAGGGTGCTGATTTTCCATCCTCAGTAGTCAAGGTATAGAACAACGTCCCGTCTACCTCTTGCCCTGTTGTAATATAGTCCATTTTCAAATGCTGCTTGCACATGTTCAAATGTTACGTAGAAAAAGGAACATTGTACACCTCTTTTTCAAGTAACTTGGCCGAAGATAAAGTAAAACTATCCTTTATCACTAAGTAATCATGAGATACGATTATGAAGTAGGCCTACTGATATTTAAGGTGACAAGTAAGTCATCGATGATGTATGGTATTACATTGATCATGGTAATGATGTGCCATATACCGTTATTTACTCTTCATTGCATAATCGAGGAGCACCCTCCGAATCGACAGCAACAGAATCCTTGAAATGAAGTTAAATATTCATTACGTGGATCAACTGTATCTTGACATAGCGACTTCTCACGCTGAGGTAATGTCCTTTTCATTTCGGTGTTTGTTACCCGCTGTCAGCATCAACACTTGTATTCAGGTGTCGGTATTGACTGGATGTGTGATATTCTAATAGTACCCTCTCAGTTTCTTTTTGTGTACCCTGAGGTCAGTATCACTAACCCTAGCTTGGTGTCGGTATTGAATGTATTCGTGTCTTCATTTGTTTTCAAGTGTCGGCTTTGTCTTACATTCCTAGTATCCGCTCAGATTTTATGTACGTGTGGTGTGTAGCTTCTTATTATCGGGCTGTCTACGGCTGATTGGCATGAGACAGCCCACTTTTTGTTTTGCAAATATAAGGAATTCGGTTGTACCATATGTGCATGCGCATGCGTTTGATTGCATGATGCAGAACATCGGAAATTAGTTTTTCGTTACCCATGTTTCCTATTTTGTCTTTTTTAGAACGTCAATGACTGAACAAGGTGATAGAATAATCTTGCGCACTGGTACTTGCGTCGTGTGTAATAGGTGGGAGATAGCCGCTCAATTATTGAAATGTCTGACTTGTGGCGAAAGGGTACACTCTGCCTGTAGTGAAGTACCAGAAGTGGATCGCGAATTCTTCTGTGTTAATTGTTTAACTATCGAGGGTGAATTTAACTGGGACGCCTCCTTGAACCGAGTTCACGCTGCCCTGAAATCTGGTTTAGAAATCTTCCGAAAGGTGTCGAACAGGGAGCACATTTTGATAAATTGCATTAGTGGCTCGATCGAGAATAAGGAGTTGATCGGAAATGTAGCTCACCGATCAGAAGTAGACAGATTCTCCAAAAACCTCCTAATTGCCTCGAATTTGAGTGGCTACCGTCCGTTATCTACAACCGCCAATGGTAATTGCCTTTTTAACTCACTGTCGCTGTTGTTGTGGAATAATGAGGCACATGCAAATGAGTTGCGGGCACGAACGGTCACCGAATTGAGTGTCCACAGATTATTTTATGCTGATTATCTTCAGAAATCGAAACTGAGGTGCATCGATGACGCACATCTCCAAGGAACATGGCAAGACCCTTCCTCATCTTTTTGCCGCTGTTCCCAACCACGTGGATATGTTGGTGTTCCCGAAACAATGGCGTTGTCCTCTGTAATTGGTCGTCCAATAAAATACGTCTGGCCATCCGTAATTGACCCAGCAGAAGCAGGCCTCATTGACAATCCAACCCATACTTTCCAGCCACGGGTACCTACCAATTTTTGTTTAAGCCCAGTCCACATAATGTTAACAAGTACAACTCGTCCGGAGAAAGGTAAAACCTGGAATATGAATCACTTTTGTCCATTAATACAGGAAAGCACACTGCAAACTCGAAGTATTGTCGACTTGGACGATAGCGACGATGACTTTGAAGATAAGATGAAGAAGAAAATTGAAATGAAAGCACGCACAAAGCGAAGAACAGCGACATTTGCTGTTGAGGGTGTAACGAAAAAAGCTAAGGCGAAATATGATGAAACCTTAAAGGAACGTAAAATTGTCGCTGTGAATGATTCTCCAAACAAGGAAGTAAAAACTGCGATTTCTCCCGTTCAAGGTACACCAAAACAAAGTAAGACAATGTGTGATGGACTTTCAGATGACCATGAAAATGTCGTGAATGATCCAACAAACGAAATCTTTGAGGGGGACATTGAAATGGAGTCTCTCTATTCAGATGAAGAGATTGGGAAAGCTACCCAGGTAACATGTCCAACAAGAAATGAGAAAGTGGATGATGCGGTATGGAGCTCTCGTAAGAAGATCATCGAACTGATACGTGGTCCTTGTACTACTCATTTACCGAGACTTCCTGATGAAGATCAAGTGATAGTGTTGGCTGCTGAAGGGAAGACGGACGATTTAAGGTGTTGGAGAAACAGGGGCAGCATCACCATATATACAAATGAAGAAGGCCGGGTCGTTCACGGTAGCGAATCGAGTGGATTCTTTATCAAGCGAAGACAAGGAGGACATATATAGATGAAAAACAAGAGGGAATCATCTACCGCATGCGTCAGACGCAATTAGCGAACAAAGACAACGGCAAATACCACAAACGCATCACGTGCTCGCTTCAAGTATGCGGTGTTGGGAATCTGCCGATAGTTATTGAGTATAAATGGGTGGGAGAGGGTAACTTTCACACTGAGAAGGAGCCCATACCGAGGAACTGTGTTCCTTCCACGGATCGAAGTGTTATCAAAGAGGCCAAACAACAGCTGGAGTTGGGCGTGCCACCCCGTCGAGTTTATGAGAATTTACCCGCCCTGAAAAACATGAGACAGGTTCACAACTTGAAGCAGAGGATGAAGCAGTCAAGTGAAGGCAGTTGTTCCTCTGATCCTTGGGGTGTCATCTTACGAATGTATGGTGATGATGCGAAGAGGGAATGTGGCTTCGTCAGAGGTGTATTCGGCGCGGAGGGCCAAATGTCTGCATGGCTGTGGTTTGACGAACAACTGACATTATTTGAGAGTCTAGCAGGATTCGGAAATCCAGCCTCCTTGGATACAACCTTCGGCAACGCCGCCTACACGACATTTTTCACATTTCGGAACACCAGATTGCTGAATCGGGAAACTGGGGAGCACCCGACCTTCATTGGACCCGCCATGATTCATACGAAGGAGAGAGACAGCAGCGCTATATTACACTGGTTCACGGAATTGAAGAACATCTTGCCCTCGCTTGACCCAGTGTTTTGTACAGACCAGGATTCCGTTTTCATACTACGGATTAAGGAGGTGTGGGCATCAGCTGTCCATGTACTTGGAAGGGAGCACTTGCTTTTCAATCTGAAAGAGCAAGCAAGAAAGTTGAAAATAAGTACGATCTTACATCATGCTGTCAAGAAAGATTTATTCGGTCCGTCGGATGATCCGGAAAGACGGCCGGTGGTTGATACAGTGTTATGTCAAGACTTTGAAGAGGTGCTGCAAACCTACATGGAGGACTGGTCAAAACGTGGAGCAGGAGCTCTGGCTGACTGGGTCTATGTAAGTACATTTATTTTATTGGTTATCTTTTTATAAGGTATAGCAGGGCTGTCACTCGGTTCTATTTTTAATTTGTTGGTATTGTTTCAGCTCGGAAGTTCAAACACATTCAGTTACTAGGAAATATAGAATGAGATATGTCTTATGAAGCTAATCTTGTCCAAGTCGTGGAGCCAAATTTTTAAGTTGGCGTTTCTCTGACCCGCACTAGCATCGTGTAAAATGTATAGCAATGACCTACCAGTGCATCATTTCAATTTCAAGATTTTAGTTTAGATAATAGATAATTCACTATACAGAACTTTCAACCCCTAAGCATAGGTGAGAGACAAAGATGAAACTGGAAGGGTTTCATCACATATTTGTTATCACAAACTCAATCACATATTTGTAAATGACATAATTTTAAATGAACAAGCGCAGAGCAACATGTATTCTAAGGTTATTGAATTAACTGTCCATCACTACTGTTTCCCACGCCTCTTGAAAGTGTTAAAATGATGTCAGGTGAAGAAGTCTGTGGAAGGAGACCTGCACCGTTCGAACACAATAACTTCAAGCGCCCTATAGTGCATGTGCGTTCTAAGTTAACGTGATGGCATGCGCATACTTGTAAATGGGCCTGAATTTTCAGCCCGGCCCCGTTCACGGTCAGACAAAGCCCGGCCCAGGCCCGTTGGATCGGAAATCCTGAGGCACAGGCCCGGCCATCCTGAGCTCCTCGGTCCTTAATTAATGCTTTTGTCATATACAATACATAGGCCCTCATGATACATGGTACTATTTATTGCACCATCATGACTTTTGATCTATAAATTTGCGACTTTGAACTACATTTTTGCAGGCCTGTGATTACTCCTCAAATTCCTCAGATTCCTCAAATATGACACACTACAGACTAAATGTAGGACAGTGTATTGTTTTTTGGCGAATGGCGATGATGTGTAAACTTCCAATCAAGAAGATAAGATAAAATCCTATAACATGTATCCTACATCCATAAATGGGTCCTCCTCTGGCTGATTGCAAGTTTGCAACCGGAAAATGTTCGCTCTGACTGACCTGAATAGTCTATTTTTCTTGCTAGCGATTAGAGAACACACATGAACTTCAACTGTCTGTTTAATTACGGATCATCAAAAATCAAAAACATTTGTCAAATTCTGGCTATGATCATCAGTATTGAGAAAAGCAACCACTCTTCAATGGATCGTTACAAGCTGGATAAATGGAAGTGATGAATTTTCAGGCCCGGCCCACTTACTAGTCTATGTGAGCATGCGAGTGCATGTGGTTCTGACTAAGACCTTTGGTTGGGCATCCATTTCCTGTATTTGCTGGACCATGTGTGAGTTCAGTTGAATAACTTTTTGCAAATATGTTCAAGATGCACGTATATCGCATTTATGAGTTGGTTTCCGACAACTCGTGATAGTTAAAAGAAGATTCTAGCTTTCGTACACTACTAACCATGTGTCCCGAAGGCATGTGTGTGGGACGCTGGAACAGCTGTTTAAATAAGCGGATGATTTTATGTGATTTTTAGGCCTTCCAGTTGGCTTGCGTGCTTACTTAATGCTCCTGCGCATAACGTCCGTCTTCTCCAACTTCGTAGGGTTGACTGATGTCTCTCAATATCATGAATTGTATAGCACCAACATTGGTCTGGTCTGCTGAGACTATTCTGCTTGAAATCAGCGGCAGCAGATTCACTCGACCATGTCTGTCATCTATCTTCCATGTCAGCACTTGAAAGACACAATTGTCGGACAATTCCTTTCCGTCTTATCTGTGGAAAGTGGATCTTCAATGTGGGTCATAATGGCGATATCTTCAGTATAGATCACATCCCAAGTCAAAGCATCTCTTGTGCATTTTTAAATGGCGTCCATCAAGACGAACAACAATGAATTGAGAACAGGACCTCGATGGAATCCATCATTGAAAAGGAAGCTGAATACCATGTTATGCAATTTACCATTCAGCAATTCAACCTGACTGTGCGGGCGGGGGACATGATCAAAATCCTTCTCCAAGTCTATGAATCCATAGGAGAGATATCTGTCATAAGCCAGGGATTTTTCTTGAGCCGTCTTAGGATGAAAGTGGCATCAAAGGAAGACTGCAAAACATAGTACTGTAATTGTACTTCTCATCGTCTACAAAATCAAAAACAACCGTTGAATTCAATTGAATATGTATAAGTTTTGCCGCATGCTTCGACATCGTATCTTTCAAGAAAATTGTGTTATTACCTTTCATCTTCATCATTATTGTCGTACTTTCGCTTCGATTGCCGCTGCGAGGGCTGTCCTATTGACAGAATGCTACTCATATTGACAGCCCCAGAAACGAGGACGTGTATGCAATATAGATTCATTTAATTTCCGGTACTTGGGTGTACGTTTTACTAACTATATATTCTTAAATTGTTTGGTTTATGTAACGTCAGTGCAGCTGTGAAAATTTAGTGTGGTCGCACAAAAAAATGAAATGTCGTGTGCCAACCTTGATCTGGAATGGAACTGTGTATTATGGCATATTTAGCTAATGAATAGTATTTTTAATTATTCTTTTCCTTTGTAGGTCTGTGACATGCCTTCCGTATTTCTTTTTGTAGAGAACTCCATTGTATAGGCCTTGCAGCCTATACAATGGCAACAGATGTCTCATCAAATGCACTACTCAACTCTTTATTGATATAGTACTTCATAATTAAAGACATTGGTGACAATTTTATCGGCAGAACTTAGCTGAATTGTATGTGTTGAATTTTTCTGCCGTTGCCTCTTGCAGTTGCTTAACGAATCCATATAATAAAGCGGGCACATCACAATGTGATCCTTGACATATGATAAAACTAACTATTCGCAACAAGGATAAATAGATACTCGTATGCTAGTATAAATTTTGGAACTAATGGAAATAATTGTGCACCCTTTCTTTACCATTCACGCCAAACTGGTTTAATTTCAAGAAGCCTTGTGATTCAACTTCTGATGCTGCCATGATGTCATTGTATATGAGTATCCAATCATAAGGGCATGTAGGTAATTACATTCATCCTGTTTTCAGTAACTAAATCAGTATGACATTGAGAAGCAATTTTGAAATATATAATTGGAATTGTGTCGTCATAAGATTTAGGCCTTCTTATACTACACCTTATATATATATATAAGTACTGCGAGATGTAAAAATGTGAGTGCGTCTCCTCAGCATACTATATGTAAGAAAGTAAAAATTATATACATTTAAAGATGAACATCAATTTTCGGCGAGCACATCAACGGCCTCACATCAGAAACTCGGCTGCAGATCTCCGAATAGCATTTATATTGTGGTATAGCACACATAATATATCTTCGGAGACCGTAATACTACCACCGGACGCAAAAGAAATGAAATCTTTGATTGTTTTTTTGTAGTGGACAAAAAAGCGGACCACTTTTGCTGGATTTTGCCTTCAGAGATATGGAACCCGCGTGCTTACATTGAATTATTATATGAGATTATTATATTATCATTGTCCCGATTTCTTGCATTCTTAGTGTTTACAAGCTTCGATAGATATTTCCTCAGCTTCTTTTTCATCTTTAGAGGATTATGTACACAAACTTGATATTTTTCCAGGAACACAAAGACACATACATGAAATATGCCTCCCATTGGGCGAGGGCAATGGCGGGCGTGGATGTGGCGTGGCAACAATCTCAGGAGCGAATGAACAGGACTCTCAAAAGCATGCGACAGAAGATACTCCGACGGAATCCATGCGACCTCCTGGAAGAGCTGAAAGCTCTCATTGCCAACCAATTACAAGCAGAAGCGGACGCTGTCATTGGTCAGGGTTCTTTTCGACTGGCACCAGCCTTCATCAAATTTGAGGTGCACTCCTCCACTTGGGCAGAGATGTCGGCATCTGCTCAGAAGACTCATATTTCCTCTCTGCGAAGAGCAGTAAAACCCACTAAAGAATGGAACCCCTTTCGCCCCATCAGGGATCGTAGGGGTACCAAAAAGCGTTCCCGACTTGGTCGGCTTTCAAAAAAGAAAGTGACATTTAGCCCTAACGTTTAGTTATTTTTTTGCAATAATACAAAATAATACAAAAGTATTGTATGTTGATGTGTAACGGGAGCTCATCACTTCAATTCATGACGACGCTTTATTTTTCGCGTGATCAAAGTAATCCAGCATGCTTCGGTCATCTTTTTAGTAATCACTGTTCTTTGAAATAATTAATGGTGAAAATTGATGAAAAATCAATATAATTTATTTTAAATCATATCATTTAATTTCAACCGTCGTCATGAAATGATCTATTGATCTCCCGTTGCACAGCAACATACAATGCTTTTGTATTCTCTGACAACCGTCAGCATCCGTGATACATAGAACGAAGCATATTGTTTTTAACCATTAATTATCATCAGTTTTATCCACGACTGCCAATGTAATTCCTACAAATCAAGAAACGAAAACAATTTTGTGAAACACTCAATTTTATTATGCTCTCTTTATACAAATGACTAATATACCTGCTACACAGAAACATGATTGTTCTAATTATTCAAGCTGTAATAACAAGAGCAAGTTGTGGCTCGATGTGTGTTTGAAAGCTTGAAATGTCGCTGAATAGGCCATATTTTCAAACTTGTGAAGGCTGTGCAGGACAGAGTATTGGATGGATTTTGATGAAACTTTACTTGAAGGTGAGTGAGGTAGTGTAGAGCTTAAGTTTGGCTCTATTGCGTTTTCCGCAAAGATGCTCAGAAGTTGTGGCTCGATGTGTGTTTGAAAGTTTGAAATGTCGCTGAATAGGCCATATTTTCAAGCTTGTGAAGGCTGTGTAGGACAGAGTATTGGATGGATTTTGATGAAACTTTACTTGAAGGTCAGTAAGGTAGTGTAGAGCTTAAGTTTGGCTCTATTGCGTTTTCCGAAAAGATGCGCAGAAGTTGTGGCTCGATGTGTGTTTGAAAGTTTGAAATGTCGCTAAATAGGCCATATTTTCAAACTTTTGAAGGCTGTGTAGGACAGAGTATTGGATGGATTTTGATGAAACTTTACTTGAAGGTGAGTGAGGTAGTGTAGAGCTTAAGTTTGGCTCTATTGCGTTTTCCGCAAAGATGCGCAGAAGTTGTGGCTCGATGTGTGTTTGAAAGCTTGAAATGTCGCTGAATAGGCAATATTTTCAAACTTGTGAAGGCTGTGTAGGACAGAGTATTGGATGGATTTTGATGAAACTTTACTTGAAGGTGAGTGAGGTAGTGTAGAGCTTAAGTTTGGCTCTATTGCGTTTTCCGAAAAGCTGCGCAGAAGTTGTGGCTCGATGTGTGTTTGAAAGTTTGAAATGTCGCTGAATAGGCCATATTTTCAAACTTGTGAAGGCTGTGTAGGACAGAGTATTGGATGGATTTTGATGAAACTTTACTTGAAGGTGAGTGAGGTAGTGTAGAGCTTAAGTTTGGCTCTATTGCGTTTTCCGCAAAGATGCGCAGAAGTTGTGGCTCGATGTGTGTTTGAAGATTTGAAATGTCGCTAAATAGGCCATACTTTCAAACTTGTGAAGGCTGTGTAGGACAGAGTATTGGATGGATTTTGATGAAACTTTACTTGAAGGTGAGTGAGGTAGTGTATAGCTTAAGTTTGGCTCTATTGCGTTTTCCGCAAAGATGCGCAGAAGTTGTGGCTCGATGTGTGTTTGAAAGTTTGAAATGTCGCTTAATAGGCCATATTTTCAAACTTGTGAAGGCTGTGTAGGACAGAGTATTGAATGGATTTTGATGAAACTTTACTTGAAGGTGAGTGAGGTAGTGTAGAGCTTAAGTTTGGCTCTATTGCGTTTTCCGCAAAGATGCGCAGAAGTTGTGGCTCGATGTGTGTTTGAAAGTTTGAAATGTCGCTGAATAGGCCATATTTTCAAGCTTGTGAAGGCTGTGTAGGACAGAGTATTGGATGGATTTTGATGAAACTTTACTTGAAGGTGAGTGAGGTAGTGTAGAGCTTAAGTTTGGCTCTATTGCGTTTTCCGCAAAGATGCTCAGAAGTTGTGGCTCGATGTGTGTTTGAAAGTTTGAAATGTCGCTGAATAGGCCATATTTTCAAGCTTGTGAAGGCTGTGTAGGACAGAGTATTGGATGGATTTTGATGAAACTTTACTTGAAGGTGAGTGAGGTAGTGTATAGCGTAAGTTTGGCTCTATTGCGTTTTCCGCAAAGCTGCGCAGAAGTTGTGGCTCGATGTGTGTTTGAAAGCTTGAAATGTCGCTGAATAGGCCATATTTTCAAACTTGTGAAGGCTGTGTAGGACAGAGTATTGGATGGATTTTGATGAAACTTTACTTGAAGGTGAGTGAGGTAGTGTAGAGCTTAAGTTTGGCTCTATTGCGTTTTCCGCAAAGATGCGCAGAAGTTGTGGCTCGATGTGTGTTTGAAAGTTTGAAATGTCGCTTAATAGGCCATATTTTCAAACTTGTGAAGGCTGTGTAGGACAGAGTATTGAATGGATTTTGATGAAACTTTACTTGAAGGTGAGTGAGGTAGTGTAGAGCTTAAGTTTGGCTCTATTGCGTTTTCCGCAAAGATGCGCAGAAGTTGTGGCTCGATGTGTGTTTGAATATTTGAAATGTCGCTGAATAGGCCATATTTTCAAACTTGTGAAGGCTGTGTAGGACAGAGTATTGAATGGATTTTGATGAAACTTTACTTGAAGGTGAGTGAGGTAGTGTAGAGCTTAAGTTTGGCTCTATTGCGTTTTCCGCAAAGATACGCAGAAGTTGTGGCTCGATGTGTGTTTGAAAGTTTGAAATGTCGCTGAATAGGCCATATTTTCAAACTTGTGAAGGCTGTGTAGGACAGAGTATTGGATGGATTTTGATGAAACTTTACTTGAAGGTGAGTGAGGTAGTGTAGAGCTTAAGTTTGGCTCTATTGCGTTTTCCGCAAAGATGCGCAGAAGTTGTGGCTCGATGTGTGTTTGAAAGTTTGAAATGTCGCTGAATAGGCCATATTTTCAAGCTTGTGAAGGCTGTGTAGGACAGAGTATTGGATGGATTTTGATGAAACTTTACTTGAAGGTGAGTGAGGTAGTGTAGAGCTTAAGTTTGGCTCTATTGCGTTTTCCGCAAAGATGCGCAGAAGTTGTGGCTCGATGTGTGTTTGAAAGTTTGAAATGTCGCTGAATAGGCCATATTTTCAAACTTGTGAAGGCTGTGTAGGACAGAGTATTGGATGGATTTTGATGAAACTTTAGTTGAAGGTGAGTGAGGTAGTGTAGAGCTTAAGTTTGGCTCTATTGCGTTTTCCGCAAAGATGCGCAGAAGTTGTGGCTCGATGTGTGTTTGAAAGTTTGAAATGTCGCTGAATAGGCCATATTTTCAAACTTGTGAAGGCTGTGTAGGACAGAATATTGGATGGATTTTGATGAAACTTTACTTGAAGGTGAGTGAGGTAGTGTAGAGCTTAAGTTTGGCTCTATTGCGTTTTCCGCAAAGATGCGCAGAAGTTGTGGCTCGATGTGTGTTTGAAATGTCGCTGAATAGGCCATATTTTCAAACTTGTGAAGGCTGTGTAGGACAGAGTATTGGATGGATTTTGATGAAACTTTACTTGAAGGTGAGTGAGGTAGTGTAGAGCTTAAGTTTGGCTCTATTGCGTTTTCCGCAAAGATGCGCAGAAGTTGTGGCTCGATGTGTGTTTGAAAGTTTGAAATGTCGCTGAATAGGCCATATTTTCAAGCTTGTGAAGGCTGTGTAGGACAGAGTATTGAATGGATTTTAATGAAACTTTACTTGAAGGTGAGTGAGGTAGTGTAGAGCTTAAGTTTGGCTCTATTGCGTTTTCCGCAAAGATGCGCAGAAGTTGTGGCTCGATGTGTGTTTGAAAGTTTGAAATGTCGCTGAATGGGCCATATTTTCAAGCTTGTGAAGGCTGTGTAGGACAGAGTATTGAATGGATTTTGATGAAACTTTACTTGAAGGTGAGTGAGGTAGTGTAGAGCTTAAGTTTGGCTCTATTGCGTTTTCCGCAAAGATGCGCAGAAGTTGTGGCTCGATGTGTTTTTAAAAGTTTGAAATGTCACTGAATAGGCCATATTTTCAAGCTTGTGAAGGCTGTGTAGGACAGAGTATTGAATGGATTTTGATGAAACTTTACTTGAAGGTGAGTGAGGTAGTGTAGAGCTTAAGTTTGGCTCTATTGCGTTTTCCGCAAAGATGCGCAGAAGTTGTGGCTCGATGTGTGTTTGAAAGTTTGAAATGTCGCTGAATAGGCCATATTTTCAAACTTGTGAAGGCTGTGTAGGACAGAGTATTGGATGGATTTTGATGAAACTTTACTTGTAGGTGAGTGAGGTAGTGTAGAGCTTAAGTTTGGCTCTATTGCGTTTTCCGCAAAGATGCGCAGAAGTTGTGGCTCGATGTGTGTTTGAAAGTTTGAAATGTCGCAGAATAGGCCATATTTTCAAACTTGTGAAGGCTGTGTAGGACAGAGTATTGAATGGATTTTGATGAAACTTTACTTGAAGGTGAGTGAGGTAGTGTAGAGCTTAAGTTTGGCTCTATTGCGTTTTCCGCAAAGATGCGCAGAAGTTGTGGCTCGATGTGTGTTTGAAATGTCGCTGAATAGGCCATATTTTCAAACTTGTGAAGGCTGTGTAGGACAGAGTATTGAATGGATTTTGATGAAACTTTACTTGAAGGTGAGTGAGGTAGTGTAGAGCTTAAGTTTGGCTCGATGAGCGTTTTCCGCAAAGATGCGCAGAAGTTGTGGCTCGATGTGTGTTTGAAAGTTTGAAATGTCGCTGAATAGGCCATATTTTCAAACTTGTGAAGGCTGTGTAGGACAGAGTATTGAATGGATTTTGATGAAACTTTAGTTGAAGGTGAGTGAGGTAGTGTAGAGCTTAAGTTTGGCTCTATTGCGTTTTCCGCAAAGATGCGCAGAAGTTGTGGCTCGATGTGTGTTTGAAAGTTTGAAATGTCGCTGAATAGGCCATATTTTTAAGCTTGTGAAGGCTGTGTAGGACAGAGTATTGGATGGATTTTGATGAAACTTTACTTGAAGGTGAGTGAGGTAGTGTAGAGCTTAAGTTTGGCTCTATTGCGTCTTCCGCAAAGATGCGCAGAAGTTTTGGCTAGTTGTGTGTTTTGAGGATTGAGTTTTTGTCGTTTTCGTCATATTGTGAAGGCTGTGTAGGACAGAGTATTGGATGGATTTTGATGAAACTTTACTTGAAGGTGAGTGAGGTAGTGTAGAGCTTAAGTTTGGCTCTATTGCGTTTTCCGCAAAGATGCGCAGAAGTTGTGGGTCGATGTGTGTTTGAAAGTTTGAAATGTCACAGAATATGCCATATTTTCAAGGTTGTGAAGGCTGTGTAGGACAGAATATTGAATGGATTTTGATGAAACTTTACTTGAAGGTGAGTGAGGTAGTGTAGAGCTTAAGTTTGGCTCTATTGCGTTTTCCGCAAAGATGCGCGGAAGTTGTGGCTGGATGTGTGTTTGAAAGTTTGAAATGTCGCTGAATAGGCCATATTTTCAAACTTGTGAAGGCTGTGTAGGACAGAGTATTGAATGGATTTTGATGAAACTTTACTTGAAGGTGAGTGAGGTAGTGTAGAGCTTAAGTTTGGCTCTATTGCGTTTTCCGCAAAGATACGCAGAAGTTGTGGCTCGATGTGTGTTTGAAAGTTTGAAATGTCGCTGAATAGGCCATATTTTCAAACTTGTGAAGGCTGTGTAGGACAGAGTATTGGATGGATTTTGATGAAACTTTACTTGAAGGTGAGTGAGGTAGTGTAGAGCTTAAGTTTGGCTCTATTGCGTTTTCCGCAAAGATGCGCAGAAGTTTTGGCTAGTTGTGTGTTTTGAGGATTGAGTTTTTGTCGTTTTCGTCATATTGTGAAGGCTGTGTAGGACAGAGTATTGGATGGATTTTGATGAAACTTTACTTGAAGGTGAGTGAGGTAGTGTAGAGCTTAAGTTTGGCTCTATTGCGTTTTCCGCAAAGATGTGTAGAAGTTTTGGCTCGATGTGTTCTTTTTTTCGTGATGAATCTACTTCGGACCATAAACCGATTACAAAACGGAACCTCCTGGTATGAGCTCATGTTAGCGTCTAAGGGGAAATGCGACTTCATTGTTTTCCGATGAATATCGATATTTATCTGTAAGGCGAATTGGTACTTGTGGGTTATCTCCACCCCCCCCTTTTTCAAATTTGTCTACAATCCGTAGAAATTAATCAATCATCACAAAACTTCAGAGACACGTATTTGAGTATATTTTCTACCTACATGCAGAATTTTATGCAAATCTGAAAAGTACTTTTTGAATTAGAGACGATGACGTACGTGGAGTGTAGCGATGTCAGCAGCTTGATCTAACTTCGCCTGACCTCATCGTCCGAGTAGATTGCACTAGGTCAACAAAGTCATGTCGCGACAACGTTGCAGTAGAAGTGATTATGATCCGGACCACATCCTTTCCATTGGTGTGCTTATATAATTTAAGAAATGTGTGGTGGGGTTGTGGTCGTGAGAAGATTTCAAATAGTAATGGATGAGACGGAGACGGAAAGAGAACAATGCACACACTAGTAACATAATGCGTCGAACAGACAAAGTCAGATCAAGCTGTTGACATCGCTACACTTCACGTCATCGTCTCTAATTCAAAAAGTACTTGTCGAATCTGCATATTTTTTGTATGTGGGTAGAAAATATTCAAATGTGTGTATCTGAAGTTTTGCGACAGTTGATTCATTTTTACGGATTTTAGACATTTGAAAACGTGGGGTGAATAACCCATAAGTACCGGCGAATTCATCAAATTCGCTTGATAATTGATATTATCAATACTAAATGTATGGGCTGTTACTTTTCTTTGTTGCTTTTCTATTTGCTGGAAAAATTTCTGTCGGTTTTTCTTATCCCGATGTTTCAATCATATGGTCTCAATACTCGACTTTTGATGCAAACGCGGAATAATGATGTTCGAATGACGATTTAAAGCGGAAAAGCACGGTCATGTGTTTAGTGCTGCTAAGTAGCTAAATTGCATTAAATTTTGTTACGGGTGCACACAGCTCAAAATGGTTGGCGAAATTCATGGCTTGGCAGATACAGACGCCCGTCATGGCAATTTCTCTGCATGAATTTCGACACCGCTGGCACGCACACATCACGCATCTGGTAACAGACGGGCGCCGGTAACACACACTGATACCACAATATGTTAGTTACTCGTTGCAAGCATCAAGGGAACCGCATCAGTTCCAACACACACACGCGCGTGCGTTCATGCGCAGGTTTGGCAGTCTTATTCATCGAATGGCTTCTCATTGCAGTAAACCGAGACAATAAGACTCCTTTAACAGATGTGGATCAGCCACTTATCTCATCGTACGATTATTGCGGAAATATCCAACACAGCGAGGTGCGCTTACACCAAATGAGGGACTTTGTTATTTATGGAATTGCATGCCTTTTACAACAACGGTACTTTGCTGTTTTTTAATTCTTGATCAAAACCAATCTGGCGTCAATGAGGAATCTTCTTGAGTGTTCGACAAGTGTTTCGGTGTCTCAACTGATAGAACGATTTTCAAGTGCAGTCATTTGAGTATGCAATATGATCTACACTGCATCATTGTTGCAAACATTTGAACACGAAATGGATCAATTCATGGCGAGGGTATAAGTGTGTAATGTCTTCACGTAACTGGCCTGGACAACATGTAAAAAATGAATGATGTCCTCAAACCTAATAAGAAAACATTGGTGCAAAATTCACTAATCAATATTTGTCGTGTGGTCGAGCGATTTCAATTATTACGTCCACTTTCAAATTGTTGCACGCTATCGCAATTAATAAATACTTCAAAGTACTACATACAATCAAATTTTACTCCTTAATGCTTGATGACTTGTTACTTAAATTACTGTGCAATGATAATAAATTCTCGTTTCGATGATCTTCACAACATCTCATAAAGTTCAATATTTAGATCTACTGATAAATTAGTTAGTAGCCACTTATCGTCGGTAAAACAAACCGATAGAAAAAGTCTTTTGTTAAACTGAAATTTTATCATTAAATTGCGTGGTGCCATCAGTCTCTATTGTAAAAGGCCTTTCTGTCCGCTCTAGTTCCCTATATATTAAACCTCTTTGGGAATATGTATTTCCCAGCAATATGGTCTTTAGATTTTGCGGCACTCTGCATTCAAATGTTTACATATGCTTAGATGGTAAGACGCAATGGGGTACTTGTGGGGAGCCAAACTAACAATTCCCCGAGTGTCTAATTACTATGCGTACCATGATGTTACTATGCAGTTACCATGATCCCCAGAAATTAACTGTTTTTCGCTTATCTATCGCCGCCATTGCTTTCACCTCAATGCATGATATGCTCGCATGCAATTTAGCAGCTCAATTTCCACCACGAAGCTGTGTCTACTTGTTTAGATTTCACAAAGGCTTTTGATCAGATTCAGCATCATAGACTCATTAATACTCTGCTCTGGTCTCTTCAAACCTGAACACAGGTTTCGTTTCGTGGATACTTTCATTTTTGACTGGTCGTTTTCAAAGGATATCGTTTCTCGGCCACACTGGATCCTTGATCAAAGTAACATCTGGAGTTCCTCAGAGATCAATCCTAGGACCTTACCTTTTCTCCCTATTCATTGGTACTCTTCATCTCGAAACCGCCGCATCCCATTTGGTGAAATTTGCTGATGACTTGACTTGATAGAGTCTTGCACAAAGGTGAATCCTAGTCCCTCAAATTTAGATGCAATTCAAAATTGGTCTGAAGTCAATAAAATGTTTTTGAATCGTGGGAAATGTCAACAGATGATCATTCGTCGGGGGAATCACTGGTTAACTAGTCCATACGATGGCATCAAATTGACCTCTCAAGTGAGCATTTTAGGTGTGACGTTGAACGATAAGCTAACCTGGAATGATCATTTTCAGAGAATATTCCTGACTGCATCAAGACGTTTGTACACCATTCGTGCATTGAAGTCTTTCGTTGCCAAAAAGGGTTTAGTTGAGGTGTACAATGGATTTGTCATGTCTGTTGTAATGTATGCAGCTCCCCTATTTTGTAAACTTCCTGTGAGTGTCACTTCTCAAATGAAGCGATTGCAAAAGCGAGCACATCGCATTATCTGCAACGATTCCTGCCCTTGTCCTGTAATCCGTGACATTGTCGATGCCCATAAGCAGGCCTCTCTGAAGTTTTTCTCTTCGTGTAAATGCTCGGACCACCCCTTAAATCATCTTGTTTCTCCACAGTTACCGGCCACCGGTCATCACCGTATTCCCTATTGCTCGAAAGAGCGACGGTTGAACTCATTCTTCCCATATATATATGTATATTATCCACGTCATGAACGCAGAATATTCACTCTACGATAATAGCTTTTGTGTCCTACACGATAGTGTCGAAATTGACCTTTGTCATACACAAGCTTTCTTTGGCATGATCCTTCCTGCAATACTTTACTTTTGACCTTATATTTGTGTCTTTATGTGATTTTCATTTATTGAGAATAAACGCCTACTTATTATTATTATTAAAACAGTGATTTAAGTAAAACACAGAGAATGCTTTACTCATTAGTTTTACCAACAATAGAAATTCAACAACAAAAGTTTGCAAAGCAGCATGCTTAATCATACAAGCTCAAGTAACTCACACATATCACAGAGACCCCGAGACTCAAACATCTGTCGACTTTCATGAGCAGTAATAAGTTGAGCAAATGAAGTCGAGGTTTAATGTATCTTAGTAGGCTGCTAAAGCAGAAATTTTCAAATTACTAAGTAGCACGATTCGTTTGTAGTAGAAGCCCATATAGTCTTAGACTCCCACGTCAATAAAAGCAAAATCCACAGCTTAAATGGAATACTTCGCTCGTCATTTTTATATCAATCGTGTTCCCAAACTCAATCAGCTGCTATTTCTCTACGATCTAAAGCTTGAAAGCATCAGCCCCAAAATAGATAGTGATCACAGAAGGTTGATGAAAAGCATTTAAAAAGTCAAATCAGCACCATGCAACACAATCCTATGATAAAGAGATGACTTTCTTCTTCTTTCAGATACCCGAAATCATTCCAAACACACATCAACTACGTGGCTATAACGTTTTAATAAACTATATCAGCACAAACCCAATATATAGTGAAGAGCAATTTTTAAACTGAGGAGCGCATAATGTTGGTAGTGCTGCATATAGTGTTAGCTGCTTTGATATTAAGAAAGACCAATTATAACACAACGTTAAAGTCTCTATTGGATGAGATCGAAGGAAATGAAAATGAATGAAAAAGAAAAGAAATGAAATTCAGAAGTCAATTGATGATCAATCATCCTCTTGGCTTGAATATCCAGCACGTCTTACAACGGTCGCCTATATTTGACCCTAAATCTCCTATCTCTGTGACCAGTATGGCTGCTAATTGACATAAAGAATCTTTTATTCTATCCCTTCTGTTTCCATTATTCTATGCATACAATTCTGATATCTTACAAAGTTTGCTTATGCTTTTCATGCTTGCGCCATTTGAATTCTATATATTTTTGCATGTCTTTCTATTCATGAAGGATAAGAGCGGCTGCTCCACCCCTATCCGAAACCGATGGAATTAAGAGTTTCCAACATCATCTACTTGAGTCAATTGCGACGTTCGCAAGTACTATATAATTATGACAAAGTGTTCGACATTTTTAGTTGTTTCACTCCTTTTATTAAGAATTATCTGTTATTGAATTTATTTTCCCTCAAATTGGAACTTGATAATTGATGATATAGTCAAAAGATTCCTGAGTATTGACTCTGTACTAAGCCTATAGTCTTTCAGATTGTTCCAGATAAAGTTGATGCTTTATGTTATCACTGTTAAGTAGGTGCAACAGAACAAAACCAGATATGCTTCAGATTATACAGTAGCATGATTTAGGTAGGCCTAAATTAAGTTGCTTTCAAATGAAAAAGAATTCCTATTTTAGATTTCTATTTATTATGCTAGTTGTAAATGCAATATGTTTTTCACAGAATGTTAAGGAACAAGTACAGTTTTTCTGTCAAACGGTCTCATTGTACACGGTCGGAATGAATGGTGAAAAGAAATTCATCTAGAATAGGGTTGCCAACCGTCATGTTCTGACAGTGCTCTTAATTAATGATATCAAAAGAAGAATCATATACCCTATCCTTCTTTGTCCTGATTTTCGAGGATGAAGGAGCATGAGAGTGAGACCAAAGCAAAATCACTTTCGAAAGGAGTTTCGCTTCTGATTGGCCAGCCAGAGCAGCGATGAGTGATCAACTGCAGGTTGCACATAGAAACTATTCGAAGCAATCTCCAGACATTAAAACATGTGAGGTAGTTTCAGCGCTTCGTTTTCATAATGTTACTCGTAAAAACAATAGCCAAAAATGAAAACACTATATCTTTCTTGTCAATTAAATTCTCTTACATCTTAGAACTAATAAAAAATGAATTGTACTCCATGTTAAGTTAATACATATAAAGCTGGATGATTGCAAAGTTCAGATTTTTACTATGATATGTATTTTATTAATACGCCAGGGCAATCACTTTAAGAATAAAATAGTCATAAACATCAGTTACTACTACTACTACTACTGCCTACTACCCCAGGCCTGCCAATGGAAACCCCTTATAAGAGAGACATCACCAAATTCATATTTCAAAAACAATCAAAACTGAGGTTTTATTGCATTGAAAAATGGCACCCTCACCTAAGCCATCCCCATAACATCTTGGTAGCCATTGAGGAAAGGCAATAAGAATGAGACATCAAGCTGCCGACACCAGAGCTACAGCGACAAAAGGCCCCTTTTAAGCTCGTGCAACACGCAGAGGAATTCCGTCTGTCCTACCATAGAGTAAGTACCGCACAAGTGTCGACTCAAAACGCATCTGTATACATTGAAAATTGTAATATCAAAAGATTCAGTTTTTTGCGGATATTACGTTCCTGTAGTCCAAAAAATTATTTGAGCAGTTTTGAAAAAGCTAAATTTTTGCAAATTTATATGCTACCGAGATGCTCCTATATAAGTAGTATGAAACAAGTTGGAAATCAAAAGGAATGAATATTTGCTGCAACAAACACCGCAACCAGTGTTCAAAATTTTCCAAAATACAGAAAATTTTGAGAGTGCAATATTATGGACATATACTATCGGCGAGTAGCATGCAACGGTGGGGCCTATATTTCTGAATATGTAGCGATAGCAGAGAAGTGAAATGACCAGAAAACAGCGCCTGTAGAGCCAATGGACCATGCTTTTTCATTTAATTTTAAGTGAATTTGCAAATCCTCGGCCGGTCTAGCAATCGTAAAGCTACTGTATGCACAGACATCGCAATGACTTTCACACTACTACAAAGATCGTTTTAGCATGAACAGTGAACACTACAATGATCTAACACTGGCTACGCTCAACGCTCAGCTCAGCTTTAAATGGCTTATAGAAATTATAGCCTCTATCACATCACACATGCACCAATAGGCTTAGTAGCCAACTGACTCGAAACTGTTCAAAATTTTCCTTTTCTTTTCAGCAATTGGTATGCCAACGTTTGCCTAACAAGTCTAGTATGTCACTGTGTAACAAAATCTGTCGGCCCATTAATGGTCCAATGGCGTCGCTTCAGTTCACTGTCGTGCTGCTGGCAGATTGATGGCAAGTTGATGGTTAAATTCCCCCTCTCCTACAATTGCAAGACTAAGGAAATGTACATCATTCACAATTGCGTAAGAATCCTCTTCACATCTGTGATCACATACCTCTCCACTAGAGTAAAACACTCGCCAATCGCCTGCCAAACAAATGATACAACAGACCTCCATTTAATGAGTCACATGACAGAGGATGGGAGCGGAGGGAAGCTGTATACTGCATCCTGGCGTCATTCATTTGCTCCCGGTGCATCGTGCGTGTTTTCACTTTCATCAGAGAGCTCAGCACCAGCGTCAATACATGTATCTTTCTACGGTCTTAAGCTTATGAAATTTCAAAACTTTTAACGATGCCTCCAGTCAGTCATTTATTACTTCTCATTAGTTGTGAAATATCACGAAAATTAGTGCTCGTCTGAGTGCGTTAATGTAGTTCGAGACCATCACTCTCCCGTCCCCGGTGGAATTTGAAAGAACGCTACTTAGATTCATCCGTATATTATTATGCATGATGTTGCTATTTATATTTGGAATTCTTTCCTTTTTTACATGCCTTGGTGCTGAACGATAGCGAAAGGCTTGGTTTTAGGGTGCTATCATGGCTTTATATTGAGAGTTTTTTAATGTAGTTAGAGTGAAAGTACGGAGATGACCACACAACGACTGAATTATGAAAGGCAAATGAGAGGACAATCTTAATGCATTCCCAGATATCCTGGCTGAATCGTGGTAGACAAAAGGATACTTACTGGCATACCTGGATTTTGTAAGGCGGAATGGGAATCCGCTAATGCTTATTTGGTTATTTATGGCGTCCTTGGTTAATGATAATTTGACCGCAAAAGTGCTTAAAATCAAGCACTTTTTTTGCCAAATTCATATGTTTCAAAATTCGAGAAGACCTTTTTAAGAGCTGTTTTAAGTCAGGTGATGTGACACATGATACATTAAGCTGTAATCATGTCAATATCAGCTTTATAGCTCCACTTAGTCATCGCAAACTATTCATTAGATTAAAAGCCAAATTTTTCTTTTAATGCATAAGATACTTAAATCGGTATATTTTGCAAATTAATGCTCCCAAGGTGATGAAATTACACAGAAATGTAGCTGAGGTGAATCTCCTAATGATGAAATTTAAAATATGTCAATACGTTCAGTCGTTACATGTTGACATGAAGACAAAAATCAACTAAAAAGTGCTTAATTTTAAGCACTTTTTAATTAAAAGTATTCCTGTTATCAACGTGAAAGTTCTGCTTGCGATACGTTTTGAATATATGCTCAGATATTCTTTGGCCACCATAAAGGTCACGTCTATTTGAGGCGTGTCATAAGTGCCACTCGTACTGACATAGTTGTTCGAATCGAATTGAATGAAAGCAAAGAGAAATTGAAAGAAAATAATCAGGTATCTGAGTATGGTGCTATCACATCAACGGCAGCCTACTTCGTTTGACAAAAGAAGTGCAAGGAGAGCAATCATTGCAGATTTCTGGTTCGGATCTGTGAAATCTGCCGTTGAGCTCATGATTGTTGGATTGTACTCAACGATGTTGGTGAAAACATCGCTCATGAAAACTTTCCAAAACAACTTCTAAATGAGTCTCAACTCGATAGAGGCGCTGAATGGGTGGGATACACCGAAAATAGACAGGATGTTCCTCTTCAAGTTACAAGTTCCCGAGCTTTACAAATGAAACAGTTTGTTGCGACATGTTCAACAGAAATAGCTGGCAACCCGAGGAAAACGAAACATCACGGTGAAGTTTCAAGGCCTCAAATTGCTGAAGAAAATCTGAAGTAGGCCTACGCATAATCAATCGATACCTTTGGTCATTATCGAACAGGAGCTAAAGGTCTAGACGATGTTGTAAAAACTCGCTCGACTCATCTCCGCCAAGCTTGCGGGATTCTTGGATTTGTTTTCACTAATGCTTATCTCACTTGTCGATCGTTCAAACCCAATCAATCAAATTTGCAACACGGACAATTCAACATGGCATCAGCAAGCGGTCTGATCAGTTGTGCAGAATAGCTAAAAGCCGAAGCGAATCCGAGGCGATCTGCTAATGTTTCAGCAAGTGACTCAAATATCCTAATTGAAAATTCTCATCGCTTACCTCTTCTTGCCCAAAACCTTGTTACATTTGTCGATACGGATACCAGGAAAGTCATCGAATAACGATAGCATTCAAATGCCATTTCTGTAATGCTCCTACGAGTATATACAAACCCTCTTCAAAAGGTAAATGCTGGTTGAAGCATATAAATAGTGGCGTTCCTCTGAAATCACAGTAAGAAGAAATCACCATGATCGATAGCCGATCAGTGTCTATGAAAGACTTGTATGTAGTAGCCTACTACATGTAGTTGGTGTCATGTCTGGATAATCGTGTGCTGAAAGATTCTAATCGACGCAAAGATGTTCTTGTTACATATACTTCAAAATGGTGTTTTTTCAATACTTCAACAATTAAGTTCCTATTACTTGCAATTCAATAAGATAATATACAGTCCGTTTCATAAAAAGTGGATCATCCTAAAATTTGACTAAATAAAACATAAGTATGACACAGAAAGCATTTTTCATGTTATTTCATGTCCCTAATATATTTAAATGTCCTTATATAATCTGATAAGCTATGATGCAGCAACGGTTCTTAAGAAGCTAATATTTTGTGGCCCTACCCTTATTGTCAATGACATTACCAATTCGTCTAGGCATTGATTCGATGATATCGTTGATTTTTGACTGATCTAACTTTCTCCACTCTCTTTTTAACATTGACGTAGGTTGTGATACGCCATCTATAGGTAGCAGTGAACGACGAACGTTACGTTTTAGAATACTCCATACATTTTCTATGGGATTCAGATCAGGAGAACGAGCTGGCCAAGATAATGTCCTAAGCCCTAATTGAGACTTGCATAAGTTGACTCTACTACTCCTGTGACACGTAGCATTATCATCCATAAATAACCAAGTCGATGGATCACCAAGTTGATCTGTCATTTGGCCAATGTTCATTCGTAAAACATTCACATAGCGTTCAGAATTCATGGTTCCTTGCTGTATGTGAAGTTCAGAGCGGCCATTGGTCCAAATGCCAGCCCAAATCAGTAGAGTCGCACCACCTTGTACCCGGGGACGATGTAAATGTCTCGGAATTTCCTGATCAGATTTTATCCATAATCTCAATCGACCATCACTATTCTTCAGACGGACTGATGCCTCATCAGACCAGACAACCCGATCCCATTGATTTCGCTAGTGACAATGACTCATTGCCCATCTGAGACGTCTTTTTGTATGCTGATCTGATAATTCGATCTGAGAGGGCCTCTTACAGCTCTTGAAATTCGACTCAATAAGTCTTCTACTAATAGTGGACTTAGAAATAGACGAGTCTAGTGCAGCCATCTCAGTTACCGAGAGACTTGGATCAACTTTAACAAATCTCAAAATTAGGCGGTCTCTACGTTTGGATGTTTTGCGTGGACGGCCAGAGCCATCTTTACGACAGAGTCGAATATCATCATTATGCCATCGATGCACATTTGTGTAAGGGACATTTAGTCGCTTGCTTGTAGCTCGCATAGAAACCCTAGTTCTAGCAAGGCTGACACTTTGCCTTTTGTGAATGCGATCTCGTTATTGTTCATTTGTGCTTTGTATTGTTTTTAACCGGTAAGAGATAGATTTCTAGCTGAAAGCAATCAGGAGTGCTGCCAACACCACCGCAACGAAGTCAGGAAGCTATGGAACATGAAGTCCAGTTAATCACATGTAGCAGTTACATTATTGTTGATGAATAATGGTGCTATACTGGCTCTGATCGACCGATTTTCTTTATTTTTGTTTTGCTTGATAGCTTTTGGCTTGTAGAACAACATATTACATAGGAAGCAAATGTAATTTTATAAGAGTGAGGTATGATTTTGTGCAACATTGCTAAATGAAGATCAAATTATCTACTACTTTTTTATCTATAACAGGAAAACAACTCAATATTCATGCTTGAAATTTCTAACAATGATATTAGTAAGCACAACTGACATATCTTCCAAATTTCAGAGAAATTCGTTCAAGTTTGGCGGAGTTAGACAAAGTTGAAGTTAAGGCGATGTTTAAGGGTGATCCATTTTTTATGAAACAATCTGTAGTTAATAAGATATATAGTCAATAAGATAATATTAGTTGAAGTTACTGTCACTTTCGAATAGAAACAGTTGCCACGTAATACCACTGGAAATTGTTTATGTGATAAGTGCTTAATTTTAAGCACTTTTATTAGTTTTCGTTTAATTATGATCTATGTAATTTGAAATGCCTTCGTTTAAACAAAACAGGAGTGCTATTTCTTATGATTTATCCATTCACCATTTGTTAGTCATAGGTATTATTCATATGTGTAGGCCCTACTTCATATTTCCAATCTATTTCAGAAATCAAAACTATTATGTTTGGATGAATTGTAGCCGTCTGAAAGTTCTACCAGGCTTTATATTAAAAGTCCTTACCTTCATTTATGAATGATGTCTGAGTACAGAAGTGCATAATCATACATGCTCGTTTGATAATTGCGATTGCACAAAAGTGCTTAAAATTAAGCACTTTTGATATTTCTGGGATAGTAAAAAAATTCATTGAACTATCTTGTACACATAGGTCTCCTTTTGATCAGATAGCTTCGTAGTATCCAATACATAGATAATTTAAGCTAAAACTCACCTTGGGGTAACAAAAACGATTTCATTTTGACTTCTTGTACTTCATGACGACATTTTATGAGTGTCTTTCAATAAGAAGTCCACAAATTAAGGGTTTGAGTGTGGGTATGCCCTCTGAACACATGTCACATTATTGTAGTAATAAATGTGTACCGATTAACAGTGCTAGAACTTAAGAAACATCAAATGGTGTGTTTATAGCCGATACTTAGATATTTTGTAATTTTGACAATTTTCTGTTTCAACTTCATAACATATTTATCTCTGAAAAACAGTAGAGAAGGAATTAGAACCTCAAATTTCATACAAAGCAATCTTATATCATTGTGACGTGGTACTGTCATAATCAATCAACTACCATCAATACTAGACAAGAAATATAAGAAATTCTGGAATGGTGTAAAAGTGCTTAAAATTAAGCACCATTAAGCACTCGGTCAAATTATCATTAATTCCTGGTAAATAGCTGGATGTCCTTATCATGACTGGGGTTTTCGTGGCTAATTCATGGCGAGTGATGATAGATGGCTGGGAAATTCCTGGCGTTTTAGTGGGAAATGACTGGATGTTCACTGGTTTGTCCGCATAATGATTGGGTTTTTGCAAGGCATCGTGGCTAATTCATGGCGAATGAAGAGAGGTGGCTGGGTATTTCCTGGCGCTTTAATGGGGAATGACCGGCTCGTTCATGGCTGATCAATGGCATTTGTGTCGCTCTCATTCATGGGCCAATGATGGCTATGCCATTTATCCATTAATGGCCCAGGATTTTTTTTTTGACTGTGTATGTATTTAATCAAAGAGTAGGGATATATAGGTAGAGTGTCGACTCAAGCAAGCATCTGTATATAGTAGTGATGAATTTTTTCCGGAAAATTTTGAATCAAAATTTTCTGTGGAAAATTATGGGGAAAATTGGAAAATTTTGAAAGTTTTGATTTTTTTGATAGGCCTTATAATTTGAGAGCTTCCACTGCCGAGGCAGCCACGCACCAATAAATTAGGTCTAAAACTCTTACATCATTATTTCGATTAAAGCGATCGTAGCAATACGAGTTCCATCCGCGGATTTTTGAGCATTCCTTGCCACCAGTGGCTTGTGATAGAGACGTTTTCGGTCTTTGAATATGACAGTCTTTTCAAACGACTATAATAAGTCTCCAAAACAAAGGGAAAAACGTCAATCACCAAAAAATATATTTCAATATTTTCCAATGGAAAATTTTCTGGAAAATATTGAAAAAATTGGAAAATTTTCCATTTGCATAACTAGTATATAGTGAAAATTTTTATATGAAAAGATTCAGTTTTTGCGGAGATTGCGTTCCCGTGGTCCAAAAAATTTTTTGAGCAGCTTTAAAAAGCCCCTATATAAGTAGCAATTGGTTTAATATAAATATAAACAAGTAGTGTTAAATATCTTTGATAAGTAGAATGAAACAAGTTGGATATCAAAGGGAATGAATTTTTGCTAATATACATCCTAACTAAGCGGAAATTAAGCTGATCAAGGGAATTTCATGATCCGTATTATAACGGAAGTCTTCATGAAAAAGTCGCGATATGACGTGTTGTTGCTTTCATGAATTAGAAATATGAAACTTCAGCCAAGAAAGCACAATAGGATGTCGACTTTTTCATGAAGACTTCCACTATAAAACAGAACATGATATTCCTTTGATAATGAGCTTAATTTCCGCTTAGTTAGGATGCTTATTAGCAAACACTCATTCCTTTTGATATCCAACTTGCTGCATACCACTAACACAGAGAAGTCATCTCAGTAGTATATAAATTGGCAAAATTTTGACTTTTTCAAAACTTCTCAAATAATTTTTGGACCACAGGAGCGTGATTCATGAAGGGAATTTCATGATCTGTATTATAATGGAAGTCTTCATGAAAAGTCGCGATATTATTCGTGCTCTCGTGGCTGAAATTTCAAGTTTTTAATTCAATTTTCAACGGCATGATTTTATGATTCACAAATAATTCATGTTTCACTACTTGAATCTGAATAGTGATGAGGACCCATTTACATCTTTCAAAGTTAATTGAAATCATTGTCTTCGATTGCGTGACTTTGCTCTGCCAGTGGCAGGTTGCCTGTGATATGATCACGCTTAAGAAAACACTCTTGAGCATGAAAGTAATAGAAACCCATCGAATTGCTACTGTAACTTAACAAACATTAAATCTCCCAGGCTGTTATGACACGGACGATCTGCAAAATAATATCATTTCCTTCTGCATTACTATCATGATCAGTCAAAAATTTGCATATCTCACATTTGAAACAATTCCGACTCATAGAGCAAGTATGTTATTCCCTACTCTATGTTCCGACTGGATCTCCTTTCAGTTCATTTAATAAAATCGATAGTGTATATACATATTGGGGATTTAATAAATGCAGAGTTCACCAAATATCATGAAATTGATTATTGCATAATAAGTTATGGAAAAACAATTGCAGATATACACATTTATACATCCAACATTGATGAAAATATATTAAGAATCCGTCATTGTTCATAATGAGGAGGTAATGAGTCCCGAACATAACGAGTTAAACAATCAATAACTGAACACCGATTGAAGAAATATACTAAAAAAAAACTGGTGGAAATGGAAAAGGCATTCAGTAAATTGCCACATACTGTAGATAGGAAAAACAAAGACCAGAATCACATACGGAGTTCATCATTATTAAGTCACATCTTCGAAGTGAGGGTTGTGCACTATGTTTCGCCACTTTCTCAGTCCTCTGCTATGAATTAGTCAGGATAACGAAAAATAGGTGAAACGTTAAATCAAACAGATAACAGGTATAAATGAAAAGCAGGCTACCAATTGTCAGTTTACACAACGCGGAAGGATGAAGATTCAATGATTGTCACAGTAGACGATACTATCCAACAACATATTCTAAAATTCGCTGCTTGTGTCAGCAACTATCATTATCTGTAAAGGCCTATATGCCCACCTCTCCACTGTAAGGTGTCCCGGTTTTGGATAAAAATAATCTGGTCACCTTGCATTAGACAAGCAAAATCAATCAATACGGTATGTGAAAACCAATGAAACAGATAAGAAAGTCCTTTGGTAACTTAATATTTTTTCTTTGCCCTCACCGTATGATTGATTTTACCTGTCTAATGTCACGTTACTATGATTGAATTCATCTCATTTTTGTCATAAAACGAGAATGAATTTTAGCGCATCTTTGTGCAGCATGCCAAAAATTGTATAATTTCATTGATATCAACAGATAAAAACTATGTTCAAGCAGTCGAGAGAAAGAAAGAGAGCATTATGCATACAAGCGCACTAATATTTATTGTAATGAATTTTTGAAGCGATTATTATACAATATCAGTCTGCCACCAGACGTTACAAAAGTCATGGGATTTGCATTTGGATTTGAAAATCACAAACCAGGTTTTAATTCGACAACGTATATTGTTAACGATAATCAGATCTGCTCATTGTTACATTTTATGTCTGCATTCGAGAAGAAAACTGTCAATTTTTTATAAAAATTTCATATTTACTTAAATATTTTAAAATAAAAACGACAAGTGCTGGTCGATCGATTTCATGTCATTATTGGACATATCTTCTGGACAAAGTTACAATACAGATAAAGCCATTAAATACAGTCCGTTTCATAAAAAGTGGATCATCTTAAAATTTGACTTGATAAAACATAAGTATGATACAGAAAGCATTTTTCATGTTATTTCATGTCCCTAATATATTTAAATGTCCTTATATAATCTGATAAGCTATGATACAGTAACGGTTCTTAAGAAGCTAATATTTTGTGGCCCTACCCTTATTGTCAATGACATTACCAATGACGTAGATTGTGATACGCCATCTGTAGATAGCAGTGAACGACGAACGTTACGTTTTAGAATACTCCATACATTTTCTATGGGATTCAGATCAGGAGAACGAGCTGGCCAAGATAATGTCCGAAGCCCGAATTGAGACTTGCATAAGTTGACTCTACTACTCCTGTGACACGTAGCATTATCATCCATAAATAACCAAGTCGATGGATCACTAAGTTGATCTGTCATTTGGCCAATGTTCATTCGTAAAACATTCACATAGCGTTCAGAATTCATGGTTCCTTGCTGTATGTGAAGTTCAGAGCGGCCATTGGTCCAAATGCCAGCCCAAATCAGTAGAGTCGCACCACCTTGTACCCGGGGACGATGTAAATGTCTCTACGTTTGGATGTTTTGCGTGGACGGCCAGAGCCCTCTTGACGACAGAGTCGAATATCATCATTATGCCATCGATGCACATTTGTGTAAGGGACATTTAGTCGCTTGCTTGTAGCTCGCAAAGAAAAGCCTAGTTCTAGCAAGGCTGACACTTTGCCTTTTGCGAATGCGATCTCGTTATTGTTCATTTGTGCTTTGTATTGTTTTCAACCGGTAAGAGATAGATTTCTAGCTGAAAGCAATCAGGAGTGCTGCCAACACCACCGCAACGAAGTCAGGAAGCTATGGAACATGAAGTCCAGTTAATCACATGTAGCAGTTACATTATTGTTGATGAATAATGGTGCTATACTGGCTCTGATCGACCGATTTTCTTTATTTTTGTTTTGCTTGATAGCTTTTGGCTTGTAGAACAACATATTACATAGGAAGCAAATGTAATTTTATAAGAGTGAGGTATGATTTTGTGTAACATTGCTAAATGAAGATCAAATTATCTACTACTTTTTTATCTATAACAGGAAAACAACTCAATATTCATGCTTGAAATTTCCAACAATGATATTAGTAAGCACAACTGACATATCTTCCAAATTTCAGAGAAATTCGTTCAAGTTTGGCGGAGTTAGACAAAGTTGAAGTTAAGTCGATGTTTAAGGGTGATCCATTTTTTATGAAACAATCTGTACATCCATTGAGAACTTGTCAAAGCTAAAAGAACTCTAGGCAATTGCGTCTAAAACCACAGAAATTCAATACGTGGTAAAAACAATGCAATAGAAACTGATTTGCATTTACAATTCCGTCTAAAACTGCGGAATTCAATGTCAAGTGCTAAAGCAATAAAATTGGATTCGTGTTCGTTCATCAAGGTTGAACTATTGATTTGCTTCATGACCAGACTGTCAGCATTGCGCGTGTACGTCGTGCGAAAAACTATCTGGAAGTTGTCATAGCTATTTCTATGAACGTGTTTGGTTATCTCAGTATCTTTAGGTGTACCTTCTAAGTGTTCACGAATTCTGGTGATAAAATGTCTATCGAGTCTCGCCAATATAGCAATTGTCACATTGCCAACATTTGAATTTGTATACAAGATTAGAGGCGAGACTCATAGGCAGTTTATCTTTGTTCGGAAACAATTTGCTCGTTTTGAAAGTATCGAAGGCGACAGATGATTTGCAAGTGTCAGGCAAAATGCGATTGATCGATTGAGCAGTTTTGAGAGTTTGCTTTTCTTTTTCTTTGATGTACGGTAATCGCCAATAAATGCGATCACGGTCAAAATCATCATCATTTTGACCATTACTAGGTCCGGAATTCAAAATTTTCTCTCTAATTTTCTCGATAACTTAAACATGAAAACCATTGTTAAATAAACATAGACGCGATTTTATTACAAGCACTCTCAAAATAAATATCTTTGCTAGAGAGGCGCTTAGAACGATAAATAAGGGAGCGAATAGCAGCAGTTTTGTACTTGAAAGGGGCAAACGATTCTTTAGGAACATAAATACCGGTGTTGGTGTCTTTTCAAAGTCTATTCAGTCTCAAACTCATACGGATCGCTATTTACACCGTGATTCATATCATCCAGCAAGTGTATTCAAGGGTATTGCGCATTCCTTGTCTCTTCGAGCTTCGAGAATCTGTTCCAATTCTCAGGTTCATGCCGTGGAAAAAGAACATGTGATGGACACTTTACACATGAATGGATTTTCTCGCAGGGAATGTCTAGTGTGGACTGAGGTAGGAGTGGCTGCAAGCAATGAGAGCTTCGTGGAGCGCGATCAGAAGAAAGTTATCTTCAAGTCAATTCCGTTTGTGAAAGGCGTGTCGGAAAGAATCGCGGCTGTGCTGAGTAACTTCGACGTTCGCGTATCCCTGAAGCCTCCCTCAACCCTACGAAGTCGGCTCGTAAAGCAACGGCCTTCTCCTGGTCTGGTGCTTGGCTCTGTGTATGAGATTCCCTGTGAGAACTCTGACTGCTCCTGGAGTTATGTAGGGGAGACGTCTCGCACTTTGGGAGAAAGGAAGAAAGAGCATGTTCGTGCTGTGAGGGAAATGGACGTCACGCGTTCTGAGGTGGCTCGACACGCCGTTGAGGAGCAACACGTGATTGCATTCGATCAGATGTCGATCTTGGAGAAGGAAAAAGACTTGGAGAAGACGTGTAGTGAAGGAGCCTGTGTGGACGAAGCGCCGGAACTTTAGCAAATAGAGTGAAGCACTGTCTCAGCAACTTTTGGAGTGCTCTCTGACTTTTCATTCTTTTACTGTAATTTTTTTGTTTTGTTTTATTTTCTCTGTACATTTCATTCTGCTTTCGCTATTATAATTTTATTTTTAATTTTATTTATTTTATTTTTTTGTGCGTTATATTGATTTTTTAACTATTGTTATTTCTATATTATTTTTATCAACATAGAATTGCATGTTAATTGTTGCATGTGTTTTTTCTTTGTCTTATTAACTTCATGTGGTTTCCAGTTTCCTTGTGAATTCTTTTTGTAGCGTTAGTTCTCGTGCACTTGATATCCTATTGTCTATTTCTATGAAGTCGTATTTCTATGTGTCTCTAGTGTGTAGCAAGTTGTGTGAGTTTTGTTCCGTGTATGCAGTTTGGCTTTGCGCTTTAGTTGGTTGGTTAGTGGCTCTGATGATGACCGACGGTGTTGGTCGAAAAGCCTCAGCAGAATAAAAGATTCGCTTTGTATGCACTGATCGTGTTTTTTGGGCTTCCTACAATTGAGGAAAAAATGGATTCTAGCCCGATTTTCTATTCGTTAACTCCTTTTCAAAGACAAGAACTGCATGGTTTGTGAGAGGAGATGAAGATGAAAAGGAAAAAAGGACTGGACGTTGTGATATTTAGAAATAAAGTCGTGGAAAGAAGTGAAATTAAAAATTTTCAGACCGGGTTTTAAGTCAGAATTGTGTCTTTGTCGCCCAGTATTTTTCTGACCAATATACAATCACTACGAAAAAAGTTTGATGAGTTCTGTCTTCTTTCATCATCACATAAAACTGATATCATCGCCTTATCTGAAACAATGAAATTTCTGATACTGAGATTTTTATTGATAACTACTCTCTTTACCGTTGCGATAGGTCTGATGGGAGAAGAGGAGGAGGTGTTTGTGCATATGTTAGGAATGATATTCAAGTAAACATTATACATGTACCTGAAACATATTCTTGTATTGAATATCTTTTTATGTATATTACAAAATTTGATACATGTATGTTACTGTTATATGTTCCTCCTAACTTGCTACAATACCAGCTAAATGATGTTGCCAATTTTGTGACCCAGCTGTACGATCTTTCTTATTCAACTCATTTCATTGTTTTGGGTGATCTGAATCATCTCAACTCTAATCATTTGGAAATCTGTTTGGATATTAAGGAAATTGTTATGTCTTCCACACAAAATGAAGCCATCCTTGACAAAATTCTAATTAGTCGATGTCTCATTCCTATGTACCTCGAGGAGAACGACGCACAACGTTTTGCTGTTAAGATTGGTCCCCCTGTAGGAAACTCAGACCATCGCACTGTAATACTGCAACCTGTAAGTGATGGGGATTTGTCTTTTACTGGGTCATTTCATTTTGTATATGATTGTCGTGCCAGTTATGTCAACAAGTTAAAATCTTTAATTTCGGAATATCCATGGCATACTTTTTATCGTTCAGATTTACCTGTAAATGAAAAGAGTCAATTGCTTCATAATATTATTCATTCTGCTATGTTATCCATACCCTGTGAGAAAGTATATATGCCGGGAAATGAAAAACCTTGGTTCACGCCAAAATTGAAATTCCTTGTTAACTGCCGTTATGATGCGTATCGACGAAAAGATTTTGCAAAGTATGACCATTATCGCCTAAAAGTCCAAAGTGAAATCATAAAAGCAAAAACGGCTTGGATAGGAAGAACGACAAAAGTCAAATGGATTATGGAAAATGCTGAAATAGTATAACAATCAAAAGCACTCCATAAATAGTCTATTAGGTCAATATAACTCAGAGGTAGAGGCGATAGATGCAATGAACGAGTCATTGTCTTCAAACTTCTCTGACCCCCCACGGTGACACGGAAGACCGATCAAGCCAACAAAAATGTAACCCCTCTATACTTTCCATTTTCTCATTCTACGTATATGACCAACACATACTCACTATGATGGTCACTGAAATTGTAACCTAGCTATTTGACTTTTAGAGCCATTTTTTTAAAATGGCGTCAAAAATCATTTTTACAGCATTTTTGATGACAAATATTGTGACATGCTATGCCTGATTTGCATTTTTAAGCAATTTTATCAACGTCTCGCAGTAGATTTATATCAAACAATAATGTATGAACCGTTTTGATGATGCTACAGGTGTAATCCCTTGTATTGGACCCAGTAAACCCCTAAAATACTACTTACTAATATTAAGTAGCAGGAATTAAATGTAACAAAGCTAATCAATTCATTGTGTTCTTGTGTATACATACAATAGTACAAAAATACTAGATTTCTGGCCTATGTGAACCTATTTGTGCACATGGATAGTAATATCCTATTCAACTAGCATCTTTGTAAGCTTATACATGTAGGCCTGCTGACCTGATCGAAGCACCAGTATGTGCTGTGTGTAAATTAGTCTTACTGCTTGCTGCTTACGTAAATTAGTTTTGCTTTGTAGGTCTACATCATGCGCATATTCATGATCAATTCGACAATTGCAGGGTTATTTTGTCACTTTTTGGATGTTGATAGTATTACACTGCATTTACAAACCTGTGGTACCCAAGCATGGATATCTCTGATGATCTCTTTAAGCAAAATCAGAATCACTGTGTCACTCGTCGCGTGAGTCTTTCACTGTGTAGCACGCACGAGAAAGGCGGTCGACCAGATTTCTATGTTGGGCTTTCTGCATTGCGCTGAATAGATCTGCTTGTTGTTGTCAGTTCACATTTGAATTTTATCGATTGCTACTTGCCAAGCAAACAAGATCATTTCAGCTTTTCACATTTCAACGAAATGGCCACGGCTTCGGTTCATCACCAAAGATTCCTGACTCATGATCAAAACAGAGACAAAGTGTGCATTGTTTGCATGGATAAAGGTGGTTATTCGTTGACTGATGTTGTGCTAAAGCGAATAAGGGACTTCTTCATCAGCAACTTTGACCCCGAAGAGCGATGCTGCCCAAATTCCATTTGCAGCAAATGTCGAAGAGATCTATATGATCTCGAGAATGGGAAAAAGACTGTTCATGATTTGCCTGATCCCTACGACTTCGATGACATCCTTCCACACGTGCGTCGCCTTCGTTTGGATGAAAGTCGATATTGTGAGTGCGAAATTTGCAACGTCGCGAGAACCAAGTCCAAGTTGGTCTCCAAGAGGAAGAGAGGACGACCGTCATCCGATTCCTCCAATAACCAAACGTCAATGTGTGCTGCAGTGAAAATGTGCCTTCATTGTAAAGGCATCATTCATCGTGGGATTTCACACAGGTGCAACTTATCCAACTTGCAAAAGAACTTGATTGATATGTGTGAATCCGTCGATGAACGTACGAAAGAGGTGGTGGCCTATAGAGTCATCAGTGACAAGGTGAAGGATGAAAGTGCGAAAAGCATCAAGCTGAAGAGTCCAGGACCATTTCCATTGAAGATCAATGTGAACCCGAAAGATGACACAACGACGTTTTCTTCATCGGACATCAGCAGTCTACAACTGGGAAGACGTCATTTAGAAAATCGAAGATAACGGTGAAAAATGGGAGCTTAAGATTTCTTTCGAGCATACCACAAAATTGTTGAACTCCTTACAAAGCTCAAGAGGACCTGGCTGCGATGGATTGTACCCTAGACTGTTGAAAGAGGCTTCCGTAGAACTTGCTGGCCCGTTTACACATCTTATTTCTCTTTCATACAAAGCAAGAAAACTCCCAAGGCTTGGAAACAAGCTAATGCAACACCGGTTCCAAAATGCAAAAATCCTAAACTGACCTACGTCTAATTTCCCTACTACCGGTGTTTTCAAAAATTCTTGAAAGATATGTTTTGAATTCAGTGAAGAACCAATTAATAAATAGCTATGTACCACACCAATTTGGCTTTCGACCAAATTATGGCACAATTCACGTTCATATCCGTCTCCAGGACTTCGTCACTAACCACCTTGATCAAAATTGCTCATCTGGTGTACTAATCATAGCCTTTGATATGGCAAAGGCATTTGACTGTCATCTCATTGTCATCTCATTGTCATTTGACTGTCATTTGATTTGTCATAGTCATCCGGGACGGAATTGGGGCAGCGACAGAGCGCGAGACATGCGTCGACATTTCAGTCGGCGCATTTTCTCTCGAACTACTATGGCTGACTTCTACTATTGGTTTTTTTTTATTTCCGATAGTGAAGGGGACAGAGAGAGGGGCATGCGCAATCAGCGCTTTTCACCATACACTACTACTAGTCTATATGATTAACGTGATTCTTACTCTGGCTGTGAACATTTCTTCAACACTTGATATCAAACATTTTCTTCTGATATTTTTCTCGGACATTTTCTTCGGATGCAATGACCGAGCAAGTTCTAGAAGACTCCATTTCTTTGTCTTGCCATTGGGCACGCAAGCAGCTGAAGCGCAAGCTGTCTGACTTTGCCTTGGACTCTGCGATCTCTTTGATTCGTGACTCACAGCTCATTGGTGAAATGGCACCACCAGACGGGCGAGTTCGTTCGGATGGGGACCGACGCATTTCAGGCGCCAGTGACTCGTTCAGCGTTCGTTCAGCCTCTGCCTCCTTCTCAGAACCTTCATCTGGCGTCGAGTTGTGTCACGATTGTCCTGACTCTCTAGTGCATGGGAACCCTGTCAGCATTGAGACGGCCGTCATGTCTGCTACATTTACCCCGCATGCTGATGGTCAGCCGGTTCCATCGACAAGGGCTAGCCCCTCGCAGGCGACTTCCTCTCCTTCTGCTACTCCACCAATTTCGAATGCCGCTTGCGTGTCTTCACATGTTTCTTCTTCGCGGGCGCACCGACCGGAGCAGCAACCTGAAGAGCTGCCACCCTTGGAACGACTATTCAAAGACGATTGAGCTCTCTGGTCCCAGGTCCTCTCATCCAGTTGTTCAAGTTCCAGAAGTGCACAGCTTGGTTTTTGGTGATGGCAATGTCGGTCCTTTTCCCTCACCGGTTGTCGTGTAATTACCACTGAAAGTGAACTCATCTCATCATATCGCAGCTACGCCAATAGATCTCTAGCATCTTCTTCCTCCATCAGCAAGATCATTGTCTGTCTAAATCATGTCGATTCACGCAACAGGTTCATCACTTTGACAACTTCACTGAAGAGCTTTCTCAGCAAATGCCATGTTCTCTTCCAAAACGCTGTGATTTTTCTGATGCTCCCTGGCTTTCCGTCATCATTATCAAATGAAGCTCGTCGCAACCTGCAGGAGTTTTGTGTTTTTATTCGCACGAAGAATCCTTCTCGTTGCATTCCTTTGTCTCCTCCGCATCCTTTCGTTTGTAATGGCGATTCTTGGTCTATGTCTACGAGGGAGTGGATGTTTTCAAGCTTTACCAGGCATTTAAACTAGATTTCCCGACGCTACCGGCGCATATCTTAAGCAGTGTTTTCGTGCTCTCATCAAATGCTACTGTCAGTCCCGATTAACTCACACTGTTTTCTCGCCCTACGACGTTCATAGCTTTACCAACTGTATGTCGACATACTGAAGTGTTTTTGAACTTGGTTGACTTCGTTCGCAAGCTTCAGTGGAGCATGTGCAGCATACGTTTCAACGACCGTCGGATTGCATACAATCGTTTTGGATTTAGTCGTTCCAATTTTTGGCCTCCGACCCGCAGTGTGCCACAATCCATCCTCATTGTCTCGCAACGCATCTTGTGTGCAGGCCGATCCATCCTATTTTCCTCTCATCGGTGCTTTTCTTCTGAGTCGAATCTTAACGATAGGGAGCGCAGTGTCCTAACTTCTCTATCACAAGATACTGGAGTGGTTGTCAGACCAGCCGACAAAAGTAGCCGCTGGGTCATAATGGACTCTCCTCGTTTTTCTGCAGAATGCCTCAGACAGCTCAATGACACTTCATTTTATCATCCATTGTCTGGCTCATCACTGCTCAACACTGGTCATCAGGTGGACCTCATCCTCGACCGGCTACTTAGTACCTCGGTTATCAGCAGGAGGGAGCATCGCTTTCTTCGATCTCCACTTCATCCTAGACCGCGGCGTTTCAACGCGCTCCCGAAGATCCATAAGAAAGAGTGGATTGATCCTCTAACACCTCCTGGCAGGCCGATCATCGCCGACGTCGAAACCGACACGAGTAATGTTGGTCGTCTTATAGACTTTTGTCTTCAGCCACTGGTTTTCGCGCTGAGCAGCCTCCTGCTCGATTCCCAGCATTTGGTTGCGATTCTCCGATCTCTCACTCTCAATGACGATTCCCTGCTTTGCACACTAGACGTACGGTCTCTGTACACGAATGTGCCCATCACCGAGGGACTGGAGCGCATCAGAAGAGCGTTCATTAACCCCATTCGCTGCTGAGGCAAATTTCGTCTCATTCCCTCAGGTGCGGATGGTAAGTTAACTTACCATGATCAACATTCTCCTCAGTGCGGGATGGTAAGTTAACTTACCATTGATAAAATCACTCATCTTATCACCTAAAACCCATGTTCGATTGCAAATGACACATGTTCAACTTGTTTCTCTTCATTGCTTCCTCAACTCCTTTATGCGACCCACCGCGATCGCTGATGTTTTTTCTAATATCTGACATTCTCATTATCTCATTCTCTTGATAAGGTGTCACAAACAATTTTGAAGCCCCTGTTGCAGAAATCGTCTTCGCTACAACGTTTTTCGTTCCTTATCAAATTGACGGTTGTCTTGTTCATTGGTTGAAAACTCAGGTCTATGTGATCATAAGGAAGCGATAATTTTTCCATTGGCTTCAAGATTATTTGACCAACACATTAATCAATCGATCCTCAGATGATTTATCAAGCTGAGAAGGAATAGTTCACTAGTATTATTATAGCGGGTATTTATTATCCTTAATAATTTTCGTTTACTTCTTCCACCAGTGCTAATCAATGACATGAATGGAAGCCGAGAATTAGTACCAATTGATTGAACTGGAAAATTGTAGATATTTGCATTGATAACCTCAGTTCATTCTTATGGGTTCATATTATTAATTTTCCTTGATACACCTACATGTCAAATTGCAATTCACCTGCAATTTACATTGCATTGCTAATGAAGTAATGCTATGCTTTGTGTTACTGTCTCTTGCATCCAGTCAAGTGAATTTTTCCATATTGTCAAAATGCAGCTCATCCTTTGTCGCATTATTTTATATGTTGATTTTTCACTTCCTTTTTCCTATATCTGCTTGCTGCATATTGAGATGTTTTTGTACAAGATTTTTACATTCCTATACTTTTTGAAAGCTGTTATGCCTGCCAATATGAATTTTGAATCTGTGGTCAGTCTCTCTGGGATGGTCAGTGCATTTTCGACCGAAGTGAATTACATCAATTAGAGTTCAATATCAAAATTCTTCACTCTTTCCACCACTCACGAAGTTGACATTCATTATCCATTTGAGCCATACTGTAGCCTATTGAATTATGTCACTCATCAATAAACTGATGATAAGAAGTGCAGCAATAGCAATTTCAAGTCAGGACATATAAGCTCTAGTGCATAAATGATGGATGACCAATACATGATCAAAAATAGAATTTCATCATCGATTATTTAAATGACATTTCATTCATCCTTGGTCCGATAACGCAATTAAATGTGTGAGGGGACAAAACTGCCTCAGCAGTGATGTGGCTAGATGCGTCGGCAGTCTCAAGAGCAGTTATGATAAGTAAAACAAAGTACCTGTAATTTCGATAGCATGTTACTCGTTTATTGATTGAGTTGCATGTTTATATCATAGCACTTATATTTTCTGAAAAAATACTCAATTTTTTCGAAATTTTTCGAAATTTTTGCGATAGAGAAAATATATCATAAACTTTTACAGTAAATCCTATAGGAATGTCATTATCGATGTCATAAAACGCGTAGGCATACTATGCTTATAGCCTTGATTTAGCTCTATTCAGACTCAATATCTACGGTCTCTCGTTGACAGGAAACTGTGTAATTATGGAATGTGGATTTGGTAGCTATGGGACAGGGGGTGAGCCCCTGAAAAATCTAATTCTCGCCTAGCGCCCATAGTTGATATGAGGAAGGAAGTGTGGGGCATCATTTTTTCGCAAGAAGAAAGAATTCAGGATGTCAGTTTGAAGCTTGAATGATTTAAATCTAATATTTGCTGGTGCCATAGAAAATGGATTACATGAATTTAGAGAAGCGGAAACACATTTATAATTGTTTGTTATGTATGCTTAAATAATTTATAGGAAGTGTATAAGAAGACAACGGGTGTGAATGTGTATGCGACAGGCCCTATTTTCAGGCTATGGTACATATTAAACATTACACGACCCGATGCAAGTAGATGTATGCCCATCACGAAGTGATGTAGTGATCATTTATCTATTAACCTTTGTGCTATCAGCTTGGAGGACATGCCAAATCAAAATTGGTTTGCAGTGCAGCATAAGAAATTAATCGCAATTGATTAAGTAATTGCATGAAGAAGCAACATACATATTGATTGATGATTCAAATGCATTTTTCATTGATTCATAAAGTTCTTTTTCTTACGAGACGAGATTGCGTATCTTCATTTAGAGATTCAGAATTAGTCAATCAGACACCAGTAATGGGCAAAAGACCGTTCCAGGACACCATAAAATTCAAAAAAATGTTATCTTTAAAAACGACATAAATTCATGAATTTGAACCCTTTTTCAGGTTTTTAAGACCTAAATACATGAATTTAGTCCATTCAAAAAGTACCAATTTTTCAAAAATGGTACTTTTTAAAAACGACATAAATTCATGAATTTGAACCCTTTTTCAGGTTATGAAGACCTAAATTCACAAATTTGGGTGTTTTTAAAAATACCCAATTTTCAAATTTTTCAAAATCTCAAATTTGAGAATTACAATTTTTACTCCCAAAATCATGACCGTTCCAGGACACCGAAAATCATAAAAGTTGAGAATCTCAAAATTTGAGAATTACAATTTTCACCCTTAAAATCATGACCGTTCCAGGACACCGAAAATCATAAAAGTTGAGAATCTCAAAATTTGTGATTATGACATTTTGCTCCCAAAATCATGACCGTTCCTGGCGTTCTTAC